>QEPC01010859.1:3479611-3543412 GCA_003113815.1 Sphenodon punctatus
AGGGTGGGGAGGGAGGTTTTTAGTCCCCTACCCATTTGTTTTTTGGTGTTGTCTAGCCCTGTTTTAATATTTAATATTTAATATTTGATTGTTTTAGATGGATTTTATTGTATTTTATTGTTTTAGTGTTGGAAGCCGTCCCGAGTTGCGTTGCAGGAGGGGCGGGGTATAAATTTATAAAATAAAATAAATAAATATTCCCTCTCCACATTTTCCCTCAAAAACCCAACTATCACAGCACTAATAATGACAACCATAATGACGTTGTCATTTTTGGTATCTTCGGTTGTCATTTTCATTATCATTATCGTTATTCTCGGTTGTCGTTTTCGTTATTGCAATAGCGAAAATGAAAATTTTGATTATTGTTATAATGAAAATGACATGCACACCCCTAGCAGGGTGAGTCAGGTATTGCAAATTCGATGGGGTGACCGTCTGGCCAGGTACGTGGTTGCAGCTCGAGTCAAAACCCATAAAGATTGCAACCCTAAGGCTGTTTTCAGACGAGCGCGGCGGCGCCCGCGCTTGTTTTCAAAAAAGCTGGCAGCCCGTTCCACACGTGACGCTGCTGCCGAATATGCGCATGCGCGGGCGATTCACATCCATTTCCAGGCGCGAACTGACCGGGTCGGCGATCGAGGCTGGTCATACGCGGCCGGAAATGGAAGCGCATCGCCCGCACTTGCGCGTATTCGGCGGCAGCGTCACGTGTGGAACGGGCTGCCGGCTTTTTTGAAAACAAGTGTGAGTGCCGCCGCGCTTGTCTATAAACGGCCAAAGTTCCACTGTAATGACCAAAATACTGAAGCGACAGAAGTATTGAAACAAAGAATGTGAAAGTATGAATTTTCAAGTTGTAACAAAGCCAAATTCAGATCTTGGTTTATGGAAATGCATATGCAAATTATTTTTGCGAATACAAAGTGTTGTATTTATTTCCGCCCTAACTACATTATCACTTTTGGCCTGTTGTTTCTCCCGCGAAAAATCAGTAGAGACTTTGCCCTTGACTTTTGGGGACAAGGTACTGATCTTCCAGATTATGTTTTCCTTTCCCTGCCTTAAAGGGCTTGGGTTCATTACCTTCATTGCCTGACTCCTTTCATTTCTAAGGTCTGGGATGCATTCATCTTGTGCAGGCAATCGTTACATACCGGCACACGCAATTACAGAGGCTGCAAGCAAATGCTGGGTGTTTTAAATGAGCGCCACGGGAGGGCGGGGTGCGGTGCGGTGTGGGAGGGCGGGGTGTGGTGCGGCGTGGAGAGCGCTTCAGGCAAGTGGTTCCCAGCATGGCTGCCCCATCCATGAAGGTGACCACCCTGGCCTGCATGGGGCACTCTGGATTTTTCAGGAGTTCTCTGTCCATTGCCATGAGAGGCTGCTGCGTGGGGGGGGGGGGCACGCGTGGACACATCTCGTTTAAAATCCCCTGTTGTGATTAAGTTGGACACTAACTCAACAGCAAAAAATAAATAAATCTTTTCTCCGTGCACTTCGATTCTAGTTCAAAATAAAAATACCAATATGTCACGCAAAGGGAGGAAGGAATAGTATTGAGGCTGTGTGATAAGTGGCATCACTGATTTTCTTGATAAGAAAGCAGAGAACATGCTAAAAAGCAGCGGATGGATTAGAGTTACAGTGCTGAATGAATTTCCCCCCCCCCCCCAAAAGACCTTTTAGGTTTGCAAAACAAAGATGGAATGTTTGAAAAGATTCTTTCCCCCCTCATTTTTGAGAACTGGGTTTACCAATTTTGTTGTAACTGTGGAAGGTCTTTTAAAAACTAGCTTTAATGGCAGTTGGGGTTGCTGCCTCTGTTTGTGTTTTTACCCGGAGAGGACGGGGCTGCATTGGAAAGGAGGCGGGGTCAAAGGGCTGTTGTGCTGCTTTCTAATGTAATTCTCCCCCTTATGGATAGGGGTAGCATACTTCCCCTTTAAAAGAGGACGCTTATAAAAAATGCATGTTGCAGGGCTGCAGTGGTGCTAGTGCAGCCCTGCAACATGTATTTTTCATAGGCATCTTTTTAAAGGGGAAGTACAGTAACCCTACTTATGGAGCATCATAATAGGAGATGGGGCTACTTCAGAAAGGGGGAGGGAAAGTCCCTTTCTAATGTGCACCGCACGTGCGCACACACACAGATGCACCCCCCCTCGCTCCCAGAAGCCCTGATTTCTACAGGTTACTGGGAGCGCTGCAGCCTGACCCTTAGAGCCTGGGGACCTGGTATCTCCAGGCAAAACCCAGAGGTGGCAACTCGACTGCATTAGGTTTGGGGATGTCCCCAACGCTTGTCACACAAAAGAGGGGAGGAGGGTTAGCAAAGTTGTGACCAATATCCCCTCTCCCCTTGTCACAATGTGACGTCACAAGCAACTGTATGTTTGCTTCTCTGGAATAATCATTTTAGTATGTATGTATTTAGATGGGTACAGAGACATCTACTTGGTTTCCTGTTTCTCCTTCTCTATACCACCTCCCATTTAATCTTAATCTCGGCCTATTCTGCTCCATCTTTTCTGTTGTCCTCTTCTGATTACTTCCTGTGCCTATTATTGACTGTCTTTTGCTCCCAGGCTTACCCTTACTCTCTCCGCATACTGTACAGATCTGTCTCTCACAAGCGTGTGCATGCCCCCCCACCCCACCCCCCGCTCCGCCCAGTTTGTTCCAAGGCTACACAAAGTAAGGAACGCGGAGCAAAGAGGCAAACTCTCAAAAGGTTGCATGGATTGCCACTCTAATCCAATTCCCGATTCCCTAGGTAGAGGAGTCCCTAAATTGGGGTGGGAACCTTTTCCTTCCCAGCAACCACTTGGAAAATTAGTACAAGTTGCAATAGTTGCATAAAAGTTGGAGGCGGGGGTGCATAAGGGGTGCGCTCTGCAAGACGAGGGGCCAAGCCATGGATCTGTTCCTACCCTTATGTGCATGCCTTCATCTCTGCTCCCTTATCCTGAGCTCGGTCTTTCAGTGCATGGTGACAAGCACTGGATTCAGAGTTATCTAAAAAATGGAACAGGGCTACATGAAAGCTAGCCCGGGGCCACCTTTGATCCCCAAACCAGAGTTTCCCTAGCCCTGCCCTAAATTTTGGGGATGTAAAAGGGACTTAAGCCTCCAGCTACAGAGTAGAGAGGACCATGGAAAATGAAAAAAAGATGACCAGTAGCTGATGAGGAGTTTGGGAAGTATTGGAGAATTTCTTGTTGCTCATTTTTCAATTACATTTCTATGTTTGAAAGCTAAAAAGATATTCCTTGCGTATAATGAATGGGGTTCTACATTACTGGTATTAAATGTGTGCCAGGGTGGGAGGCATGATGATTTGTGTGCCATACTTCTTGGAGGGGTTCTGCAGAAGAAAACTGACAGACAGTTTTGGGTGTGTAAAAATGGCCAACCCCGCCCTACCCCCCCTACCCCCAACCACCATGACCTGGGCGCAGCGTGGGACTTGCCAGCGGCACATTGGTTGCAGCCCCTGCCAAGCTGGGCAGCAGGACAACTTGGCGACCGGAGTCGATCCTCTGAATTGACCCCGGCTATGACCGCAGCATTGGTCTCTGCCATGCTGCTGTCACTCATGCTTTCACCTGCTATTTTTTGGTTTGGAATAGTGTCTGGGGCATATCTTACCTTGAAATTCATATTTTGCCTGTTATTGTTGATCATTTTTGTTACACTTTCACTGTTTATAGTGCTTTAAAATTTTTATCTACTTCACCTTCCCAACAACCCTGTGATTGGTCATTATTAGTTCCATTTTTACAGATATCAACTTATCTAAGCCCACCCAACGAGTTCGTGACTAAGAAGGAATCTGAAGGCTCATTTCCCAGGTCCAAGTCCAACAGGGTATCTGTTAGACTACACTGGCTCTCAGGCCATTTTCAGACCTGTCCCCCGCACGTATTTTGGCTGTGGGAGGGAATGTGCAAGCCAAGATATGCATGGGGTTTGGCTGGTCTGAAAGCTTCCCCGCGCCGCTTTGCCAGTAAACACGTGCAGAGATACAGAGCAAGATTTCCTGCTCTGTATCTCTGCGTGCTTGCACTGGCAAAGCCGCATGGGGGAGGCTTTGAGACTGGCCGAACCCTGTGCATATCCTGGCTTGCACGTTCCCTCCCGCAGCCAAACTATGTGCCTGAGGGGGGGAGTTTTGAAAGTGGTCCAAGTGGTTTTGTTGTTAATGATGGTGATTGCTGTGATGTGATACAGCACCCATCCTGTGTTTGGTCTAGTAACACCCTTGATCGGCAAATTACTTAATACTAAACACTTGCAACACATCCTGTGTTGAAATCG
Source organism: Sphenodon punctatus (assembly GCA_003113815.1). NCBI lineage: Eukaryota > Metazoa > Chordata > Lepidosauria > Sphenodontia > Sphenodontidae > Sphenodon > Sphenodon punctatus. Next base: position 3,483,932 of record QEPC01010859.1, read on the forward strand.
GTGACCTCATTCTTAGGTTGTAGCTGAGTGGACTAATGTTTATGCTGCTGTGTGCTTGTGGCTATACAATAGCCTCCTTCCACCAGCTGTATTCTGGATGAGATCCCTTGGTGCAACACATGTGGGTATGGACAGAGAAGCTGACTTACCACTGGTAAAGAGCTGGCAGCCCCGGAATGGAAACTTCTGGGACTGTGTGGGCAAAGGATCATTTTAAAGAGAATCCAGTTGTGAAAGTGCCCCCTCCCTCAGTCCCTTCTGTCTCTGTCTGTCTGCTCTTCTTTACCCTGCTATCCTCTCCCCACCCTCCCCAGAAACCCCATGGAGTTGTGCAGGAATTAGATTGGCCAGTCAAGGCCCCTTCATGAAAATCCATGCATCTGTAGTTCCTGGATGACAAAAAATTGGTAGATGCAACCACGAATACATGATAGCAGCAGCTTCTTGTCATCTAGACCCGTGATTCTTCATATTTCAACCCATGTTAAATAAGAAGCAGGATGCCTGTGTGCACAAACAGACATAACAACCACCATATGCATGTTTATTAATGCAGAAAACCAGTAACGTGGGTAATATCTGATAACATCCAAAGACAAGCGTTTTGTACTTTAGAGCTTACCATATAAATAGAATAGGGAGGATGAGAGAAACCTAGGAACTGCCAGAGCAGACACAGGCCACTTGCCCATGTTACCGCGCCGCCAAATCTCCCAACGGGGAAATCTCCCAGCGCGGGGTTCTTACGGCATGCTGTGCACATGGGGGCTTGTAATCAGCTGTGTCCTGCGGGGGGGGGGGGGGTCTTTCAATTGTTGCGGCTGAATTTCAAGCCCTGACAATTGAAAGAAAAAATCCCACAGGACGTGGCTGATTACAAGCCCCCACGTGCACAGTGCGCCGTAAGGAAAACACACACCCCACCAGGAGATTTCCCCGTTGGGAGATTCAGCAGCATGCTAACGTGGGCAAGTGGCCTAAGTCAGTGTTTCAGACAGTCCAGTATCTTGTCTCTGAGGGTAATCAATACCAGATGCATTAGAGCAGCAGTTGGTCCACAGACCACTGCTCATTGTATGTTGGCCCCAGGTGCACAAGAAGGTCGGCTTTGGTCCCCTTGCTCATGCCACACCAATCTCTGAGGGAGGGTGATGTGGTTGGATAACCGTAATGCATTTCTGCTGGCCTTGGCAGGGACCAAAGTGTGCATTGCTATAGCTCTGTTTAGTTTTAGAGCTGAAACGAGTATCTAGCTGGATACCAAGACACATCCAGTGAGCGTCTGGTGGATATCCAGTTTGCCGCGTTACCGCTTGCCCGTATATATAAAATACACGTATATTATTTCTCCCTCCAAACCTGGTTTGATAATGTGGTAATTTCATCCAAAGCCCATCAAAGGGTGTTTATAATGAGACAAAGAGCCCGTTGGAGACTGTGTTCGGTTCACGTAGCCCTCACTCACTTCCCATTCAATGTTTTAGCACGGAGAGCTAATAAACGAGCAGCCCCTTGTCCACATTTCATGTGCTGATGGTAGCGGAGTGTTTTTCCTTTCCCCAGCCTTGGCCCTGATGGAAGGGGAGCGGCCACAGCCAGAGAAGGCGTCTTCCCTGGCTGTGACACGCCTCCCCCTCCCCCCCTCGTTTCCATTGCGCTCTCCTCTTGCAGCAGTGCTTGGGTGACTGCAAAAGAAGAAACTGAAAATATTGTAATGTATAGATCTATGGTATGACTGCACCTGAAGTATTGTGTACAGTTCTGGTCACCCCATCTCAAAAAAGTCATAGTAGAACTAGAAAAGGTACAGAGAAGGGCAGCAAGAATGATCAAGGCTCCCATATGAGGAGAAGCTTGATAGGTTGGGGCTCTTCAGCTTGGAGAAGAGATGACTGGGAGGGGAAATTATAGAAGTTTTTAAAATCATGAGTGGTGTGGGACACGTAAATAGGGAATGGCAGTACTAGAACAAGGGGACACTCCATGAAATTAACTGGCACAGATTTAAAACAAATAAGAGGAAGTATTTTTTCACTCAGCCCACAATTAACTTGTGGAATTTACTGCCAGAGGAAGTGGTCAAGGCCAGTAGTGTAGCTAGTTTTAAAAAGGGGACCATCTCCTGTTGCCCCTGCTCTCTCCTCTCGAAGCCGCTTCCCAGCTGATCACCCTCTAGCAGCCGCACTAGACGCAACTCCATGGATGTGGGTGAACCTGGATGTGGGCAAGACTGCAGGCGAACCTAGTAGACTGGAAGCGGAGGAGTGAGAGCCCATTAGCCCGCACTGGCCCGCACGGTGGGCCCGTGATGTCCTTGGACAGCGCCGTGAGTGGGGACTACACGGTGGGTGCAGGCAAACATCTGGCTAACACCTAATAGACGGGCAGGTGAACACCCACCTGGTGGGTGCTAATGTGTGTCGTCATCTCATTTATTTTCACCCAAAGTGAATGGAAAGGTTCCCAGGGATTTCAATAAGCTTTAGATCTGGTCCTGACTTGACCACAGCATGTGTATTACAGTCAACCCCTGATTCCCCTTCCCCCTCAGTCTGTTTTTATATGAGCGGGATTTCTCCTGCAGTTTAAACCTGCGGCACTGGGAAACCCCCGTTGGGGTGGGGTGGGGGGCTTTAGATGCTCCTCTGTGAATCGGAAGTCGCCTGGGCGCCATTAGAAACAGTGGTGCTGCTCGACTCCCGGGTGTTCTGAGACGCGGCATTGATAAGACCTTGATTTCGAGGAGAAATCCCGCTTGTATAAAAATGGTCTCAGACATGGTTTTGGTGCTGGTGATGATGACTGAAACCCACTTCACTGAAGCTGTCATCCATTCTATGGGCCTCTTGCCATGGTCTCCTAGACCACTGGTGATCTGTAGACCATAGCCTGGGAACCATTGATCTAAAGATTAAGCAAAACATTGTCATCTGAATGCATTTCTAACCCTATATAAGCATCTCCAATAATTGCACCAGAGTTGATTATATGACATCAGGAAGTTTTTAAGAACTCTTTCAAAGCTGTTTGCAGTGTATAGCACAAAAGTGCACTCAGGAACTTTTTAAATGCGTGGATTATGGCCCATGATTGGAGGGCACCTTTTCAATCAGTACAGTCTTCCTCTTTGCAACCTGCTTAAAAATGTCTTGGCATGCAGATCATGGATGGGACAAGTTGCAATGGCTTAGTGTCCTTAAGGAATTTTTATAGGGGTAATAGCTGAAGTTTCAAGGGCATCTCTGAACAAGCCCACAGAATTTGAAAACCTACTGGGCTCCTGGTTGGAGGGGGTTGCTTGATCTGAGACTTAAATGGGAAGCAGATTTTCCCATGTTCATATGAGAAGGTCTTTCTTTGCAGCCAGTTCACAGCTGATCGTGCTCTCGCAGCCACCCAGGCACATGATCAATGATCAGCTGTGAAGCAGCTGCAAGAGGAGAAAGCGTTCAAAATAACAAACAATTTTTTTTTTTTAAAGTAAAGAAGGTGGCAAGCAGATCTGGTATTTAGAGAGGGGAAGGATAGCGGAGCCTCTTCAAGAGGCAAGTTAGCAATGCATGCATTTGTGTGCCCTGGGTTAGATATGCATTACCCCACATAGATGTGCAAATTAGGTCAAACCAATGGTCCATTTAGCCCAGTATTCCATCTCTGATAGTGGTAGTTTTGGTTCCGTCAGAGAAGTACATAAAAGGTCACAATGGAGTGATCCACTCACCTGAATGAGTGTCTTTAGACAGACAGCTGCTCGACCTCACCCCTGGGTGGCCCGTCCATGTAAAGGTGGGCCATCCAGGAGTGAGGTGAAGCAGAGTACGTTCCACTTGCTCCAGGCCCTGCGACCTCTGCGTTTGAGAGAAGGGAGGCATAGCTCCAATCCCAATATTGTAATTGTATCCATGCTTTTCCAGCGCATGGTGGCATAGCAAGGCTGTGGTGGACCCCTCCAGTCTTGCATCATCTCTAGTCAGCTTCCCGGTTGCCTACAAGTTTGGGTACAAGGCCACAGAGCAGCCACCAGAAGTTGGGTAGAGCAGCAGCACTCTTCATAAGGTGAAAACAGATGTGAAAGTAGCCCACATTGGCCCGTTTTAGCCCAGAACCCACCTAAACATTTGTTCTGTCCCTGCTAGATATTGGCCCGCAATTGCCCTGGGGCAGATGTCTGGCTGCTGTAGGATGTGTCAGCCGGAGAAGCTTGAAGACGCATCCCAGGCCAAAGCCTGTCCATCTGGGCCAATCTCTGCTTGCGGTGCTCCAGAATGTCCAGGAGTACCACAAGCAGGGTGGGACGTCTAGATCTGGGGTACCAACTGGGGGTAGAGCAGCGGTCCATCTAAAGGGCAGACATCTGCTGCAGCTCCACTCCCAGTCACGGGTTGTCTCGACAACTGCCGTAGAGCTGAGGGCAGCAGCCTAGAGTGGCTGCTGATCTGCCTGCAGCTCTATGGCTACAAGTTCCACAAGTTTATTGTATGTTTAGTGAAAACGCACTTTGTTTTATTCGTTTTTAACCTGCTACCAGTTAATTTCATAGGATGTCCTCTAGTTCTGTTATCCGAAAAAGGTAAATAATTGCTCCCTACATACTTGCTCCACACCACTCATGATTTTATAAACTTCTATCATATCCCTCCTCAACCATCTCTTCACTTAACCTCTCTTGTGTCTCATCTTGCGGAACACATCCTTATCTTTAACTCTACAAATGTAACGCATGTTTCTAACTTTCTGTAAGATTAGGGCTTAAACTGAAAGTTCTTTGGAGTGAGATTTCTCCTATTTTACTTATGAGCTGTCATGGACATCTGTGCCCATGTATAGAGCCAACTTCTATTGGTGGGGCACAATGGCTCTATACAGAATCATCGCTGCCATTTCTGATGTTTCTCGCACTAGCCATGGGACTTGTGTCCTCCTTATGCTCACGATCGCCACTGAAACCAACTCTGCCATTCAGGCACTAATCTGTGGGAGGCTGTAACAAGTCAAGGAAGGTCCTTCCAAAGTTTCATAGGGATTGGACAAACTCAATCTTTTATGTCTAAAAAGTAGGCTCATTTGTATCTCTGCGGCTGTGGTCTGGGCCGGCTTCCTGTCACTTTGAAAGGCCAGCTAGTGATTCCCTCAGGAGCACTCCCATTAGCTGTTTGGCAGGCCAGGTGTGTGCACCAAACAGCTGATGGGGAGGATCCCAGCCCCCCCCCCATCAGCTGTTCAGTGGGGCCAGGTGAGCACACTCCTCCAGCCCCCCCCATCAGCTGTTTGGCAGAGTGGGGGTGAGCACGGGGGCCTGATCCACTGACTGCCTCACAGCGGGACTGTGCAGGTCTAACTGCTGTGCAGGTTCGCGTTGTCCTAGATTAGCCCAGATAGACAGGCTTTGGCCTCGGATGCGTCTTCAAGCTTCTCCGGCCGACACATCCCATAGCAGTCAGCTATCCACCCCAGGGCAATTGCAAGCCAACATCTGGCAGGGACAGAATAAATGTTTAGCTTGGTTCCAGGCTAGAACGGGCCAACATGGGCTACTGTCACGTCTGTTTTCACCTTATGAAGAGTTCTGCTGCTCTGCCCAATGTCTGGTGGCTGCTGTGTGGCCTTGTATCCAAGTTTGTAGGCAACCGGGAAGCTGGCTAGAGATGGTGCAAGACTGGAGGGGTCCACCACAGCCTTGCTATGCCACCACGTGCTGGGAAAGCATGGATACAATTACAGCATCGGGATTGGAGCTATGCCTGCCTTCTCTCACACACACGGAGCGATTTGTCCTCAGTCAGCATTATAGAATTAGCATAACATGTGAAAACCACATTTTTCTGCTCTACCTGTTCAGTGTGGCATTGCTTAATGCCCTTTAATTTCTAATTATTTGTTTGTTCCTCTGGGATAGGCTGGTAATGCAATAGAAGACTGGGGTCAGCAAAACAGCAATGCAAGAGGGAGTTTGCTCTAGCCGACAACTAATTAAACTGACCAGATTTGCATAGCACTTTGTTGCTAATAATAATAATAATTAATAATAAAATGCAGATTACAAGAACTGAGAACTGGTGGCCTATCGGTAATAAAGCACGGAGAGTAGTAATTAGAAGAGTGTGTAGCTAAGAAAGAAAACACATGAGATCTTGGGGTTGGAGAAAGTGAGGTCTGAGGCAAAATGCATGTGTGTGGGGCGGGGAGGGGGGGATAGAACATGACATTTTGTGCAGGTCTTAAATGTAAACTTTTTTTGTCAGCTTTATAAAGATGGGGATTATCCAGCCATTCAGAGGAAAGATTTTAAAAAGAGCACAATTGCATCCACTTAATGTGACTGACATGGTCAGATTCTAAGAATGCAGAAATGAATTCAAGAGTCGAAGTGTAGGTCATTTCATTTATTGGAAGTGGCGTTGGTTGGGAAAAGAGGGCAGATGGTTGTCTGATGGGGATATCGATCTACCACCACCGACTAGCCATATCATTGGCTAAGGCTGCCGCCTTCAAGCTATTTACTCTGGAGTAATCCCATTGAAAATTAATAGAACTGCCCTGGCGTTAATGGATTGAGGCGCATGTCAGTAGGTGCTCTTTTTTGAAAAGTGTTGTATTAGGGTATAGCCTGCATGTTTTAAATTGTACCAGATTTGCATAGCACCAGTAAGGTGCCTACAACTGAACAAGACAGGTCCCTGCCCGAGGGACTTACCATTCTAAGATGGCCAAGGAAGAGGAAACATAGAAGGGAATGTTTCCCACGTGTATGAAAAGTGTCGCTGTAGAGTTCATAGAAACAAAACCAAAAATAACCTATAAGCATATGGTACTTTGCTCGGAGTTCGTATCAGCCTTGCAGGCGATTCATGGGTCTGAAAGTATCTAAAATTCAAACAAGAATGGTCAAGAATGCGCAGGCTGAGATCAGTCTTGTCCTTGGAGCCAAATATCGTCCCCTCATCCAGGGTTCCCTTCCTGCCGTGTAACCAAACTAAGCATATGCACAAGCAACTTCTCAACTTGAGGAATGTATCTCTGCCTCTCCCTATGTTCCCCTCTCCTTTGTCTCCTCTTGTCCATCCTTGATTTGTAAGCCCCTTGGGGCAAAGGGCCTGTCGCTAATAGTTGTTCAGTGCCAGGTATATTGATTATTTCTGTAGCTCCTCAAAAGATAATTTTTCATCTCCAATTCAATCCTGAATAGAACTCTTTCACTAATATCCTCTTCCTTATGTACACAACAGCTAATACAGGGTTTTATCCGAAGCCAACTTTTAAAGTCCCCCCAAAAGGCTTTTATTAACTTCAGAGGGTTTTTTATTAACTTGAATCGGGTCTATGTGGAATGTAAACAAAGGGTGTTGGGGAAATCTATGGCGATTGCTCAGTGGTAACAAGTTCTCTGGGCCGGAATTGCTCTTCAGGTCTATTCAGGCCTGTTTCTGTGCTTTGAAAAAATGGTTAAAGTACAGTTGTGAGTAAGGAACTTGCAAGTCCTAATAGTAATCATCCCGACTGTAATAACTATTACCCAAATTCTTATGTATCTTGAGGAGGGTGAAACATAAACCGTCTTGTAAGCCAGTAGGGTAAAAACTGGCTACGTCTGAGTTAATCCAGTCTTTGCTCCCCTAAACTTAGGTCTAGTGCCGGAGTGGAGAACCTTTTTCTCTCCCATGGGCCACTGTGAAAACTAGTACAAGCTGTGAGGGCAGCATAGATGTTTTTTGGGGGTGGGGGGAGTCCTTAATGTGCTCAGGAAGAGGGTGTTCCAGATCATGAATCAGTCCTGTATCCTTGTGTGAATGCCCTCATCTGTGCTCCCTTGCCCTGAGCTGAGAGTGAACTCGCACTTAACTTTGCTAAACTCCGATGTCCGTGGGGCCCCAGAAGCTGTATAATCAGCCCCGGACGATCCCTGGATCGCTGTTGTGTGTGAGTGAGGCACTCTGAGTTCCAGCCCCTATTTAGTGATACATGGAATCAGGGCCCAGATTCAGCAACTGGAAAGGGGCAAGATTAGAAAAAACAACCACCTTGGCACAGGCTGCTTGAGGATTCCCACCCCTGGCTAATACCTGCTTTATGAAATTCCTGGCCAACCGGTCAAATTATCCAACGGGCAATGGAGCTATACTGATTAATTTTCATCTGGCTGAGCTATTGTACTTTAGAGAACAAATCTGCATTCAGGTCAATTAGTTGGAGGGCTACAGAATGATTCTAAACCCATTAGACTATCGGCAAAGGTGGAAAAGGTTGTTGGAGAGAGAGATGCCTGTTGTTGTGTGGTGCACTGTTTGCGTGTTCACACACCACTGCTGAACTCCTACGGGTGAGAGCTCCACAAAAACTTAGCCCAACAGTAAAAGAAGAGTGCTTCTAAAAGGAAAAAATAATAGCAACGATCACCATTAGCTGCCGTCTAGTTGTTTGTGCAGCCTGGTATCTGGCATCCTTATAGACCAGAGGTGGCCAAAGTTCTCAGCCCGAGCTGAAATGGGTACCTGCAAAAAAACAACGGATATTCTCATCGAATTGCCAGTATCCGAATCGACTCGCAATGTCCGACTTCCAGTCCTTTTTTTTTTTTTTTTCCGGGTTTCCCTCCCCAATTTACCAATCGGTAACCAGTAAATCGGTAACAGAAATGACAGATTTTTCTGGCAGTCAGGTATCCAACACAGCATTTAATAATGTGGGTATTACCCGTGGGTCCTAAATGAGGTACGAGTTTCAGCTCCATTCTCAACACTAAGCGCCACGTATCAAATTCTTCATAGGGTCATGTGCCACAAGACTCGTGACTGGGGCACACAAATCTTTCCTGCTTTGTGATTGGCTAGTGGATCTGGAGTGCTGATATCCTGGCTGCTGAGATTTGCGGAAACTGCTGCTATTCACTTGTTGACTCAGGTGCAATTATGGAAGACAGGGACCTTTAAGGCAGCCTTGAGCCCCAGGTTAGCCATCGCTGAAAGCTACACTTGAACTTGCCAAGAGCTTTTATACAGCTCCCAAGCCACAGATTGGCCATTCCTGTCCAAAATGCATTCATTCTGTTCCTCGAACCTGCGTCAAATTCATATTAGCAAGAATGTACTCATTGGAGTATGAGAGACCATGCCCTTGGGGAAAGGGGATGGATTAATGGCATATAATCATTCATGATCTGGGGATCATGGGAAGCAAGGGGCAGCTTGCCTCCCTCTGACCCCCCTGCTTTCCCTATAGGCTTTCATTTGGGTTGGGGAGAATGGGACAGCTGAGTACTGGGAGGCTGTATACGGGGATAACAGGATTGGTTAATGTGTACAGGGAGACAAGGCTGGGGCAACCAGGAAGTAGGGGAAAGTGCTGTATGGAGAGGGAGCAGCCAGGTGCTAGGAGAGCGTTTATGGGGAACAAGACTGAGAAACAGGTGATGTGTACAGATGGATGAGGGAATGGGCGGACAGGTGCTGGGAAGGGTATTTATTTCAGCTATTTATATCCTGTCTCCTCCTGCCAAAAGCAGCTCGGGGCTGCTAGCAAATATAATACAATAAAATCTATAAAATACAATAAAAATAGTAATAAATACAAAAATATTAAAACCAATAGCAGAGCATAGAAACATAACAAAACAAAAAAAAAACCTCCCTAGCCCTCCAGCCCCCCACACAACCCAGCCCCCCCTCCCCCCACACACACACTCTTACCCATCTCCCCTGCCAAAAACCTGGCGGAACAGCCAGGTCTTACAATACCTCCTAAAAGAGGAGAGGGCCGAGGCCGTCCGGGCCTGCGCAGGGAGGGCATTCCATAGCCGCGGCGCAACCACCGAGATGAGGCGGGGAGGGGACAGGCCAGAGAGAGGGGTATCCACAGACAAGGCTGGGGATGCAGCCCTGGGTGAGGAGCAGTGTTTCTATAGGGGTGGGCGAAGGCTGAGAGATGGGTTCTTCTGGCATCACAGCTTTGTAGCTTATTGGCTCCAAATAGCTTGATGATCTCCTTATGAAGGTTGTACCTGAGGGGAAAACCGATGGCAACCAATCCTCAATCAGGAGCCGCAGCCCACATGATATACTCGGACAAGCCCTTAATCACCTGTGTCGTAAGCAGATGTGAGCTGCTGCCTGAGAGGGAAGCTATACATGAAGGAGAAATTGTGACTACAGTAGAGATGGGGATCAAGTCCATAATATTGGGGCGGGAAGGAGCTCGCTGTCCCCAGCTTCAGTGTTGCCCCCAACTTGCAGCGGAAGAGGATTGGGGCTGAAAGACAAAGGCAAAGTGTAGGTGCTTGGAGCCTAGGTTGTATGTGAGACTGTCTTTACTACTTACCTGACATGCAAGTTAAGGCAGGAGCCTTAAATTACAATTGTCATGCTTTTTAGAGCATGGTTGAATTTGTAAGAGCCTTAACTCCTCCCCTTAGCTGTAGGTTTTTGGATCCTAAAATACTCATTTTCAGAGGGATCCAACATCTTGAACAGCCAAAGAGGGTCGAGCCTCTGTTTGTAAGTTCTGTTCCCTCACACACTTGCCTGAGCACACATCCCTGCCAAAAATACAAATGCATAAAGAGAGAGAGTGGCTCTCCAGCTTATCATTCCATTTCATTTCTTGTCATGCCATCATCTTCCCCATTGTCCTCTTAAGTGCTTTTCCTGGGAGGCAAACCGGGAAGAGATGCTTGGATATACCAGTCGGTTTGTCCCTCTCTCTCCAGAAAGAGGGTCTTTAACCCCAAAAAGAGGAACAGTGGGATTCAGCACCCAAAGAGGGACTATTGAGAATATGCCATAGGAGGGGAAAGGTTCTCTACATCTTATGTATAGAGTCTGTTGTGGCACATGCCCTGCATTCAATGCTCCAATGAAGACAGTGACATTTGCTATACCTCCCAACATTTTGAATCACCAGAGGGACAACCCCCATCCCTGTGACTAAGCTCCACCCCTTATGCATTTGCACACATGTGTAACCCCCCCCCAGCACACACACAAAAGAAAATTCCAAGTGTGTAAGGAGAGAGAGAAGCTTTCCTGCTTCTCATCCCTCTTGACTTCTTGTCATTCCAACATCTCTGCATTGTCCTCCACAAGTGCTTTTCCTGGGAGGCAATCAGGAAGAAGGTGCTGGAGGTTTGAATACTGGTCTTTTCTTCCTCTGGTTCCTGAAAGGGGGACAGTGGAATTCAGTATCCAAAGAGAGACTGTCCTTTCTAAATAGGGACTCCTGTGAGGTATTTATTTATCTATTTCAATTTGTATCCCACCCTTTCCTTTAGGCTCCAGGTGGTTCACATTTCAATTTATTAGCTTTAAAAATTAGCATTTAAGCATTAACATTAACCTAATTAACTCAACTAGTAATCCTCACAACAACCCTGTGAGGTAGGTTAGGCTGAGAGATCTGTGACTGTCCCAAGGTCACCCAGTAGATTCATGGCTAAGGCGAGTCTTGAACCAGGGCCTCCCCCTACTTCCTGGTCCCAGTACTGCGCTCCTAACCACTACACCATGTCTGTAGGGTTGGGCTGCTGGTGGAAGAAGCCTCTTTAATGTGCAGAACTGACTTTCTAGTTCAGACACCTCCAGATGGCATTTGCTCTATTCTTTCCCATAAAGAACCCTTTCCCCCTGGTTAGGGCTGATCTGTACATGCATGCTTTCAGATACCACAATGATGAGTGTAATATAATTGCCTGGCTAGATAAATAGATGGGTAGCTGTTTTATTTCTGTGGAAGGAAGTTGTTGATAGACTCTTATTGCTCTGGTTTTAAGTTTTTTTTGCTTTTTAATCTTTCTCTTGCAGCAATGAAATCAGGAGGCACCCAGCTAAAATTGATCATGACATTCCAGAACTATGGACAAGCGCTGTTTAAACCAATGAAGTAAGTGAAACATATTTGGAGTATGTATTCTTAAAAAGTGAGTGACAAGAGTATTGGAATGTTACCTCCCTCGTAAACTTTTAAGGGCTTGTTCTTATCTTCTGAACTTGAAGCTTAGCCTTCCAGATTCCTTGCTAACCACAAATTGTAAACATCAGGCAACCTGAGCTGCCTATCCCAAGACCTGATCAAAAGGCAATTGAAGTCAGAGGCGTTTAGATGTCTTGGAACATTTTATTGGTTTGTTAGCTGCAGACTTAGGTCTTGGGTGAGTCCTGGCAGGGATGCAGCCCTCCGGAGTAGCTGGAAGTGGGCTGTCCCTTTAAGGGAATTGGCTGCCTCCATTGGCCACGCACCTTCTGGGTTTATAAGACTTGGAAACTCTATCAAGGCAGTCTGCTGGAGGCTAGACTGACTGAGAAGAAGCTGAGCCAACCAATGGGCTGAGCCTCACTAGGACTGTGAGGTGGAAAGAGGTTTATCTGGGAGCTTTGGAAGAGGCTTGGTAGGAGGATGGGCTGGAGGCCCAGACAGTGACTTGCCACAGTAAATTGATGGGAATTTATTTAGTCTTTTAAGTTGGTGCTTACGTTTCTGGGCTCGATGACCGACCATTTATGACGGGAGTGAAATAAATCTGTACATAGGGATGGAGAAAAGCTAGGGTGATGTGATTCATTGGGGCCCTAATCCTGACAAGACTTACAGCCCAAGGTCACCTGACTTGCACTCTGTTTAAAAACACCTTATTCCAAAACGTATTCCATCCATCAGAAATGCTACCAGAAAGAGATGTTCTGGAGAGCTTCTCGGAAGAGATTTATTGGAGAGGAGGAAATTTATAGTGTTTGTCTGATGAATTAGAATTCCATCCTCTGATTTATTGCTGTTTGTATTAGAGCTGAACTATACAGTTGCTTTTGTAAAGCTGTAATATAACTATAAAGATGAAATTATTGAGAAGGCAATTTCAGGAGTATGAAACAAACATGAGAAGGAAAAGGCTAGGATAATGTGGGCTTTTGATTCTGCTCTCCTTTGTGCTTTGTAAAGTAGGAGTGATTCCTCTGACTTTGCTGGAAGGGTCAGGGTGTAAAAGCAAAGTAAGGGAGATGTGGATCAGGCCATGCATGTTGCTACTATAGTAATAAAAGTGTGGTGTGTTATTGCACAGGGTTTAGCAAAGCCGCTTGAGGCTTCAAAATGTTTAATGAAGCTACTTAATATCTGTGTCAGGGGTATCGCTGGAATAATAAACTCATTTCCTTTCTTTGTTTCCGCTGTAAGGAAGTTCAGTTAATTATTTCCTTTAAGAGGGTCTGCAAAGTAACAAAGCAGCAGAGGATAAGTGGTTTTGAGTATGTATTTGATTTGTATTCAACATATCTGTGCCAGATAATGGCCTGCATGAATAAAACCTCCATTCGAGTCTCCAAACCTCCTGAGGTGTATGCGACGGTCTCTCTCTTGTTGCACTTTTCTATTGTCTTTCTACCCAGGTTCAACTCCCTCTCCTCGGTGGGCCTGGGGCCAAAATGAAGAGGTTTTGTTTTTGTAGTGTGTGTTTGCTTTCTTGGATAGCCCTCCGATTGATAGCTGCAACCAAAACGGATATTTGCATACCCGTTTATTTGGGTTTCGGCTGCTCTGTTTGGTTTTTTGAGGATTCGATTGTTGGGGATATTGATTTGGTTATTTCATTTTTGGCTGTTGTGCATCCCCAAATTGTCAAAAAGAATAATTCGAAAAACCCAAATAGATATCTGGCAAAAATGGACGGCAGTTGTTACTTGTTTTGGCAGATACTGTTCAAATTGGGTAACCGATATGACGTTCACCGCAAGTATTTGCTTCAGCACCAAGTGGGGCTAGAGGGAGGTTCCAAGCACTGGTAAGGTGACCTACTTAAGACCATGCAGACCAGACAATTAGGGCCCAAGCCTGATTGCATTGGGTCCAATCTAAGCCCAGACTCGATGTGCTTGGGGGAGGTTCTGCCTCCTCGCAGAATGATGTGATCTGATAGGATGCTCAGCAAGAGGTGGGGTTGTGTCACAAAAGGGGCGGGCAGGAGGAATTCTTCTGCCCCTATCAAGTGTAGCCACACACGCCCTATGGACTGCCAGGATATCAAGGTACGGGGGCAGGGGCGTTCCTACATCTAGAGAGCCTGGCCTGAGGGGATTGAGCAGAGAGGGCTCATGTTCTGAGTCAGACTGGTCCTGTCTGGGTTGTGTTCAAGGCCTCTAATGCAGACAGCCTGGAAGGAAGATGAAGTCACTGGATGTCCCCTGCTCTAGTCCATCTCAAGTTTTTTCAGAATTGAAGGAACGGGGAAATGATGCTACGTAGAAGCCAAGCCTACTACTCCTGTGTCACATTTTATCACCACTCGCACCCAGATTTGTTCCACTCTAGGCAATCTTTGGGAGCTCAACTGTCCTTTAATTGCTTGGCTAAACAGTTGATTATGTTGATGGGTTCTGCACACCGCACAAGATGAGTCTTTCCCGTCGACTGCGATGCAGATATTTTAAATCATTATCATTGTTGTGACATTGCAATTCCGAGTGTGCTAATGAGGTTAAATCCAAAGTTTACAATTCGTACTGTGCTATACACACCGCTAGCGAGATGATGGATGACGATTGATGTATAGCCTGATTCCAGTATATAAAAGCAATTACTGCCGTCCGCTGGGACAATAGCAGAAAATGACTATGTCTTAATCGCCCCTTTTGGCTTGATATTTTTCTCACTGATTTGGCATTAAGCACACATTTAGGAGCAGAGGCGTAGCAGCAGCAATGTTCCACGGCTTATGTTCCCAAACCTCTCTGACATGAGCAGTCCTGAGGAGATTGTTGTCCGATACTATGAATTTCATTCCAATAATTAGGGTTCCAGATCCTTCTATAGGGCAAAGCAGGGGTGGGGGAGCTTTCCCCTCCTGTGGGCCACTTTGAAAGGAAGCCCAATCTCAGCATGCCAGATAGGGGTTGGAGATGGAGGAGTGGTCAGGATAGGGAAAGGAAGGGGGAAATCCAGTGCATGGATCTGTGTCCTAATCCATCCCTTCTAGAACAGAGGTTCTCCAACTTTTTTGAATCAACCCTCCTTTCCACTTGTGTGTCATACAGTGTTTTGAAATGAGCAAGGGGTGGGGTTCATGTCCGCTGAGTGGCACGTTCGCGGAGCAGCCGCCCGGGTGGCGTGAGTGGGGAGGGGTTCTAACAGGTGGCTCCCAGTATGGTTTCCGTGGCAGCCAGCTTGCACTCCCCTTGCTACGGACTATGCGGGAGGGGGAAGTGCGCCTTTGAAACTGACATGTCCTGGGAGCGAGTGCTGGGGATCCTGGACTCCCCCGGGCTTGCGGCCCGTTCCTGGGACTTGCAGAGGCTGTATCCCCTGCCCGTCATGCTTATGAGCGGGGGGTCCTGCCTGCTGGTGTGGGTGGCCACCCCACTTCATACGCACAGGGGTTGCGTGGGTGCCCATTACCACTCACTTTTTTGGCATGCTCCGCACCACACACTCTAGATTTCTTGGCAGTGCGCTGTGAGTGGGTGCTGCGTGGCTCACCAAAAGGCGCTTTCTCCTGCACCACTTTCAGACAGGTGGTCGAATGACTGACTTCTGGTGGAGGCCATGTATGGTAGCATCTCATTTGGGGTGGGCCGTGGCTCAGGTGGTAGAGCGCATGCTTTACTTGTATAAGGTCCCAAGTTCCCAAGTTCAATCCCCAACATCTCTGACTCAGGATCTCTGGTAGCACACCTGGGTGAGGCGTCTGCCAGGGATTCTGGAGGGTCTCAGGTAGCACACCTGGGTGAGGTCTCTGCTGGAGACCCTGGAGAGCCAGATTTGAAACTCTGCTTCCGTGTCAGGTTGTGACAATACTGGGCTAAGATGGATCGTTGGTCTGACTCAGTTAGGCAGCTCCTTATTTAAAAACACCCATAGTTGAGGCCCATCTCCACATCACACACATGCATACATCTTGCTCCCTCTCTTCCTCTCCCTTTTACACCCTCCAATTTATAGCTGAAAAGGGTACCTGATTTATTGTCCTTGGGAAAGTGCCAACTGGGTACCCAATTACCCCCAAAATTGGGAATTACTGGTACTAATCTACCGATTACCAATCGGTAAATTGGTTCAGAGAAATAGCAAAAAATCAGATGGAAACTTGAAAAATCAAGTTGGTATTCCAGGGCCAGAAGTCAGAAAATAGGGACACCAGGTAACTCGTTGGGCACTAATCAGATACCACTTAGTACCCAAAGGGAGTGGGTACTAATCGCTAATCAGGAGTGGGTTTTTGACTGGGTTGTTGGTTTAAACTGGCTGAAACAGGTTTAGACCAACAGGGTGTTTTGTGTGTGCATATAAGAGGTTTAAATCGGTGGTGTTTTGTAGATTAGGATGGTTCCAACCAGCTGTTAAAGGCAAAGAGGTAGAAACTGTCCCACTCTGGTTCTGCAATAGAGCTATTGCTGGACACGGCTTCCTCGGTTCTGAAGGCTTCATGGGCTGGTTCTAGCTGGTCTGTCATTTCACAACCTCAGAGTTCCTTGATGACTTAAATCTGTAAACTGAGCCAGCTCTTGAAGGAGCCGAGCCAGTTGTGCTAAGCGTTCAGTGACAAATCCTATGTTGTTGGGTCATTTAATCAGGCTAGCCAAGCAAAGAGGAAAGAGCAGTGAACGAGCCAACAGAAGGCCTCCTAATGTACAGTTATTTCATTTAGTTGGCGTTCTGCATCTTCCATTTTGAAATAATTGCCCAGAAAGGGTTGTTAGGTGAGCCAGTTTTATTTGTAAATCTGGTCATCCGGTGGAAAGTCCACAGCTAATTCCAAATGAATTTCCAAAAAGGGTCATGCTTACTAAAACTGCAAGGGAGTTTCACTGTATCTTCCGTGTATTGCACCTCCCAACCTTTTGAGTGATAGGGGTGTGCATTTCGTTTGTGTTATAATAGTGACAACGAAAGAAGGCTCTTTCCTTTTTTGTTACTGAATAACAAAAATGAAAGTAAATAATGAAATTTCATTTTGTTTTTATGAGTTAATCGGAAAAAACTGAAAAACACACTTCTGGCTATAATCTTCTTATCTTTTATCCAGTTTGAATGAAATTGGCAGGAGTGTACCAACAATGAAGGGCATTGTGTGCCTAATTGCAGAATTATTAGCTTAAAGAGATCTGATTTTATAGGCAGTTGTAATTTTTTGTTTTACAAAAATCTGCATACACTTTCCTGGCTGTAACATCTTTGTTGCCTATCTGATTTGGATGTAACTTGGCAAGACGGTATCCCTCCCCGAGATTACTATCTCTGCCAAATCTCAGAAGGATTTAATAAAGGGTCCTGATGTTACAAGCAAGTTACTTGTAAATGCATTTCTGGCTGTAACATTTGTTTTGTCCATCCATTTTACATGACCTTTTGGTAGACCTCTGGTAGGATTATATCTCAGACCTTCAGGATCATCTCTGCCAAATTGTAGAAAGATTTGATAAAGGGTCCAATTGTTATAAGCAATTGAATTGTCCCACTTGAAGACTTTCGTTATTTAGGTAAACAGCACATGCAGTGCCATTCAGAGACAGACACAGCAGGGAAGGGGCCTGTAGAGGGGGGGAGCAGCCCAACAGACTGACAGACACATTTACTGGCCAATTACTGCATGCTTCCACCTTTACAGGACCAGTCGGTGGTGGCTTCAAGGCAGGCATAGAGGGTAGATATAAGCTGCTGTTCTTTGGGCCTGCTCTTTGTCTGTAGTTAGTTCTGGCTTTGGTCAGAGCATTTTCTCAGATTTTGCTGGCAGGGTGTGTGTGTGTGCGTGCGTGCGTGCGCACGCTAGAGCTCACTGCAAGAGTTCAGCTAGCTACATAAATCCAATTCCCACACAGCTGGGGTGCTGCGCAACATCCACCTAACCCCCCTCCTGGGACATTCTCTGCAAGTTGATGGACATTCCCGTGCACCTGGGGTGCCTGCCCAGACTGAAGCCTGTGCCAAACAGCAGAGATGACAGATATCTCCTCTGGCCAATTGGCTTGACATTTCAAAGACACCCTGGCTGGGACGGAGATGTGATTGCCTCTCTTACTGCATGTTTCCAGCTTTCCAGGACCAACCCGGGGTGACTCTGAGGTGGGCATAGAAGGGACATAACTAGGACTTCAGGCAGCAAGGCAGAGGGATAGCATCCCAGCAATCAGGAGACATGTTTTACGCATTCAGACTGGCCAATTGTCATCACAATCACATCCGGCAGCACTGTGAAAAAGGACATAAGAGAATACCTTATTGTCTTTTTCCTAACCATATGCTTCCAACTTCCCAGTAACTAGTGAAGGACAGGGGTTGGGGTGGTCACAGCACAGAATGATATATGGGTGAAGTTTCTGATGGCCATTTGGCATCACAAACACATCTTGTATCACAGTGACAAACATAAGAGAATCCCTGGCATAGGCTCATGCTCTCCATATGCTGTGCAGGAATATACCTTTGGGACCCTTTATCAGATCTTTCTGATATTTCGCAGACATGATCCAAAAGGTCTGAGATACAATCCTACCAAATTTAATGTAAATTGTCTGGAGGACAAAGACGTTAGAGCCAGAAATGCATGTACAAATAAATTGCTTATAACATTGTGACTCTTTATCCAGTCCTTTTGGCATTTCGCATGGGTAGTACCCTTGGGGAGGGGTATACTCTGGTCAAGTTTCACTCAAATCATATGGTAGACAAAGATGTTACAGCCAGGAATGTGTATGCAGAATTCTGTAAAATAACACATATCAACTGCTTATAAAATTGGATCCCTTCACCCAATCTTTCTGAAATTTTGCACACATAATTCCCTCCCTTGGGGGTGCAATCCTGCCCAGTTCCATCCAAATCGGATGAAAAAGAAATGTTACAGCCAAAAATGTGTGTTCCATTGGAAATCAAAAACAAAAGTAAAAACGAAAACAAAACAAAGACTAACGAAATCTAGTGAAAACTAATGATATAATAATAATAAAATTGAAAGCAATAACAAAAACAAAAGAGAGTTACTGTGCACATCCCCACTGAGCAGCCAACAAGGGAGAAGCCCCAACCCCTCAGTGAATAAGCTCTACCCCTTCATGTGCACACACACTCCCAAGTGTGGTCGCCGTATTGATCCCAAGTGATTGATAGACAAAGTGGTTCTAATGATATCTTTTATTGGGCCAACTGTTGGTGGAAATAAGCAAGCTTTTGAGCCACACAGGACCCTTTCTCAGGCATGTAGCATAGCCAGTAGCGAGAGATAAAATGGGCAAATGTAGAACAGGTATATATGAGGGGGCATGGAATGGGTGGGAGTGGATAGAATAAGATAGGAGGCGGACAAATAGAGAGATGTGCCAGACATTTAAAACGAGCTGTACGATTATAGATAGGTGTAGGAGACAAACTAAGAAACAGGTAGTGTTAAATACACAGAGAGGACAAACATATGTGTTGGGGATATAGCTTAGCTCCTGATATAAGCTGTTTCCCACTATATCCCCAACACACGCTTGCCCTCTCTGTGTGTTTATAATGAATCCTTGTTCATAGCAACCTCAAAGTCAAGACCATCCCTATGAATTGCATATTGCTGAACCCAGAATGGATACCCTGGTAATAATGTTTTCTCAGGCCCCCTTGGAGTTTCACTCTTTAGAAATTATACTATATGAATAAATGGTATTCTGTTTATAATACCAAGATACCCAAACTGATGTCTCAAGTCAAATAACCTTATGGGTTTATCCTGCTGCTTGTTGGAATGCTTTAGCCCAGTTGAGTAAAACACAAGAACATGCTGAATTTCGAATGCACGTAGGGTCCTATTGATTACAACAGGCCGAACTTATTAATTAATCAATCCTGTGCTGAACTCTGAATGAGGCCTCTAAGCACAGGTGTCCTGCAATATTGAGCTACCTTACTTGTCCCCACTGTGCACAGTCAAGCTCTGTATCACTGCTTTAGGCAGAGGGGGGAGACGTCTGTGTAAAAGGATTTTTGGTTCATCAGGGGTGTAACCAATCTATCCTTTATATTTGATTTGCAATTATCTGCTTGTTTTTCATGTCTGGTGGAGTCGATTGGTTTGCGGATCAGCAATAACTATTGTGAACACTTCTCTCCTTGGGGGTTTTAGATTCTCTTGTCAAAAAGCTACACAGGATTTCTGAAAATGGTCTCCGTATAGGTTTATCTCTCTCTATATATATATTTTTAGTACTCTTGTTGAATTTGCCAACAAAATATAGCCCTTTAAAAGACTTAGGCAGGCTGCTGCATGGAATTTTCCACTTGTTTCTTGTTGCCTCAGTTTATCCCTGGAAAGCATAGGATTCTGTCTGTTCTGGTAATCCTCTCCCTGTGTAGTTTGTTTATAGGCGTGGTGGGGAAACCGCCTTCCCATACTCTGCAGGTCATTAGTGCTGCCGGGCTAGTGGGACATGGGCCCTGTATGTGGAGCACGGGCCTCTGCAGGAAGCTCCAGTCCATGGAGCCCTGTGGGGAGAAGGATCGAGTCCCTAGCAAAGCGATGGCTTCCCGCCCTTGACTTATAACAAATAACGGTTCCAAATTACAGTGCAGAATCCACCACCTTAAAATTTCCATTCTTTGGAGTCTGCCTGTGAAAACATGCTCTTCTGAAGTAAAGTTGCCCTTGCTCCAAAACACAAACTTTTGCAGTTGTTCAGGGGTAAATTGTTCCACAGTAACTGTTGGGTTTCCCTGGAGTGGACTGTGACATGCACATGAACAGTTACCTTGGAACAATATGGGATTACCAGGGCAATTACCCCTGAAGAGAACAACATACCATTGCAAAAGTTTATGAGGACAGCAGTTCCCATTCAGTACAACCAATAGTCCTCAAAACCACTGAGCACACCACTTCGAAGTTTATTTGCAAATCCCTCGGCCCTTTTCTGGCTCCTGCTCAGAGATGGACTCTGCAGTATGATGAGAAAGTCAAGAAATTTGAGTAGGGCTGGCTCTACTATTAAAGAAGGTAGGTAGCTCCGTCAGGTGGCATATGGAAAAGGGGCGGAACTGCCAAGGGAAGGCAGGTCCACCATAACAAGGGATGAGTCACGCAGGGATTAGGGAGGCAGACATACAAATCCTAGTCTTGCCACCACTCCGATGACATTTGCCATCACTTTATGGCACTATCGGACATTTTGTGACAGTTCCAGGTATTCTGCGGTACTTAAGATAATAGTGACATGTTCTGACAGTTTTTCCAACAGTTTTTCTGATACTTTAGCAACACATTCTGACACTTTGTGGCATTTTCCGACACTATGGGACTTGCGACAATTTCCGACAATTTCTTTGCTGCGGAGAAATAGCGACAGGCAATAGTGCTGTTGACCTGGTTCTACTGGCTGACTTCCCTGATTTCTCCTTCCCTTCTCCTTCCTTTGACAGCTGCCTCCGTTTGGGCTGGAGATTTCACACCCTAGCTGCCTACAGCAGCAAAATGCTTAAGGTCATCCCTGGTCCAGGCCAGGCTGGAGGAGGAGTGAATATGTTTCTTTAAGCTGGCAGAGAACCGCTCTTTTACTGGCGCTCAAATAGACCACCTTTAGGGCAGAAGGCTTAATGCCACAGCATTCTTTGAATTTCTCTTTCATTGACCCTCTGAGAGAGCTATCCAAACCTGCACCTTGTGATAGTGGCATTAAATAGCACATAAAACCTTCTAAAATAAAAGCAACCATTAATTGCTTTAGTTTTCTCTGATTTCTGTTCAGTTTTTGAAGTTTCAGCTTGATTATGCTACCTGTGAAATTCAGCCTCCAGGCCTGGCTGCAACTGCATTTACACCAGCCTTATATCCCACTGCCTTCAGTGGAGTGACTCCCGTTTTACATTGGCAAGCCTGAGAATTGGGGCCACTGCATGATTGCTTGCCCTTATTTTGCTGCATGTATTCCTGGGTTTTGAGGAAATAAATTCCACAAAACCTGTTGCATCCCGGCTGGCAGGCAGCCAGCATAAACATACCGATGTAAGTTAACACAGCAATTAAATCAAATTGCAATGGTTTTGCCGAGCCCCTTAGCAAATGAGATATGCATACAGTAGCTGGTATGTTAGCAGCCTCAAAGGATTAGAGCTTCGGTGGAATTTTCTTCTGGGCCCGATTCAAGGTGTTGGTTCTCACCTTTAAAGCCCTCCACGGGCTCGGCCTAACCTATCTGCAGGACCGCCTCACTCCCCGGGTCCTCAGTCGGCCCCTGCAGTCCACTGGGGGCACCCTCTTGGAGGTCCCCCGAGTAAATGGGGTGGGGGGGGCATTATAGAGATGGCGTTCTCAGTGGCCACACCTCGGCTGTGGAACTCCTTACAAGAGGAGGCTCGCCTGGCCCCGGACCTGCTGACTTTTTGTCGGGCTTGTAAAACCTGGCTGTTCTGCCAGGCATTTGGTGGAAGGGGTGAATGAGGGATGGATGGATTTTGGGGGGGGGGGTGTTGAGGGCTAAGGGGGGGGTATGGGTTTTGTTTTTTTTAATTGCTTCCTCCTAAAGTGGCTTTATATTTGTATTTTCTATGTTTTATATTTTTGTTTTAAATTGTAAGCTGTCCCGAGCTGCTCTGCAGAAGGGGCAGGGTATAAAACTGTATAATACATAAAATAAAATAAAATAAATGCTCTGCATAAAATCCTACTGAGCAAGCCACAGTCAGTGCACAAACAAAGCCACTCTGCTTGGAGAACCGGCTTAAAGCAATTTTGTACTGAGGATGTCAATGTCAAAATCTAGCTCCGTGCAAGATGCTGTTATTTCTAATGTGTAGTGCAATGGCCTGATAGGAAGGGTGGAAGCTGATAATCTTAATATTCGACTCTTGGACGCGTGGTTGGACTAGAGAGGCATTGTGTTCCTCAGAGGATGAGCTAGAAATGCTTCCTTTATGCAAATCTGTCAGTGAGAGCTAGATGCTGCAAGGTGCTCGATACTGTAGCCCTGTCCCGCAATGCACTTGAGCACGTGCTTGTCATGAAGCCAGTGAGTAATCCTATCTAAGGGCTCATTCGCCGAACACACACACACACACCCCCTTGCAAACTCACGGCTTGTTCCTTAATCTGTGTTTGCCTTGTCCGGTAGCAATGCATTCACACAACTCTTGGATTTAGCGGCCCACTCTTTTGCATTGGGTGGTAGAAAACAAGGGATCATGGCTCAGCGGGGTGGACCACGGCTCAGGTGGTGGAGCACATGCTTTGCTTGTGTAAGCTCCCAAGGTCAATTTCCAGCATCTCTGATTCAGGATCTCGGGTAGCGCGCCTGGGTGAGGCCTCTGAATTTGAAACCCTGCTGCTGTCTCAGGTTGTGTCAATACTGGGCTAAGATGGACCATTGGCCTAACTCAGTTGGGCAGCTCCTTATATCATCAAGGAGCACAGGAAGTAGGAAGGATTTCATGCAACATCCAAAATGCAAGTTTGTGCCATTACCCATTCTAAAAATAGGTAGGTCTAGGCCCTACCTGTCTGCGGGAATGCCTCACACACCCCTGATTCTGGATCAGCCCCTGCGGTCATCTTGGGGGTGCCCTGCTAGAGGTCCCTCAAGTCTTCCGAGGGGCCACACTGGGGAGGGCATTCTCGGTGGCCGCACCACGGCTGTCAAACTCCCTCCGGTGGAGACCCAGTTGGCCCCGGATCACCCCTCCTTTCGAAGAAGTTGTAAGACCTGGCTGTTCCGCCAGGCGTTTGGCGGGGGAGATGGGTGATTGGGTGGGGGGAGTGGGTTAGGGTGGTGCGGGATATTTTTATCCTCCTTTTATGAGTTGTTTTTAGTTTTATTGTTTTATTTTTGTTGTGATTGTAAGCCACCCCGAGCTGCCTGTGGCAGGAGGGATGGAGTAGCAAATTTTTTAAAATAAATAAATAAAAAGGTGTTACCACATGTATCACTAGCCACGCATTTGGGCATTAAACGCACGTCCATCTTGTTGCATCTGTGTTCTTTGTGTGCTTACCATGGTCTGGTTGCCTTAGATACTAGAGGGATCCTTTGTATCAAGGGTCCGTTTCCAGCCAACAGCTGGCATGAGAGGGCTATAGGAACTATCGGGTAGTCATGAAAACACACATCAGCATACGTGTCTGTAAAAACAACCAATCACTTTGGGAGGCATCCTCAATTTCCCATGAGATGGAGTTTATTTAGAATTTTATCCTGCCCTTCCCTGAAGATTCAGGATGACTAACATCATCATCAAAAACGCACACAGAAAATACAAACATAAAACCACATATAAAATATCCATAAAAGCACCCCAAACCCTACCCCTACCTGTTAAATGCCTTCCTAAATAACACCGCATTCACACCTTATGGCAGGCAGCAGGGGAAGGAGGCCGGTGCTGTCACAACGTCCAGTACGAACGGGGTTCTACCATGAAAATACTCGTAACAGGGCTCAAAAATCCAGCCCTGTCACTCACAAGTATTGTCGCAGTAGAAGTTCGCACCGGAAGTTGTGATGGCACCGGCCTCCTTCCCCCGCCACGTCTTCTCCTTGCAGGAGTGTTGCCGCCGCACCACCGTAAGGTGTAAATGTGGCCTCAGTCTTACGTTGCCTTCATTTGGGCTGCACAGGATAGTCATTATGTCTGGACTGTTGTGTGAATGAGGCTTAAGTTGATAAGGCTACTCATGTGCTTAAATTATTGGCAGTATCATGACTAGAATGCTCAGTACCTCGCAGGATCTACCCCCAGCTATTTCACTTGGGGCTCACTCCATGAGGCTATTGGCTCTGTGGAGACAAATTTCTACATGCCTTACTCTCCCAGCCTTTCTTCCATTGGCAGTGTTACCTGAGAGCTGATTAGCTAGGTTCTTATCTTGCTTACATTGGTATAAGGCCAGAGTAAGCCAGATTTATGCAACTATCTGTCACGCGCCCCCGCTGTTGGATCCCCGTCGGGTGTCGGGGCGGTGGTGGACCCTCTTTCGGGGCTCTCAGAAGCTGCACTGCTAACTCCACCCCCAGGCGAGGCACAGGACACGCCCTCTTTGCGGCGCTCGGGCACGCCGGACTCACAGAGGGCGGAGGATGCAGGCACAGGGCCGTCTGGAGTGGTGCACGGGGCCGCGTTCGGCCCACCTACAAGCACGCACGGGAGGAGCAGCCTTGGCAATAAATACCAGCGCCAGGAAGCACTCGACGCTGGTGAATGAGAAGGAGAAACTGGCCCAAGCGAGAGAGGCTAAGTGAATTGTGATTCCTGAAATTGTGTTTTGTGTGTTGGTGTGTGTGGGACCCCATAGCGACTAATTGTTGAAGACCCTTACTGTTTCCCTAAGTGTGGTTGTGAAGTGACTGTGAGAGTGAGAATGGTGTGACTGGGAGACTGGAAGGACACCCCCCACCCCCCCGGGTTTACCTCTTTCCCGTTCCCTGGGGTGTAAGTCCTCCCTGAACCTTCTACCTTTGGGCCCCCTTCCTTCACCTCCCACCACAATCCCACACACGTCTGTCCCTGTTCCCTTTGTGGTGTGGGTTACACAAGTTGTGTGTGTGTGAGCGTGGCCAAGGCTCCCTTGACCCTGGTGCCCTATGATGATAAAGACGTAGGCTCAGTAGAGCCATTTTTGGTCCACCTACTATCCTGACGGGCTGTTACCCCCCCAATAGACGATGCCAGAACCCCGAGTCCAGACAAGGGCATGGGTGGAGTAGGCGTGTGTGTATTGTGTGTCCCTCCTTCCTTTCCCTTCCTCTCAAAAGCACCCCTTCCCCGTCACAGATTCACCAGCAGAACCTTACTTCCTTCCCCCTTCCTATGCTAGTACTGACCCCAATGGATGTAGCCAAGGAAGTAGGGGAACTTGTCCGTGTAGTCCAATCCCTAGCCATGGAAGTCCGGGACTTGCAAGAAAAACAACAGACCTTGACCTCCGCCGTGGCCCAAATCCAGGCCACCCCTGCGGCACCTCCGCCGGTGGTGGCCGCTGTAGTGGTCCCAGCACCAGTGGCTGTAGTAACAACACCCCGAGAACCTCAGAGCCCCCACATTGAAAAACTCATAGGGGATCGTAGGGCCTTTCAGGGTTTTTTGGCCCTATGCAGACTAACCTTTTCAATACAACCCCAAACTTACTCAACAGACACCTAAAGGTGGCGTACATCATAGGGAATTTAGGGGGCACTGCCCTGAAGTGGGGTACCACCCTTCTCCAGGGGGACAGCCCCTTGTTGTCAAATTACACAGACTTTGTAAAAGAATTTACGTGTCTGTTCGACCACCCCCATCGGATAAGGGATGCCGAGACTGCAGTCATGTCTTTACGACAAGCCCAAGGGGGGCTCTTGGAATATATAAAACTGTTTCGGCAATTGGCCCTGGAACTGCGATGGCCAGAGGACGTCCTTCGGGTTATGTTCCGAAGGGGGCTGGGTGACGAATTAAAAGACCAGCTTGCTCTCCCTGATACGTGGCAACAACTCGCTACCCTCATATTGCAGATAGAAGTTCGCCTCATTGAACGACGGCGAGAGCGGAAGCAGGAGAGCCGGACCTATGTTTCTCGAGCGCTTCCTCCCCTACCAGCGACAACCAGCCAGAGTGCAGGTGAGGCTGAACCAATGCAAATCAGTGCCTCACGAGGCCCGTTGACAGCGGAGGAAAAAGAACAACAGCGACGATTGCACTTGTGCTACTACTGCGATGAGCCCTCCCACTTCGTCCATGATTGCCCGGTATTACCGCCCCAGCGACGAAAACAGGGAAAAGCCAAAGGTCAGGAGGAACAGGGGGCCCCCCGACCATAAGAGTTACCCCCTCTATGCATGGAATGGGATCAAGCCATCTCTGCATCCCTGTAACGATTATGGTAGACAATATCCACTCTACGTCATATGGGCCTTAGTGGATTCCGGGGCCTCTGGCAACTTTATGGACAGTAATCTGCTACGCAGGTATGCCAGTCCCTCTCAGCCCAAGGACAACCCAGAACTAGTCCATTCAATTGATGACTCCCCATTAATCTCAGGACCAATAACCACACAAACCTGCCCCCTAGGATGTACAACTGGGCAACATCAAGACGTTTTGTCCTTCGACGTCGTTTGCATCCCTCTTTTCCAAGTCGTGTTGGGACTGCCTTGGCTCGGACAGCATAATCCCCGTATTAACTGGAAGACGAAACACGTGTTTTTTGATTCTCTGTATTGTAGGGCAACCTGTTGAGACCTCGAACCCCATACTGCTGGAGTAGCAGCTTCTACCCAGGAACCGGCCCCAACTCTGTTCCACCTGCCAGCAGAGTACGCTGCCTTCGCAGATGTTTTCAGCAAGGTCCAGGCCACTGAATTATCACCACACCGGACTTATGACTATCCCATTGATCTTATCCCTGGCAAAGAACCCCCTTTTGGCAGACTGTATGCCCTCTCCACTTCACAAAGACAACCTTGTTCCAAGCACAACAACGGTATAAGACGGCGGACAAACACCGAACCCAAGCCCCAACCTTTCAACCAGGAGACCTTGTATGGGTCAGTCGACGGCACTACCGCTCCATGCGCCCCTTCGCGAAGTTAGATGTTCACTACATAGGACCCTTTCCTGTCCTTCGTCAAGTGAACGAGGTTACCTATAAGCTGCTGCTACCCTCTCATCTACGCATCCACCCATCGTTCCATGTATCCTTATTGAAAAAGACCCACCTGACTGCTTTACCAGCTTTGCCTCCCGCTCCTGTGCGGTCCTTCCCCCTCGGACCCGAATATGAGGTGCGCGCCATTCTAGATGCCGGGTGATGCTACGGGCGCCTCCAGTATCTCATCGACTGGGCGGGATACAGCCCTGAGGACTACTCATGGGAACCAGCAACCAGTGTCCGGGCACCGCGTCTTGTGTGGGCCTTTCATCAATGGCACCCCAGCAAACCGCGCCTTCTGGGGGGCCCTGGCCGGGGGGCTTGCCACAGGGGTACTGTCATGCACCCCCACTGCTGGGGTCCCCGGCGGGTGTCGCAGCAGTGGGGGACGGCGGCGGACCCTCTTTCGGGGCTCTCAGAAGCTGTGCCACCAACTCCACCCCCGAGCGAGGCACAGGACACGCCCTCTTTGCGGCGTTCAGGCGCGCCGGACTCACAGTGGGCGGAGGATGCAGGCGCAGGGTCATCTGGAGTGACGCACGGGGCCGCCCCTCGGCGCGGCGTTCGGCCCACCTACAAACATGCATGGGAGGAGGGGCCTTGGCAATAAATACCAGCACCGGGAAGCACTCGGCGCTGGTGAATGAGAAGGAGAAACCAGCCCAAGCAAGAGAAGCTAAGTGAATTGTGATTCCTGAAATTGTGTTTTGGTGTGTGTGTGGGAACCCAAAGCGACTAATTGTTGAAGACCCTTACTGTTTCCCTAAGTGTGGTTGTGGAGTGACTGTGAGAGTGAGAACGGTGTGACTGGGAGACTAGAAGGACTCTTTCCCCCCCCCCCCGGGTTTACCTCTTCCCCATTCCCTGGGGTGTAAGTCCTCCCTGAACCGTCTAACCTTGGGCTCCCTTCCTTGACCTCCCACCACAAACCCCCACATGTCTGTCCCTGTTCCCTTCGTGGTGTGGGTTATGCGAGTGCGTGGCCAAGGCTCCCTTGACACTGGTGCCCTATGATGATAAGGACCTAGGCTCAGTAGAGCCATTTTTGGTCCACCTACTATCCTGACGGGCTGTTACCCCTCAATAGACGACCCCAGCACCCCGAACCCAGGCGTGCGCATGGGTGGAGTAGGTGTGTGGGTACTGTGTGTCCCTCCTTCCTCCCAAAAGCACCCCTTCCCCATCACACTGTAAGAAGGATATGAAGGAACCAATGTGTCCACGATCTGAATATTGTGATTATTAGCTTCCGCCCTTCCCAACGTGATCCAATTTATACTCTGTTAGGGCTGAAATGGATCTTCTTTTCCATATCTACGGAAACTTTCTGCAGATATAGAACAATGTGCAAAGATCCAGTATGTTTCCAATAATGTAGTGCATGTCCATCCATCTGCCTTTGGGTGTTGTCATTTGCACGTACGCAATAATTCTTTTTGTTTATTGTAAGTGTGTAAGATGGTGCCATTCTGCCGTAGCTTCAGGGTGATACCATCTTGTGCATGTGCAATAAACAAAGGTATTGTTGCATGTGCATAAATGACTGGAGCTGCCAAAACAGAGCTCTGGAGGAACCGGGACCGGATTGCAGCGAACTTCCAATCTGCTGGACTTGTTTTTAGACTGGGTGATTCTGTCAGACAGAATTCACCACAGACCACTGTTCAAGCTTTATACTGCTTTGGTCTAAGAGTTTAAAATCCTGCGTTTCGGACGTGGCCTTGTTGGGCGTTCTTGAGTAAGCCGTGATTCTCCCAACCCGCTAAGGAATTGTGGTCAAGTACATGACTACCTTAGACTACTGATACCAGTGGAAAGCTTTTATTTAGTCCCATTGTCACTCAGGGCTGGAGGACCAGACTCATGTACACATGTAAGCAAGATATAAACGTTGCCGAAATTAAGCACGGCAGAAGATGCCTCATGTTGTGTGGCTTCTCGGCAGACCACAGCGCGATGAACCTAAATATCCTCTGTCTGTTGTTCAGCTGTCCATGAACTCGTTTATTTCCACTAGATCTAATCCTCTGCAATAGATCATACCTATTACCTGTGAGAAATGGTTACAAGGCAAATTTTAACTGTGTTAAGTAGTCACCAGGAGACTTAATCCCAGTCAGGGGGAGAATTTCCATTGACTTTGGCTCCATGCCCAGGCTCTCAAAGCAGGTATAGCAGGGGCTGTCTGGAAAGAGGGACTCCTGTTTTGGTGGGAAAAATTCCTGTGTGCATAAAGGGCTCCTCTGTTCTGGAGCAGTCTGTCTTGCTCAGAGACGGTTCCTTGGCAAAAGAGGGTTGGTCCCAGTGGAAAAATTTCATTGGGTGTTGGAGGAGGAATTACCAAACATTAAGCCCCCCACCCCCAGAGTTGATTTTTCTTTCGTAAGATTATTCCCTATTATTTCAGACACTGATGTGCTCTAGTACTCCTGATCTCTACTTGGGCAGAAGTTTATTATAGGCTCCATCTTCTGTTGGATGGATTTTTCTGGGTGGCTATTTGGGTGTGATGAATTCTGCAGCGGTGCGAGGGGATGGACTAAATGTCTCTTGAGGTTCTTTCCAGTTGTATGACTCTAATAGGTTTGGGCGCGAATATCCCAACAAACTTTAAAGTAAGGTACCAGTGCGGGAGCTGGGAGGCAGACGAGGGCTCCCTCCCTGTCATTCCAGCAGCTTCCAGTTGTCCTTCTTGTCTGTCCCCCCCATTCCACGCTGCCCTCTTTGTCATTCCATACAGCTCCCATTGCAGTTTATACCGTACAATCTCATTATAACACGGTATTTGGGAACCATGCCTCACGCTTCGTTATAACAAGGATGTTAAATCTTGCGTCGTTGGATGCGCTGAACAGCTGTGCGGTGATTTTAACTGAAAAACGAGGTGTGCTGCATTATTGATGGCATGCAATGGGAGCCGTGCCTGGTACCTAGTACCAAAACCGAGACCCTGTCTTTTTATCCTTGAACAATACCTGCCATTTCAAATATGCAACAGGTTGCCCAGGTGCTAATCAGGTACCCAATTACCTGAAAAATCAGAAATTCTCGTTACCAATAATTACTGATTGGTAAATCGGTATAGGGAAATAGCAAAACAATTGGGACAGAAATGATACAAATTGGGACTAGAAGTCGGTATTTCAGGACATCAGGTAACTCACTGGGCACGAATCAGGTACCAATTGGTACCCAAAGGTGGCAGATCAAGTTGAGTACTGAAAATTTGAGGGGTTTTTGTCAGTATTTGTTTCAGCTGTTTTTCCACCACTTTATCACTGAATCCACGCTATAACAACACCTGCTAAAACAAAGATGCACTGTATTAATTAAATATGTGCTAGGCTTGTTGAGATTTTCTTTATTACTGACTTTCTTTGAAGCGGGTGTTGACAGTGACGTTGGCACTCTAGCTTTTTGGACTTTCATATTGATGGACTTAATAACCTGTCTGTCCACCTATTCAATGCAGAGAAAATGCATTTCTCATGTTTTCTTCCCCCGTGGAATACGCCCGCTCAAGCTTTCCTTTTGTTTTTGATATGCATGCTTACTTTTTTTCACTGCTGCCCCATGAAGCACTTTACAGTAGAGCTGAAATGAATATTTTGAAAAACGAATATCTTCAACAAATTTGCCTTATTGGTTTTGGTTCTGACACAGTGTAGAGCTGCTTGTTCTATTTCATCAGATTTCCATTTTGGTCATTTTGTTCTAGTATTTTGATTGCTTCCTTTTGGTGGTTACACATGTGCAATAGCGCTTACCATGCCGAAACCCTGTAATTGAAAGGCTGAAATGACCTAAGCAAAATATTGAAATAAATGAAATAACCTGGGGAAAAACAGACTGTGGTTTAGCATGTGTTGATCCCTTGTATATTCTCCCCCCTCCCCCCACGAGTATTGATAAGTACTAGCTGTTGTAGAAATGGTTGTGTGGTTGCTGCATTCATCCCAAATGTAAGAGTCGGAGACAAAATAGATTGAATAGCTACTGTTTTGGCAAGGTCTTGTTCCTCGTTGGTTGCTATGTCCTGGTTAGTAGGGAGTTTGCTCATCACAATCAGTTCTGACAGGAGGGGGGATAGGACTGTGTTCATTGAAGACCAGAAGAAGGGATTTAGGAGAGACTTCTCACGGTCTGGACACTATAATGTATGGATTATAGTTTTCTGATGCTATAGTTTCCAGTGTGGCATAGCAGTAGTGCCAAAACAATTGAAACTGGCCCATTCGCTGCTTTCCCAACGATTCAAATTGGGACACTTACCCATTCGTTCAGGTTTCCAGTCAGCATTTTCAGATGGGACAGTAGTGACAACAAAAGTATCAGAAATTTGCCAATGGAAATAACAAAAGCAGAAAATGTGCAAAATGAATCCCAAACACAGGAAATAGTGCAAATTTTCATCAAAGTTCCTGAAAAGACAAAAATTCCTGTTGATTCTGGAATGGCCATTCCTACACCAGTAGTAGGGGACAGTAGGGGAGTGCAAATAGAGGGTCCTTCCTTCTGTAGAATTACAGGTTCGACTGTGGTAGTTGCATTGTACCAATCGTTGTAGTCTCTTTAGCCCCTGGAAGCGTTCATCCTTTTTCCTTTTGAATTATAACTAAATGTGCAGCCTTGTTCTGCACTGGTGGCATGCTGTTGCTGTTGTGAATCTATTATCTTCTGGTAGCTCCGTCTCTTCTAAGTAGGTTTTTATAGAATCCAATTAATTGATCTCTGGAAGCAAAGATGTACTGGCTGGTGGTAAGGTTCTTTCTCGCTGTGTTGAGTGACAGTGCACTACAGGGATTTAGAGCCTTGCTACCTAATTGGTGCCTCATTGTTCTTTTGAAAAGAGAGACTTCAGTCCCCAGTTTCAAGCGAGTGGCCTCTCTTTATTTATTATTTTCCTCACTCCTGCAAATATATTATTGACATTTTTTTGTCTTGGTAATGGGGGGCAAACAAGCGACCTGGGTTTCATTCCTCAGATATCTGTTCCATTTTAGCTGTCCTCAATCCCACCACCACATCTCTGTTTAGCATATCCTCTCCCTCCTCAATGGGACAGACATCAGCAGTTGATGATTTTGCCAACTCAACTCTTGGGACAAAAAAATCAAATAAATGAATTTTCAGATGGTTGGACCCAGAAAGAGAGGCCATGTCAGGGGGTGGGGCAAGAAGATGCTCTTGCCATTTTCTGATGTGGCCACACTCCTTGAGTACCATGACATAATGACACTCGGAAGAAGGTGGGGCCAAATCAGAAGGGGAGCAGAGCAGGCAAAGGGACTCTCCCCCCTTTTTGCAGCGTTGTGACCTTGTGACACTTTGCAGAGGGCAGGGTGACATGGAAAAGGGGCTGGGGGAGCCTTTTCACCCCTTCCCTTTTCTGACTTGGCCCCGCCTCCCCTTGTTGGAAAAAACTGTAATGTGCCCTAGGTAGTCCAGGAAAATGAGAACTTCAGTCAGAGCCTGGAGATTCCAGGTCGAGCCTGGAGGGATGACAAAAGCAATGTCCTCCTAGAAACACCAGGTAGCCGTGCTGAAACAAAGCTGTGGGTGTCACGGAGGGGTTTCATCTCTGGCAGGTGGAAGAGAGCACCGCCACCAGCCCCACACAAGAATATTGTGCAGCTGAGAAGCCCCTGCAGCAGCTCTGATTCTGTAGGCGCACCCTCTACATTAGAACTGAAACAGCGAGCAGCTTTGCTAAGCCGGGGGTACCCACCTAGGCATTCAAAGCACCCCTTGGGGAATTTGCTGGGTACCTACCTGCACCAAGGGTGTTGGTACCCTCAGCCCTGTTTTCAGACGGGATGTGCCCATGCATGTCCACCCAGTGGACACGTGTACAAACGCCAGTCTAAAAGTGATGGTGGGTGGGCATGTGGTCCCGCAACCCATGCACCTCCACCCATCTCCCCACACGGAGCAACTGGGGGTTTCCCCCGTTGCTCCAGGCAGGGGCATGAGTAGGCAGTGCATGGGTGCGGGCGCACACCCAGTACGCACCCATCCCTGCCATGTGAACGCACCCCCCTCCTCCAAGTTTGTGTGCACTCCACCGAACACAGACGGACCTGCCTCCCAGCCGGGTCCATTTAAAAACTGCCTGAGAGATGAGTTCATGCCCAGGGGCACCTGTGGTTAGCAAAGCCCCAGTCTTGCGTGAGTCTGGGTGGGTGAACAGCAGTAGTGGGTGACTGATGGAGGTGACAGAGTGGTCTCGGACTGCGTGTGGGGGGTCACAGCGGGACATGGCAAGAAGGGTGTGGCGGTGCCAAGAGGGGCAACCCAGTGCTCTAGAGGCATTTTCCAAGACCCAGGCCGCTGGCAGGACTCCACACAGCCCCTTGAAGTAAACCAGATGTGGCATGGAGGCTTCTGACCTGTCCTTAATCTTTCTGCATATTGATGCACTAAGATTCCTGCGTGGATCAGATCTTTAGGGTACAGATCCCCCTTCCTGGATTTCCAGAAAGCATTTGATAAGGTCCCACATAAAGGACTCTTCAGAAAATTAAAAAGTCATGGGATAGGAGGTAGTGGCTTACAATGGATTGGTAACTGGTTAAAGGATAGAAAGCAAAGAGTAGGACTGAATGGTCAGTTTTCACAATGGGAATCTGTATTGGGACCGGTGCTGTTTAATGTATTCATTAATAATCTGGAAAAGGGTGTTAAGAGTGAGGTGATCAAATTTGCAGATGACACCAAGTTATTCAAGGTAGTTAAAACACGAGTAAACTGTGAAGAACTGCAACAGGATCTTACAAGACTCAATGTCTGGGCATCTAAATGGCAGATGAGATTTAATGTGGATAAGTGCAAAGTGATGCACATAGGGAAAAATAATCCAAACGATGCATACACAATGCTGGGTACTAAGCTAGGAGTTCCCACTCAGGAAAAGAATCTGGGAGTGATTGTGGACAATACACATAAATCCTCAGCCCAGTGCGCAGCAGCAGTCAAAAAAGCAAACAGAATGTTAGGAGTTATTCGCAAAGGGATAGAGAATAAAACTGAGGATGTCATAATGCCTCTATACAAATCAATAGTGCGACAGCACCTGAAATATTGTGTGCAGTTCTGGTCGCCCCATCTCAAAAAAGACATAGCTGAACTAGAAAAGGAACAGAGAAGGGCAACGAGAATGATAAAGGGTATGGAACAGCTTCCGTATGAAGATAGGCTTGACAAGCCGGGTCTCTTCAGCTTGGAGAAGAGAAGACTGAGAGGGAACATGATAGAGGTTTATAAAACCTTGAGTGGTATGGAACGAGTAGATAGGGAATGGTTATTTACCCTCTCAAATAGTACTAGAACTAGGGGCCGCTCCATGAAACTGCTGCCAGCAGATTTAAAACAAATAAAAGGAAGTTCTTTTTCACCCAACGCATAATTAACTTATGGCATTTTTTGCCAGAGGACATTGTCAAGGCCAGTAGTATAGCCGGGTTTAAAAAAGGACTGGATAAGTTCTTATAGAATAGGTCCATTAATGGCTATTAACCAAGTAGCTTACGGGATGAACTTCTTACTGTCAGGAGCTGGGAGTGAACAATGGGGAATGGATTGACCATTGTGACCGTTAGTTTTTCTCCCATGCGATGGAGATTGGCCACTGTTAGAGGACAGGATGCTGGGCTTGGTGGATCATTGGTCTCAGTATGGCACTACTTACGTTCTTATCTTCTTTCTATGTGCAGATTTGTTACCCCTCTCATTATTGCATGTTGTAGACCTGCACTGTTTGTGGCCTTCCACTCATGCAGAGATGAGAATTTGGCCCCTTTAAGCTATTTGAGAACAATTACTCTAAGTTCATGCTTCTTTCTTTCACCTTTCCTCTCTGTAACTTCCTCCACGCTACTGTAAGTTGGCTTACTGTCAGTCAGTATCCTGCTTGTTGTGAACTTGTATAAAAGAGGAGGCAAAAAAGTAGGGC
This sequence comes from Sphenodon punctatus, assembly GCA_003113815.1. NCBI lineage: Eukaryota > Metazoa > Chordata > Lepidosauria > Sphenodontia > Sphenodontidae > Sphenodon > Sphenodon punctatus. The sequence goes on from QEPC01010859.1 coordinate 3,519,439, forward strand.
TGACATGAGAAGCAATTTTTTGGTTGCAGAAACATAGCAAGAATCAAGAATTGTCACCGACATCTCGGTACAATCTCGATAAGAGACTGAGATCTTGGTCGACAGTTTTTTTTCAAAATACCGTTTACAGCAATTTACCATTTGCTGTATACCGATTTACCATGTAACGTTTACTGTGTACTGCCTTTATCCTGGGAATGCGCATGTGCAAAATGCCACTTTGCGCATGCACATTACTGAGATGAACGCAGTACAAGGTAAATTGGTACACGGTAAACCGTAAATTTTGGGAACAGTAAACGGTATTTTGAGATAAAATTCTCAACCGAGAAGCAGTATTTTTCTCAATTATAGTTTCTCACATAAGAGTCTAGAACCGTGATTCTCAACAATAAATGAGAAAAACTCGAGATCGAGTTTCAGCCCTAAAAAAAAAAAGAGAGCTGTCACTGATGCAGACAGCAACAGGTTGGCAAAGTATTTTCTAGAGACCTGTGTCTGAATCTACCAAAGGCAAAATGGCAGATCTATTTGCTTGAAATGAAAAATGAAGTGGGCCATCTCCTCATGGGGGTGGTCCACTAGGAGCCTGTCTGATTGGTGCTCATGGCACTGAACAGGCTTCCTATAGCCCAGAGGTCTGCAAATGGTGGCTTGGAAGTTGCATCTGGCTTTGGGGCATCCATACTGCGGTTCTCGCTGGAAGCGGCTGCCTGGGAACCATGTCCATGTGACTCCCTCAGAAGCAAGAGAATCCAAGCCGCCATTTTGGCTGCTGGAGCCTCCTGGGGGGACTGTCAGAGCAGGGGAAGTGTGCCTTGGACCACTAGCACTGCTGCCCACACCCATCGGACCACCTGGGAGTCAGAGCTTTGACGCGAAGAAGGGAGGATGGGGGGAAGCCGTGATCAGTGTAATGCGTGTCATGGCTCCCAGTGATATGAAAACTGTGGTATGTGGCGCTTGGGCTTGGGAACTTTGCCCATCCCTGCTGTTGCCTGTTAAGGCAGGCTTTTGGTGGTTTGGGATAGGTTAAGGATTAGGAAGTTGGGATAACCCCGAAAAATCGCTCCACCAACTAAAAACGGTCATGCATCAGCTAAGGGCATCACAGACCTGTTATTGCTCAATCTCGGGTGACTGAACTCCACTTGTCCCTCTAATTAATCCACCCGGAGCCTGTGGTTTTCAGAGTAGGATAGCATGAAAGTCCAAATAAACAGTCCTGCATTTGCTTGCGGCCTATAAGCCACACTGCAGTTTTTCTACAGGTCACCTCTGTTCGGAAGAAGGTATAAACTGAACTAATAGGTCAAGAGTGACCGGCTTTGGCAAAGTTGCGACGTTTCGGAGCGGTTGCACAGAGCATACCAAAATTTATGCTGTCGGTACGATTAGCAATTCACTTGCATAAACAGAAAAAAGTGCAGTTAAAAATAGCGGTAAGAAATGGATAAAACCAGCCTTTTCTTCCACTTTTAAAAGCTTGCCACCTCCCCCGTCCACACCTTCCATGTTAATATCCTGCATGTGGACAAGTAAAGCTGAGACGTCCTAAACCGTTTAGGCTAAAAGCATTGTTATGACAGGACCCCGAGCTAGCTAAGGCCTTGAACGAATAGAAAAACCCCAAATCAAACTGAAGCAAATAACCAATAGTGTATTCACAAATGTAATCCATGTTTTTGGATAGCCCTTCTATCTGGTTTCCCTGTCTCCAGCCCACCGAGTCAGAACTGACAGGATTACATATACGCACTGCTCTGCTCTGCTGTCTACTCTGGCTTTCTGCTTCTGAGGGGAGGGAAAGAGTCTGGAGATGAAGAAACCTGGTGTTGAGTGTCCATTTTCTCCATCTCCAGGTCTATTTCTTTAAGGTCTGTTTGCGTAGAGTTTCTGATACGTTAAACTCTTACATGGCTAGAGAAATTTGACTAAACAGACTTTGCTGTAACATAATAGAAGAGACCAAACAACCAAGTAACTGAAATATCGGTTGAATATTTACTTTGGGAAGCGCATAGTGCTCCACATCGGCTTCGTTCAAAACAGCTAAAATTAGTTGAATTCAGTACTCGGTGCGGCTGTTAATTCCAGCTCTGCCCTTGAGGAAACTGTGTACATGTGATCTGTCACAAAGAAACACAGTTGAAAATACTTTGTGCTGGAGATTGGATCAAAATCTGAACCAAAGCCAGATAGCGTTCTCTGCAGAGAGCATGATGATCCTGTTAATGCTAATCCCTATGTGCAAGTCTTTTTAATCTGCAGCCGAGTTTCTCACTGCAGTAATGGTCAACTGCCCAGTGAAATGTTTGAGACTAGGATAATGCTCTTAATCGATAAAAATGCACAGGAGTGTAATATTTTCACCACATCCTTAATGTTTGTTTGTTTTATTTATTTTATACCTTGCCCCTTCTGCAAAGCAGCTCGGGACGGCTTACACTTTAAAACAAAAATATAAAACCTATAAAACACTAATATAAAACCACATGGTGAAGCCATAAAAATATAAACATAAAGCAATCCATCCCCATCCCATCCCTCCCTCCCTCATCCGTCCCCTCACCAAATGCCTGGTGGAACAGCCAGGTGTTACAAGCCCAACGAAAAGTCAGCAGGTCTGGGGCCAGGCGAGCCTCCTCCGGGAGGGAGGGAGTTCCACAGCTGAGGTGCAGCCACCGAGAACACCCTCTCCATAGTGGCCTCCTGATCTACTCAGGGGACCTCCAAGAAGGTGCCCCCAGGGGCCGATCAAGGACCCGGGGAGTGAGGCGGTACCACAGATAGGTTGGGCCAAGATCATGTAGGGCTTTAAAGGTAAGAACCAACAACTTGAATCAGGCCCGGAAGAAAATAGGCAGCCAGTGCAGAAAATGAAGCACTGGTATAATGTGCTCCTGGTGACCCGACCCCGTAAGGAGCTGGGCCACCGAATTCTGCATCAGCTGCAGCCTCCGGACCGTCACCAGGCGTAGCCCCACGTAGAGCGTGTTGCAGTAGTCCAGTCTTGAGGTAACAAAAGCATGAATGATGGTGGCCAGGTTGGAGTCCAAGACGTAAGGCCGAAGCTGCCGAACCAGATATAACTCTCAGAAAGCCCCCTTTGCCAACTTCTCTACCTGGATATCCAAGCAGAGGCAGGAATCCAGGAGCACTCCTAGACTCTGCACCTGGGAGACCAACGGGAGATAAACCCCATCAATGACGGGGGACATCACACCCGCCGCACTCCCCACCAACATTACCTCCATCTTGTCAGGATTCAGCTTCAGTCGGCTCTGCCTCATCCAGTCCCCCATAGTCCTCAACCGTTGGGAAAGCACAGAGACTGCCAGGCCTGGGTCTGATGAAAAAGAGGTACAGCTGAGTGTCATCAGCATATTGATAACAACTCACTCCAAACTGCCTCACGACCTCGCCTAATGGCTGCATGTACACGTTGAAGAGCGGGGACAGAATAGAACCTTATGGGACACCACACAAGAGGTCATGGGGAGGTGGGGGAGATGACTTATCCCCCAGCACCGCCTGTTGGGACCTACTGGCTAGGTAGGAATGGAACCATTGTAGAACCGTCCCATCCAATCCTGCCCATTCCCACGAGCGAGTCACCAACAGCCCATGATGAACCGTGTCAAAAGCAGCTGAGAGATCCAATAGTACCAGTAAGGTCGAACATCCCTGGTCCATCTCCCAGCACAGGTTGTCGACCAAGGCCACAAGTGCAGTCTCAGCACTATACCCTAGGTGAAAGCCAGACTGGGAGGGACCTAGGAAGCTGAGGCCATCTACATATACATATAAGATTTTATTGCTAACCGATTAGGTTATTGCAAATACACATAGAGCTGAGGCCATCTAGATGCTCCTGGAGCTGCTGAGCCACCACCTGTACAATAACCTGCCTTAAAAAGGGAAGGTTAGAGACTGGCCGATAGCTGGTGAGCGAATCAATGTCAAGTGATGGTTTCTTGAGCAGAGGCTGGACCACCGCCTCCTTCAAACATTCAAACACTCGACCCTCTCGAAGGGAGACATTGATCACCCCCGCCAGCAGCATGCTGACATGACCTGCTGGGGGTGATGCCCATGAGACCCTGAAATCAAAAGGTCTAGGCCTCTGGGCGCACCCAGAGGGGGGTGTTGCCACGTTCTTCCAGAAGTAATGTGTAAACTGAAAGATAGTAGGTTTAAGAATGGCCAGCCTAGAGCTGGTATGGATAAGCTAGTCTGATTTTGTGGAACTTTTCCACAAAATCGGAATGGCTTACTGAAATTCTGACCAAAATGCTGACCTAAATAATTTTTCACTTGGAATTCTGACTGGGCCATTTTGCCCAATCACAAAATGGTGGCGCTTGTGGCCTAGAGGACACTTGAGGTTCCTTTCAACTCTCTGGGCGTTTTTAGGCAGGAGACGTTTCTCCAGCAGCCACCCTGAGCCTTTTGGAAAGGGCGGGGTATACGTTTAAATAAATTAAATAAAAATCTGGCTCGGGGGGAAATCCTGAGGAGGGAGAGGAGAATTTAGACACTACTCGCTGGACTGGAAGTTGCCCAGGCGCTGTTGGAAACAGCAGCACCGCATAAATACCAGACGTTTTGAGATGCAGACTAGTAAGACCTCGGCTATCGAGGACTTACCTAGTCCATGTCTCAAAACATCTGGGAGTTTCCCGACGTTGCTGTTTCCAATGGCGCCAGTCCGGCAAGGAGCATCTAAATCCTCCCCACGGGGGTTTCCCCAAGCTGGATTTTTAAGCTGCGGGAGAAATGTCTCCCGTCTAGAAACACCATATGATTCTATGATCAGGGCTTCAAGTCTACCTCTCAAGCTCAATACCAATCAGAATCATGAGTGTCCATGGCATTTTTTTTTAAAGGGTAAAGGCATTCAAAATGAGCCAGCTATGTAATACCTGGTACGTAGAAATCCTGTTCCTGGCAAGATTGCTCCAGTTTACTCCACTGTCCATCATAAAATACTTGACGAGACCTGCACAGAGGTACAAGAAGTGTTTTTAGTTGCTCATGTGTCAAGTGGAAAGACTTCTCCTGAGGCTGACGTTCTGTGTGGTGCAGATAGAAAGACTTCATTCTTGTAACTCTTCCACAAGCTCAATAGCAATGCACTTGAATATTATGATCAATGAAAGAATTGAGGTCACCCCCAGCTCCATGTCTGGGTTTGCCGTATATTCCCCTACCAAAAGGACGTTTGAAATCGGTCTCTTGCCCAGGGTTCATTTAATTGCCACCAACAGTTCTTCTCTGATTTCAGTTCAGTCTCTAGTTATGTTAGTCCTTTCCCTCTGGTCAGAGCTTTTCCTTGTGTCATTCAGTCTATTCATTATTATTATTTTGTATTACTATTATTCAGGGACCTGGGTTGACTGTGTTGCTGCAGTTTGCAGTGGTTTGTGCAGAATCAGCCAGTCCTCGCAGTGACAGGATGAAATTGCAGTGAAACTGCAGTGGGAGCTGTCTGCAGGATCTTTAAATCCTGGCTCAGGCATAACCTAAAACTGCTGTTGCAGCTGCCGTCTGTCAGGGAGGTGTGACCACAACCCCTGAGGGTGAATAGGCCCCTGGGAGATGAATTGGGGGTGGGGGGGGTTCAGGGTCCTATGTTTTGGTGAGAGAGGTCTGGGGCTTTAACGTGAGGTGGGAGTTCTGGAGTGCTAAAATTCCAGAGGATTTGAGTGGTGTGTGATTAACAAAGTTGTGATTCTATGTCAAACCTGTTGAAAAAGCATGCTGATAAGCAAATTTGCATGTATAAATTGTTGCATAATTATGCAAATCAAGTTAATTATGCAAATATCAATGCTTACGGTGAATTTGCAGAATTTGGCATCATTGGTTGCAGAATTTAAGATTTTTTGATGCAGTGAACTTAGGTTCCTGATTTTATTTGGTGCCAGCAATGTACCTGGCACTCTACAATCCACAGTCAGAGACTGGCCCCTACCCCTATAAGCGGCTTACAATCTGAGAGACAAGGGAGGGGGATACAAGGGAGAGGTAAACATCAGGAAAGACAAGAGTACATTCATGCCGTTGAGAAGTTACAGGCTCACGTGCTTCGCTTAGTTACAGGGAATAAGGTTCTGAGTGAGGGGGAAAGGATGCAGTATCACCCTTGACAAGCTAGGGAAGGCCTGTTGGAAAAGGTGGGTTTTCAGGAGGGATCTGAAAGTTGGGAGGGAGGGAATGGAGCGAATGTATCCAGGGAGGGAGTTCTAGGCATGAGGGGCAGCAAGGGAGAAGGGGCAAAGATGTTTAGAGGAGCAAGGGATTCGCGAGCAGGTGAGGCTGGCGGGATACAAGAGTGGAAAGATATGGGGGAGCGAGACCATGAAGAGCATTGAAGGTGGAGACCAGGAGCTTGTGCTGAATGCATTCCCATAGAGGGAGCCAGTGCAAGGGGGAGAGGAGGGGCTGTACATGGTCAAAGCGATGGGCAAGGTGGATTATTTCTCAGGTTAAGTTTCAGGTTATCTCTCGTATCAAAGATCTATAGGCCTTTCCCCTGAGCCCCCTCAGAGTCTCTACAGCTTATCCAGGCCAAGAGGAAGCCCAGAGGCTACCAGCTGTGGCCTACTCTACTTGCTTCTCTCTTCCTTGTTGCATCCTTTTTCCAGATTTCTAATCAATTTGTGTGCTGGCCCTTGAGCAATTTGGTTCTTTTTGTCTCTGGTCATAACCTGATGCTTTGGAGCAATCCTACATTGCTGTGTGTGTGTATTATCACTCAACTGCTTTTTATGTACTACTGTGCCATGCACAGCCTAGTCTTGTTGGCAGCCAGATGGAAATGCAGAGCCTTTTGCTTTTCCTCTTAACGTACCAAAGGTCCATGGTCTTCCACTTCGTTGTAAATTGGGAGCAATTCCCTTCCCAGGTGGATGACCGATATTTCTGAACCGTTCCTGACGAGGTAGCTCTTGCTATCCAGGCTTTCTTCTTGAATGCCTGCTCTTTTGGCACCCACGAAATTGTCTGACAGCTAGTGAGCAGACATGATGCCATCCCAGCAAATGGGCAACGATGTATTTGGCAGTAATGCCTGTTCATCTGGTGTGGGTGATGAGGACAGAATTCCTAGCGGTGAATGGCCAACTGACCATCCATCTTTGGGTTATGTCTATGAGGGAAGAAGAAAGTAAGGACATTTTTAAAGTGGCCCCTGGAAGGAAAAAGGTTCTCCACCCCTGACCTGGAAAAATGGAAATGTGGCAACTCTAGACTCCACGAAACCTGGAGGTGCGGCAACCCTAGGCTCTATGGATGGGGGGCTTGATTTATTAAATAAAAACCAATTTCACCATCCTCATGATGAATTGTCAGCTTCGCAGCAGTTCTGACCAGCCAAGAGGCTGCTTCCTGTTTTTTAGCAAAGGCGTTTCATTCAAACAATTCTTCTATTGATGCACTATTGCAACATTGGTTAGTGAAGAGGCTCTGTTTTGGCCTGGCAGGGATTTCTGAGGATCAAGATAGTTTGGCTTGGCTTGCTGCTTTTAGTCAGATCTCAGTGCTTCGCCCACGATGTATCTTATGTCGCATTTCTCTCCCAACCCCACCCCCTACCCCTGCAGATACAGGCTGAACCGTATAATCCTCCCACCTTGTGAGTGGGAGTGTCTGGCTTTGCTAGCTAGCAGCTGCCTGGATGCACTTTCTAAAATCCAAACAATAACTTCCTTTGTTAGGCACGGAGAGAGCCAAAGTAAACAGCTGTATTTCAGCCACATTTTGGCTCCAGTAACTCGGTCTTAGATGTGTATAAAGTCCATCTATGATCGTGTCCGAAAACTGCTATTAGTTATTAGCTCAATGGGTGTTAACAAAAGAGGCGCTAGCCCACAATAGCCGAACCCAGGTGGTTGTCCACCTGCCCATTTATTCAGTGTTCATCTCCACTGGCCATGTGGCCACCACCCACCGGACACACAGTCCCCACTCGTGGCAGAGTCTTGGGAAATGTGGAGCCCGCCTGGCAGACAAATGCAGGCTAACGTGTGCCAACGTCCCATCAGTTAGGTTCTATGTAATGCCTCCGTGCATAGAGGTCCACCAGCACCATAGAGTCACAGGGGAAGATCCCAGAGTGTCCAAAGAGCAATCGCTTCCTGCCTCCTTTCTCGCTCTCACTAGTACTGTCAGTGGGGGCAGCTCACAAGCGCATAAAATACATGCAGGGGGGCTGCCCATTTATTAGGCTGAACGTGCTAAATATGTGAGTGGGGACTGAGTGGAAGCTGCATGGACCGAACGCAGACTTCAGCAGGCTTTTGTCTAGTTTGAAAATGCTTGATCTCGAAGCCTGCTCACTTTCAAGGCATTTTGGGGTTGCTAATATGTTTAGAGATGCAGTGGCTGACTGTTTACGGCACTTGGCTACATCCCTGAAGGCTGTGGGTTCAAGTCTGGCTTGGTTTCACAATAGATGGCCACCACTAGGCCAGCCAGCTGTGAACTGATACTTGAACTGTTCAGTTGGGGAAGTCAAAGGCGGCTAGATGACCACATAATTCCCTTATACATTGTAAGCTACAGAAATTGTTGTGGTATACCTTAACCTCACCAAACCCATTGGGCCTCAGGACCAACTTTGGCAATGTTTTCAAAGGGGGGGGGGGGGTTAAGACACTTTTTTTCTGGCACTCAAAAGACCCTCCATCAGCAGCTCTTAATTTCAAGAGCTGCTAATATAAAGTATAGGAAATCCATCAACAGGAGCTGGATTCTATTTTGCCTGCTTTTGAGAAGCTCCATCGGAGAAATCGAAAATTACTTTGTGGAAGAAGTGATCCCTTAGTTTGAGCTACCGGGAGGTTTTAACTCTAAGTGGTTGCTGTAATAACATATGTTCTCTTCTCCAAGCTGCGTGACTGTCTTCACCCACAACCTGCTGGGTGTTTCTCCTGTAAGCTGTGAGACATTTCAGTTCATCAGATATTGTACGTGGCCTCTGATAAACCAGGAAAAACTATAGAGGGGTTGTAGGATTTTTGTGTCTCTTGAGTTCACTGTTCAAAATGATTTCACACACATACACACCCACCGTGGCCTTGGCTAGCTGGATATATGCTATATTATTTCTGTGATCCTATCTGGTTTTAAGGCCAACTGAAAGGCCACAAAGGCTTTCAAACACACGCATACGTTTTCAGCTGCTTCTCTTCTTTTCTTTTCTTTTTTTATGAAAAGAACTCAACGTTTGCAGACGTTGCTGCATCTAGCTTAGCTGTCAATTAAGCGTACCCTCAGGGAGCAGTGGAAAATTTTACTTCTCTTGTTTAGAACAGGAGTAAATGAGTCATCTTTTCTGAAATCGCTTTCAAAGTGAGGAGTATGAAAAGTTGTTTGTGTTTTTCTCCTCTCCCCCCCCCCCCCCCCTCCCCTCCACTCCAATGCTATGTCTGATTCTGCACAAGCCCCCCCCCCCCCCCCCCCCCCCCCCCCACCCCGCGCTAATATTACAGGCAAGGTAGCACATGCATTTGAAAATTCCCCATCTCACCGCAGGGAGTTCAGATTAAGCAAAGAGACGGTAAATACAACAAAAGAGTGTACGTTTCAGTATCCCTTTGTGGAGGAAATCTAATTGTTGAGCTGTACTCAACTTTGCAATTGCTTCTGAGAAAGAGGCAGGGCATATCTAGGATTGCCAGATACCCAATTTTTACCTAGACAGTCTGGGAATTGAGACTCTTTGCCCTGTGTCCATGTTGACACATAACCCAGATACCACATGTCTGAGAAATAAATGTATAGGATGTCTGTTCTGTGGTGCCGTAAGGGCTTCTATACCTCACCCGCCATTTTGGTCTTCCACATTCCCTCAGCTGCCTCTACTGGATCCTTCTTCCCCTTCACATCCAGCACAATCTCCTTGTCCTCCCATTCAAGGCTCTTCATGGCCTTGTTCTTCTTTATTTTTCTGTCCTCATTTCCCACTATGTTCCCACCTGGGTACTTTGCTGTTCCTTATCCTGCCACTTCTCTCATCTGTCCCATAGTCTCCTGTTCCCTAGACCAAATTTGACCCTTATTCCATTTTCCCCCTTTATGCCTGGAGCTCCCTCCCCAAGGACATGATCTCTTCTCTCTTCCTTCTTACCTTCCTTCATCTTCCTAAAAACATATGCCTTCTGTCAGGCTTTCCCTAGCTCCGTCCTGACCTACATAGATTCCTCATTTATGTTTTGCCTTCTACCATTTTATCCTTCAGGATCTCCCTTCTCTCTTTTATAAGTAAGGTAAGCCTGCCTTGTGCACTTGTGACTTCCCAGCTTCTTGAATATACCCCCCTCTCTTCCTATGTTCCATTTCCCCTTGTGCCCCCCTCCTTTCTCCAGCCTAGATTATAAATCCACCAGGGCAGGAACTTGTCTTTAGCAATGTCTCTCCAGCACCAGACACATTGCTGGTGCCATATAAATAGTAAGTGATGATAAATAAGGAACTTCTTAGTCCCTTCCGAAACGTAAAGCCATTGGCTGATTAAAATGTACATTAAACTAATACATTCAAATTCCCATCGTTCAGGTGGCAACTTATCACAGCTGAACAAACCCAGGTGCAGACAAGGCCATGTTGGTGTCATATAGAGCAGCTTTTATAGGCTGCATTCAGGCTCAGCCACCAGTCAGAATGCCTGTTAAGCCACCATTTTGGACGCCTCCTCCTCCTCCTAACCAGACAGATGGAGCTGATGGGAGTGGTTGTTGGAGGTTTGCTGCCATGATGGTAGCCCAAATCTTCGTGTGTGTGTGTGTGTGTGTAGGAGGATCTCCTCCAAGAAAAATCCACAAGGTAGAGCTCCTTCTTGTTTGAACAGTGGCCAAGACCATTTCTGGCCTTCTGTTGTCGCTCAGTGGATGGATCCCCTCTATGAGTCTTAGGGGTGTGACACAGCGTTTTTTTCCGTTTCAGTATTTTCGGTTTCGGTTCTTGCAAAGTTTGGTTCTTTGGTTTCGTATCTTTTGCCAAGTCAATGGGAAATCTGTTCAATGGGAAAGACGGGCACTGGGGTGCGTGGAGATGGAAGTGTTAGGAATACCGATCCTCACTCCCACAGTCCGAGGTCCGTAGTGGCAGACCCTGGGGACTGAGCGTGGGGGCGGTTGGAACCTCTGTCGTAGGGGATGGAGGTGGTGGGGGTTAGGGACGGGTTGGGCATGGACCCAGTTAATTTCCCGTTTTGGTCCTTTCCCCCTTCACCTTGAAGTCAGTGGGACGATTCCCATTGACTTCAATGGGAAAGGTACGAAACTGAAAAAACAAACCGTAAGAGGTTCAATTTTCAAATTCTTCGGTTTTAAACTGAAACAGCCATCTTTGGACTGTTTTGGTTAAAACCGAAAGTTTCATCCCTAGAGTCTATATGCATTGTATCCAAAATATGGGCGGTAATGGTGCCTGTTTACTGGGACTAAGACCTCACCTGGAATATAGGGTTCCATTTGGGACACTCCAATAAGGCAGTTTGGCACATTGGAGGGATTCAGAAAAGAGCAACCAAGATGATAAAAGGGCTACGGTGCAAGCCATGTGAGGAAATTGGGTATGTTTAGCCTACAAGGGGGGGAAAAAGAGTAGGCAGAGGCATGATAGTAGTTTTCAAATATCTAAAAGAATATCACCCCCCCCCCCCCCAAAAAAGATGGTGAATGTTTGTTCATCTCTGTCACGGAGGATAGAGCAAGAAGAAATTGTTTTAAATTGCAGCAAGGTCGATTTGGGTTAGAAAACAGAAAAAACCTTCCAGTTTTAAGAACCCTTGGCCAATGGATTGGTTGCCTAGGGTGGTTGCAAAGTCTCCTTCCTCGTTGTCTAATGGTGTAGGTAGAGGGTATCCTGCCTTGGAGCACTGGGCTGGATTAGGTGACCCTTGAGGTCTTTTCCAACACGGCAGTTCTGTTATCATTCCTATTCTACTGACCGGTATAAATGATTTACTGCAATGATTTTAAAACTTTCCTTGTTCTCCGCCCCCGCCCCCCCCCCCCCCCCCCCCCCCCCACTTGTCTATCGTAGCTGAAGCCCCTTCCTGCACCACTCACCCGTGCAGTCATTTTGCTCCTCCTCTATCCTTCTTTGACTCTCTTGATGATTTCCGATGTTACATGGGGGCTAGATGGACTCTCCAAAACAATGGGATGGCAAAGGGGAAGGAGAGGCTGCTTTCTGACCTTACACAGGAGGGGCTCTGTAATTGCAGGGATTAGCACCTGTAAGAATGCATGAATTCCCTTTTATCACGTGGGAATACTCCTGCACTACCAGTCCCCAAATGTAGCCTTTACAAGGACTTGTGTTCTTGCATGATAAAAGGGGATTCATGCATTCTCATAGGCGCTAATCCTCGCAATTGCAGAGCCCCTCCCATGTAACGCACCACCTGTGTGATGTTGGAAAGCGGCCTCTCCCCCCCCCCCCCCATTGTTTTGGCGATTCCCCCTAGCTCAATGAAATTGTGGCGGTATTTGCCCGCTTGGGTCCTTCTCGTTCCCCTCCAAAACACCTTCCACACCCCCTCCCAGAGGCCTGCTCCCCCCCAGTTCAGGTTTTGTCAGCATGCACTAGGTCCTAGGTTCTCAAACACCCATGGGTGTAGTTCATGCTAAGAAAATAAATATTTTCAAAAGGTTTAGCCAGGTGGTAATATGAGCCAGCCTACCACAGAATTTGAAATGGCGCTATATAATGAAGCCTAATAGGTTTTTAGCTATCCGTTGTTAACGCAGCGCTAGTCCAGCGTTAGAGCTTTTATCTAAGCCATTTCAGGAGGGCAAATATTAAAAGGAGCTGGTGAAGTTGGAAGCAGTTTAATTCTACATTTAAAGTTAATAAAAGTTGATAAGTTATCCCTGCTACCTTCTGTTAATGACTGCTTTTCTCCTCTTCCCCCAAAACATTTTTGGCTAGTAGTCTGCATAGCAAGGGTAAAACATTTTAAAGCAACAAGGTGCTTCTCAGTTGTTAATAAAAATTGGTTATACAGAATATTTTCCCAGATAAGCCCAACCATTGAAATAAATGTTAAAGGGGTGATTATTCTGTCCCTCTCCCCACATTGCTACAAATTTAAAATGCATTTTAAAATACAAAAATAACTATTATTTTCAAATTGATTTTCTTTAAATTGACCATAACAAACTAGACAATCTCTCTCTCAAATTAATTTTCCACCTAGCTGAAGAAATTAACTCTTCTCCCTCCCACCTCTGAGCCATAGTAGAATGGTTACCTAGATACCCTTTGCTTGTTAATAGCTGTGTGAGCTGAAACAACTTAAATAGCCTGATTTGTCATCTAAATGCAGACATCATTAGCAAAGTGTTATTTGACTGGAACGCTGTCAGCTGAACGTTGAGCGCTTCTCGGCATTGCAGAGAGAGACTTATTTATTAACCAACCAAGAGCTAAATCTTGCTAGCTTTGTGTGCCGTTCCCTCCTGAGAAAAGAACTCCAACCCAAGGACAAATTATTCAAACCCATTTTTGCTCGGGACAATTGAAAAACTTCAATTGACTTTTATGTTTCAGGATGCCACCATATGTGCTTTTCATGGTGCTTCCCCAATGTGCTCCATACCTGTGGCATGAATCCTGTAGTGGGCTGTAGCAGGGCACAATTGTGCCCCGTGAAGCCTCTCAGACCCCAAATAACTCTATCACATGGGGATTACTCAATTAGTTCTTTACAGGCTCCATAGTCTCTACACTCTGGGCAGCTCCCAGTCTTCCCCCAGAATCAGTACCCTGGCCAGCACCCATTCTCCCTGGGACAGAGCTTCTTTCTGGCTCCTGCTGCCCTGCAGACTGATCTGAGGTCCGAGTGTTCTGTTTTTATAGCCCCAGAAAAGGGTGGAGCCAAAAAGATGAGCAGATCCTCTTAAAGTGCCATCATCTCTTAAAGGGCCATTACCTTCCCCATCACAAAGGTTTTCACATACGTTCATCAGGCTGTGAGATGGCCTCAGCTGCTCTTCCCCAAGCACTATCAGGTTTTTCCTGGTTGGAACTGCTGCAGGCCCTCCAGCCACAGCTTTAAACAGAGAAGAGGGTAAGGTTTCTGCCCTCTGGGCTTCACACAGAATTTCTGGGTTCCAGGTCAGACCCCAAGTTTGGGTAATCTATGGCTGTCTGGATAGCCCAGAGAAATCAGGGCAGGGAGGGCTGAGCCATATCAGAAAAGCAAAGGGCAAAGAAGTTTTCCATCCCCTTGTAGAGCGTTTTGACGATACGATGCCCAAAAGTGGCCGTGGCCACGTCAGAAAAGGGAGGGAGAGTCCCTTTGGTTGTGACCTCCATTGGAAAGTTGTGACGTCACAACTGGAGCTGAATCGAGAACCTGCCAAAGCAAGAAAACCTGTCAAATCCAAATGATGCAATTCAGTGCCTGTCCGATTTCGGTCATATTTTTTTTTTGGTCATTCATTTTGTTCAGTTACTTTGTTTCATTCAGTTTGGCCATTTCCAGTTTTGACCATTCATTTTCCACCACTCCTCTTCATTGTTCTTGGTACTGAAAATGAACCAAAAAAGAAAAAAAGAAATGGCTCAAATAAATAAACCGGAAAAATCGGTTGCTCTAACATTTTGAGGAATATCATTCAGGTCGACTACAATCTACTCAAAATTAAAAAAACAAATCCACCAGGAGTTCTTCTGCTGCTTGTTTTGCCTGTCATCACAATGCTCAGGGTCACCATTTTGGGGAAGGGTAGAAGAGTCACTTTCTCCCTCCGCCTTCTGGGTTAAAACCTGAAGGAAGGCAGCAATGCTAGAAAAGCGTCCAGTGGGAAGGGACTGCTGTCTAGTGATGATAGTGCAGTCTATGCCTGCCCAGGACTACTATGGGTGTCTTTAGACATAACGCTGTTCAGTGTTCTGTAACACTGTTACAGTGTTTAGACAGACCGTCAATAACAGTATTCACCCCAAACGCTGATTAAACTGTCAAGACCTGGCAGCATTCACTTCCAGTGTTTGGGGTGAACACTGTGTTAACGGTATGTCTAAACACTGTAACAGTAGGACACTGTGTTACAAAACGCTGAATAGCATTATGTCTAAAGACACCCTATGGAGAAAGCATTCCTGGTCACCAAGCACAGCTCCAGGCAGGGAAGAGACTAGGGATCTTTCTGTCCACTGACAGCAGTGCTGGTCTCCACCTGGTAAGGACTGCTGTAAGCAATCTTGCCAGCATTAGCCCCACCGGGGGAATGATCAACGTTGCGGCAGCAGTGGCGAGAAATTAGCAGCGTTGGCATGTGCACCACACGCAGGTTTGGCAAAACAGTCCATGTAGGGATGGTGGAATCTTTGACTGGAAGAGGGATGGGGCAAAGGACATACCCTCCACCCCCCTTTAGAATATGGAGGGGTTTTTTTGAATGCCCAAGGGCTTACAGTGTAAGGGGGGGGGGTGTTTATGTATCCTAACTACGATTAATTTTAATTGATTTTTGAATAAAGGTGTACATTTATGAATTCATGACTTTCCCATGATTCTTTTAAAATGCTGCTGTGACAGTCATGACTTTTCCCCAAATTTACCATGACAAATGCATAGCCCTAATTATAAATATATAATATATAAATACTTAGCGGCCTGCTTACGCCGATGCCCGGTGCACAGCCAGGATGTGCGTGGTCAGATTCACACGCAGTGTCCTGCATGCAGCACAGCCACGCGGAGTGCGTTGCATAAGCCGGGGTTGCTCTTCTGCGCCGCGTGCGTTTGGATGCACCCGTTCTGGCTGTGCGCCGTGCATCGGAGTCGGCGTAAGCAGGCTGCTAGATTGTCCCCTTAATTTATATAGCACAAGCAATGTACCTGGTGCTTTACAACTTTTGAAAATAGGCAGGGTCCCTGTCCCAGAGGATGTGGGGTTACAATCTAAGAAAGACAAGGGAGGGGAGATGAGGGATGGGGGCAACACAGAGAGAGAGAGAGAGAGAGAGAAGGATACATTCATGAAGACTTGAGGTTGCAGGTACACATGCTTTAGCTTAGTTACATAGGTGAGTGTGTGTTTGGTCTAGAGACAAGGAAACTTGGGGACCCAGGGGGTGGACATGATAGTAGTTTTCAAATATTTAATGGAATGTCATGAAAAGCTGATGAACATTTCTTCTCCATTGTCACAGAGGACAGAACAAGAAGGAATGAGCAGATTTAGGTTGTGGAAATGCTGTAAAGAGAAAGTATCCTGCCTTGGAGTAGGTGGTTTTAACTAGACAGCCCCAGAGGTTCTTCCAACCCTCTGATTCTAACCCAAAAACTCTCAGAAGTCAACATTGGTCTTCTCTGTGATTTCAATTCTGTCACAATCACGTAACAGCCAACCTGATGCATCATACAGCTGGAACAGTCTAACCCTCCCATTAATGCTATCAATCCTCATTATTTCCCTGTGTTAGTCTTATTTGGTGATGAGATATCATGGTATGATGGTTGTCTGGTCTTTCCTCCCAGCAGTGGAGAAATCCATGCTAAGTGAAACCCCACCAGGTTTTGTGAAAGAGCAGCTTTGGTGGGGCAGTGCAAAGAGGTGCTTCACCAGCATCTAGGGGTGCACTGACTGGCCAAGGGTTTGCTAGGAGGAGACTCAACTGATTCCAGGTAAATGGCAGTAAACGACACCGATATTTTTTCATATAATGACATGTCATGGATTTAGGCTTCAGAAACATGGTAGCTTCCCACCAGTTGGAATTTTCTCCCACCATTCCAGCCACTCCTACCTTCCTAGGTCATGTTCCAATACACAGCTAATTTGATGTAATTGCAACTTTGGTTTTACTCTGGAAGCATTCACACAAACAGCATGCTAAACCAGCTTTAATCAGAAGTTGGAAAAGAGGTGTAGATTCCAAAAAAGTCAAGAGTATCTGCATCCTTGTTTGTATTTTGTATTAACTGTTCATGTGAACACTTACCGGTGCAAGGGTGGTGGTCATGGTTCAGCAATTGTTACATGGGGGGATGTTGCCACAGTACTACTTTGCTTTTGAGCTGTTTGTCTGAATGCTACTGAAGTGAAGTAATTGGGTTCAATTTCGTTACAGTAGTTACTTCATTTTACCACTGTTCATCAGAATGTGGCCCCAGATGTACTTAGCTAACCTCCTCTCTGATATGTGTGAATGTCATGCTTTTAAATTAAGCACGGCCCCCAAACCTTCTGTTGATCTATGGAAAAACCTTCCTTCTCCTTTAGTTTTAATTAGCATTCCAAAGTTTCTTATGTCTCTTGCCATTAGTATCCCCAGTTGGCTGGACCTGCAATTTATTTCATGCTGTAAAAAACGCTAAGAATTTCCTTTTGATGAGCAACACCCGAAGGACATCACAGTGGATCACTCAGCATAAGTATTTTTCCCAGGCCACAATGGGCAGGGATCTTTGTCAACCAAATTAGAAAGTGTCTTCTCCTCACCTCTCTTTGTTGCAAATCTAGTGCAATGGAGATGTCTTCTAGACTGTAATTAAATTCCCTCCGTGACATGCAGTGTATTATGTGGAAACCTTCCCTGTAATGAATAAATGTATCATCCAGCAAATCTACAATATTTTCGAGCTGTCTGGTTTGTAGGACTGGGTATAAATAATGTAAAGCATGTTGTGTTGCTTTTTGCCTCTTCCTAGGATATCATGCCATTAAAAATCCCAGGGTTCTTTTAGCTGCAGACACACTGCAGGTGAAAAGAATGTCCACGTGATGCATGGTGACAGAAACAGGAATTGCAAATACAGAATGCTGCAAACTTCGATTCAAACCATTGCATTGTTTGTGGCAATTATAGCACAGAATGAGGCTGACATTTAAGTGAATGAATGGTGGTTCAAATCTAAATTGGGATCCATCAAAGTGGCCAATGAATTTGCAAACATGGGATTGGTATTTGGAGGTGAAAAAGAAAAACTGAGCTGTTTATGTTCTCAAATTAACTACATCTCCACTTCTCTCCCCATCACAATATTCAAAATAGTTATAATTGATAGTCATAATGAGAGTGAAACTCTGATTGCATCGTTTTAGCATTTTAAAAGGTCACACCGTATTAATTACAGGTTGAATTACTGACAGATTGTGTTGTTGTTTAGAAGCACAATAAGAAACCCCCCAATTAAACTACTTAAAATATCTCTTTCACAACAACATTGCAAATTCCTGCAGTCAAGAAGACAAAGATCATCCTAAGTACGAAGATGTAGCTCGGCTCCCATTATCCTATTTTTGAGTCAGGGACACATTGTACAGTTGAATTGGGAAAAAGAATATGCCTCTACCCTACACAGTCATTTACTTACATGTGAACAGTGTTTAAGTGCATGTTACTGATGAAAATCAGATGCATTATGTGCCTGAAAGGGATGGGGTGGGGAGAATGTTATTGTACTGTTGAAAGGGTGGTCCCATTTTGAAGTGAAACTTTCTTGGTTATTTGAAATGGAAACACAAGATAAAAACAAACGAGACAGTGGTCCGCCTTGTCACACCTTGTCACATCTGTGCAGGCACTTCCAGATATTGACCCAGGATTTCTCCAGGCCATGTCGGCAGTAGCGAGGGCTGTGACCTCAGAAAACTTCCAAGGTCACGACCCGGGCTAAGGCCCACCCAGTTGGGCTAAGCGGACCACAGCGAAGCTTCATGTCTGTTCCCAGGCTGGTATGCTGGCCCGGATCAGGTCTGCCATGGCTGGCCATCATTGCAGGGGGCAGGAAACCAAGTGCAGCGTGGACGTGGGGTTGGCTAGCCGCATGTTCATCATTCTCCCCACCTCTGGGCTGTACGGCCAATGGCCTGGGCAGGAGCATGTTTGTTCTGCGCCCCAGACTATGTCCGCCGCAGCTTCCTGGGTCAGGTTGGGCGGGCCATGGCCAATTGGCCATCATGTTTGGTTGTCCTTATAGTGGGGGCACAAGTACGTCTCCTCTCTGAATAAGTTTTTAGGTGGTAATTAAACAAGTAACTGCCCGTATCGCAGATTTGCCACATTTATTTATGCTTGTGAATGCTTTGGCTACAGCTGAAATGAATAGTAGATTTTAGCTTCATGGATATTATTTACATTTTTGATAGTCCTCTGAATAGCTGAATGATATTCGCATATCCAGTCATAGGGCTATTTTGATTTGGAGACTTCATTTATTTCCTAGAGGTGGAAGGAAACTTCCTAGAGGTGAAGTACCTTGAGCCCAGCCCTGAACTTGCTGCAGGGACTTCCATACCTAGATCGTCCCAGACCAACTTCTTCATAAACAACTGAACCAAAATAGCTGAATTTTGAATTGTGCATTCTCTGTCACAAAAGGGTTTTTAAAGTAATTTCAGCATGTCATTTGTTTCACTCTGGCTATTGCGCATACGCAGTAGCACTGAAAGAGAGTGGCTGAAATGGCTGAACCGAAATTACCAAAATAACCAAACTGAAATAGCCAAAGCAGACAACTAGCAAAGCAGACCAAATATCCACTCACTTTATCAGATCCAAATTGAAACAAGTGAATTTATCTGATAAACAAACATCTGTGGTGAATATTTTCTGCTCTGTCTCTTACCATGTGGTTACCTCTTGGTTGTTCCATGGTAGTCTTTAGTCTTCTCTTTTAACATAACAGGAGAACTCTAGTCCAGCTTACCATGTGGGAGATAGCTCTGCTGCAGATCAGACATTCACGTGCGTGCCATGGCTGGCCATCATTGCAGGGGCAATGGATATACCGATTTGCCTGACTTTTGCCACTTGTTTGCTGCTTGAAAATGTGATGTCTGAATATACTCGGTCACGTTCATGCAAAAAAAATAATTAAAAAACCAACCCTCCTCTGTATCGCCTTCAAGCACAGCATTGAGCAGGGTGTTGGGACTAGGTGACCTCTGAGGTACCTTCCATCTCAATGATTCTGTGATTTTGAATTCTAGAGACCTTTCTGTCTACCTTCTACAGGAACTGGAATTTCAGCTCCCATGTGGCTGTTTATCTGTTTGTAAATAAATAAGTGAATTTGTGGCTCCATTGGTCTGCTCAACACCCCTCCCATTCCGTTTCCTTCTTCCATGATGCTGTTGATTGTATGCTTATGGTTTACTTGTTCCCTCTCAAAGATGGAATAATTTACCCAGCTACCGTGTACACAGAGCTTTGTAGGGTTCACCAGTGAAGATTCACACATTTTGGTTTGGAAATGGACTGTACCTACTTTTTCTGAGTATTGGCGTTTGTTTAATTTTATTTTTATTCACTTTTATATTTGGGCATGGATCAACTCAAGTAAATGCCCATTTTGTAGATATCCACTAATGTCATTGTTTTGTTCCAACTTAAGTGTCCTTAATGATGTTGTTTATCTTCTCTTCTCTACTGGTACAGTTCTGCTCACAGACAGTCATTACTAGGGCTGAAACAAATGACATTTCATATTCACAAAGAAAATTTGCACATTAATTCCTACAAACGAGTTTCCAAATTCATCTTCAATACCCTAACCTCCTACGTGCTTGAAATAAATGAGCTCAGGGTAAGGATGAGCAGAGATGAGGGCATGCACACAAGGAGAGGGGACAGATCAATGTTCTTGACCCACCTCTTCCTGAACTCCCTCCCTCTCCCAACTTCTGTGTAGCCCTTCGAACTTGTGCTAATGTTCAGAGTGGACCCTGGGAGGGAAAATGTTCCCCACCCCTGTCTTATCAGGGCATGCAAGGTTTTGGGCCACACAAGGTCCTTCCTTAGGCTGTAACAAGTCAGCCTGAGGAAGGGCCCCCTGTGTCCCAAAACCTTGCATACTTTCACTAACAGAAATTACTCCCGCCCCCAAAAAAGATATGGTGTGATCTCTTTTGCCTCCATCTGTTTTGGAACCAATGTGATATTCCCACTCTTAACCCAAAATGAAATTTCTGCCGCCTGCCAAAGTTGGCCTCACCTTACTTCTGGATCTCACAGCAGCTAACGATACCTTTTCTTTACCTTTTTAGAAAACCCATTCAGTTACTATCTGCTATTTTCAGCCTTGTTTCCATCATTGAAATCCATTGCTTCTCTTGGTTTACTCTTTGATGTCTTTTGCAGAATGAAGTTTCCAAAGCAAAAGACCTACTTGTTGTAATGTATGCTCATTGTTGTTAATGGCACACTTTAGCTCTTTCCAATGAGAAAAAAAATAATGGGGGGGAGGGAGGGACCAGAAGCCATCAAATTGAAAGGGCAAAACTAAATAACTAAACATGACCAGGTATTTGGAAAAGCACGATCATTGCTTATGCAGAGTTGCCTAGCAAGTACAGATGCAGGTACTATCTGTTCTGTATGTGAACGCAAACATTGTCTCCATTAAACTTAGTTGGAAAAAGCATTAGCACATTAATCACTGTTCCAATACTCAGAAATCACTCCCATGTAAATCAATGGGAGCAGTGTTCGTATGTCCCAGGGCACAATTTAGCCTGGGCCATGCCAAATGTGGTATTCCAAATATGGGACGTCTGGCAATCCTACCCAAAGATCTGAGCAGAGAGCCATTGGAAAGAGCAAGGTGTGCCATTTTTAAAATCCGAGTTCTGGTGATTCTCTGGCCG
Source organism: Sphenodon punctatus (assembly GCA_003113815.1). Classification (NCBI taxonomy): domain Eukaryota; kingdom Metazoa; phylum Chordata; class Lepidosauria; order Sphenodontia; family Sphenodontidae; genus Sphenodon; species Sphenodon punctatus. Next base: position 3,541,059 of record QEPC01010859.1, read on the forward strand.
ATTCTTCTGTCATTCTTTTGGGTTTTCAGACTAAGAGACTAAGGGGGAAACTATTTTATATCAGCTATTTGTACCAGCAGTGTAGCAGGAACTGAACAGTCATTAACTAAAGACAGGTTCCTTCCTCAGGCAGCTTATAAACTAGGGTGAATAAGGGAGAGGAGAACATATGGAGAAACCTGGATACCACATTCATGAAGTTCAGAAGTAACAAGTGCACGTGCTTAGCTTACTTCCAAGGGACAGGAAAATCCTGAATGGTAAGAGAGTAGAAGGAACATCACATGGGGTGAGGAGCTATGGAAGAGGTAGTCTTTAGGAGGGATATGAAGGTAGGGATGGAACAGGGCCATATGTGTCTAAGGAGGGAAATAAATTGTGTCTGTAGAAATAAACATATTGGGGTCGCATGGGAAGAAGGGCAAAGACAGTTTATGGGGCAGGAGACTTGGGGGCGGGGCTGAAGTTCCTAGATGAGACTGTAGCAGGAAGTGAGGGTAGAAAATTAGGGAAGGTGAAGACAAGGAGTTTCCCCTGAATGTGAAGGGGAGAGTGATCAGAAGAGGGGCTCAATATTTAATTTCTGGAACATAATTTATTTCTACAGGAGTGGGGGATCATTGCCCCTTTCCCCCCACCCCACCCCACCGTCACGGGTCTACGTTGTAGGGTTGGCAGCTGTCGAGAGTACTGGTCAATGTTGATCTACATAAATCTGAATACATCAACTGATCTAAATTTTTCAAATGGCCCATTGCTGAACATTGAGGCGGAGCTGGTGACAATTGCCAGGTTGCCACTGTTAGCAGCAGGTCTGTGGAAAACCTGGCCAGAGCGGTTTTAAACCCGCCAACTGGCAACCCTGTTTGTTAGACCTTTACAAAAGCAATCGAATTTAAAAGCCGTCTCCAGGCTCACCATAAAATGGAATATATAGGGCATATCTGGAAGTGTGACCTTGAAAGACCCAATACTGCTGATAAACTGCGTGGAAACCTTGAGGGAGTGTTTTGAGCTGACACAGTCAGCCTTGCTGGCCTGTGTTGCTAAAGAAAGAACTAGATTGTAAGGGTGTTTCTCTAAAGGCTGACCCGTCAGTGCCATCCGTTCAGCACTCGCGAAGCAAAGTGGTTCGAGTCAGGGGAGCTTGGCTGTTGGCGGAGGAACATGCTGTGGAGCTCAAGATTAAATGGCCAATTAAAAGACCAACTTGATGTTAAAGATAGGGTGAAAGTTGGCAGTTAGAAGTAATCTAAAGGTGGAGCTGACCCTCCTGCTGTAATGAAAAAAGAAATTACAGCAGCTGAGCGTAAGTACGGAGTGTCGGGCATAGCTCTATGACTTTTGGTCAGCTTGACTGCGGCTGGATAATCCTTAGACAAGCAACCCTGCCATCACTGTGTATGTTTCCATCTTTCTACCCCCACCCCAATTAGAAACAAATACCTGTATAACAGGTAAACGTATCAACATCTCAGTAATCACTTGACATTGACTCCCTTGCCAGCTATCGGCCTGTCTCTAACCTTCCCTTTTTAGGAAGGGAACCTTTAGGAATAACCTTTTTAGGGAAGGTTATTGAGCAGGTAGTGGCTCAGCAGCTTCAGGGGCATCTTGACCGTATCGGGTTTCTGGACCCCTCGCAGTCCGGCTTTCACTTGAGCTATGGCAGTGAGACTGCACTTGTGGCTTTGGTCGACGACCTCTACCATGAATTAGATCCGTTTCGCTCGACCCTGTTGATGGTTAGATCTGTTGGCTGCTTTTGATACCGTTGACGGTGAGATGTTGTTGACTCACTTGCAGGACCGAGCCAGGGTGGGCAGGATTGTTCTCAAATGGTTCCGATCCTTCCTGGCTGGAAGAACTCAATGAGGGGTGTGAGGGGATTACTTTTTATTAGGGGTGGGACACCAGGCAGAATACCGGTTACCGATTTTACCAGTTCTCAAAAAAACGGATTCCCGGATTGCACCCGGTATACCAGTACCGGATTTTGATTTCAATGGGGAACTGTCCCCATTGAAATCAATGGAATAAAAAAAAAATTCCTCCCCCTCCCAGGCTGTGAGAGTGGAAGGGGGGGCACCCCCCACCCACCCTGCCCAGCCTAGATTTAAAAAACATTTTTTTTTCTTTAAGTCCCAAATGCGGGCTCCGGGCCGCCACCGGCGACCCGGAGCCTGCACCAACGTCCAGCAGCAGGTAAGTAAGTACCGGTACTAGGGTGATCCCTGGGGTGGGGGGTGGTTTAACACACACCCCACCCCAGGGATCACCCTACCTCCCCACCCAGGGATCGCCTACCTTGCGCTCCGGGCGGCGGCTGGGGCGGTCCGGCTCCGGCAGCTTCA
>QEPC01010859.1:3543515-3604084 GCA_003113815.1 Sphenodon punctatus
GCCGGAGCCAGACCGCCGCCGCCGCCCGGACCGCAAGGTAGGTGATCCCTGGGTGGGGAGGTAGGGTGATCCCTGGGTGGGGTGTGTGTTAAACCACCCCCCACCCCAGGGATCACCCTAGTACCGGTACTTACTTACCTGCTGCTGGACGCTGGTGCAGGCTCCGGGTCGCCGGCAGCGGCCCGGAGTCCGCACTTGGGATTTAAAGAAAAAAAAATTGTTTTTTAAATCCAGGCTGGGGGGGGGGGGCCCCTTCCACCCACACAGCCTGGACTCGGGGATGGAAAGTGTTTGTTTGGGGGGTTTTTTGTGGGGTTTTTTTACATTGCGGCCATTCATTTGAATGGCTGCAATGTAAAAAACCGATACGGGGGGAATCCGGAAAACGGGCCGGATTACCGGATTAATCCGATACTGCCGGTACACCAAAATACCGGCAGTATCGGATACCGGATGATCCGGTAGTCCCACCTCTACTTTTTATCATCCTGTTACCTCTCATGTGGAGTCCCCGCAAGGTTCCCTTCTGTCCCTTCTGCTGTTCAACGTGTATATGCAGCCACAGGGCGAGGTCGTGAGATGGTTTGGTGTTCAGTGTCATCAATAAGCTGATGACACCCAACTCTACCTCTCTCTTTTTTATCCGACCCAGACTCGGCAGTCATGGTGCTTACCCAGTGTCGTCTGGCTGTAAGGGACTGGATGAGAGCGAGCTGACTGAGGCTGAATTCTGAAAAAACGGAGGTGATGCTAGTGGGGAATGTAGTGGAGTTAGCATCCCCCATCATTGATGGGGTTCGCAGTCTGGGAGTGCGCCTCAATTACCAGCTCCACCTGTATGTCCATGTGGGGACTGTGGCGAGGAGCGCGTTCTGCCAGTTACATCTGGTGCGGCGGCTTCAGCCGTTTATCTCAGACTCCATCATCCATGCTTTCATCACCTCAAGACTGGACTATTGCAACACACTCTACATGGGGCTAGCCATGGTGATGGTCCAGAGACTGCAGCTGGTGCAGAATGCAGCGGTCATTCTCCTTATGGGGACTGGCCGCTGGGAGCACATTACACCAGTGCTCCGTTCTCTGCACTGGCTGCCTATAGTCTTCCAGGCCTGATTGAAGATGTTGGTGCTTACCGTTAAAGCCCTACACAGCCTAGGCCCCACCTACCCATGGGACCGCCTCACGCCCCGGGCCCTGGATCGACCCCTGTGGTCAGCCAGGGGTGCCTTTCTTGAGGTCCCCCAGGTTTCTTGGGGGGTTACTATGAAGAGGGTGTTCTCGGTGACCGCACCAAGGCTGTGGAACTCCCTCCCAGCAGAGGCCTGGGTGGCCCTGGACCTCTGCTCTTTCAGATGACATTGCAAGACCTGGCTATTCTGTCCAACCTTTGGTGAGGGAGATGAGTAGGGTGAGTGGAATTTGAGGCTTAGGGTGGAAGGGCTGGGTTGCTTTTTATATTTTATTTTTATATCTTTCTGAAGTTCCCTTGTATAGTTTTAAGATATTTGTATTTTTATATGGTTTTATATTTGTGTTTTATAATTTGTAAGTCGCCCTGAGCTGCTTTTGCAGGAGGGGCGGGGTATAACATCATTCAAGAAAGAAAGAATCAAACTGACCTGATATTGTCTGGTACTAAGTGGTGCCGATTCTCGACCCGTTCTCTAAAACCAGCACTGTACATGCACAAAATGGCCACAGGGACCCACTTATGCACGGAATGGCTGTAGCAGCCATTTTCTGCCTGCGCAGTGCCAGTGTAGGCTGCGCAACAATGGGTTGAGAATCGGCTGATTCCCTACTCGTTCTCATTCTCTCATAATCCCAACGAGAATTTGTTTCTCGCCGAGATTATGCGACAATGCGCGGGCAAGTTTCAGCCCTAGTCAGTACTTCATTCACATCGGTAGTATCATCCAACACTAAGTGGTACTGCCTAAGCGACCAAATAAGCAAACACAAAGTAACCAAATAAATGAGGTGATGAATTTCACAGAGGTGACTTCAGATATTCATTCGTGGGAACGGATATGTGGAGTTATCTTTGCGAATAAGAAAAAGTCATATTTGTTTCAGTGCCAGTGTATGGCCACTTTAATAGTTCTGCTTAATGTATAGTTTTGGGTGGTGTTTTTTTAAAATTGAGAACTCACAAGCTGTGGGTGACATAAATTTCTTTTCTTTTTTAAAAACAGTAGAAAAGTTCTCCCCCAAGCCCCCTCCAGATTGATCTATCTGTCACATTTGCACTGTCGATAACCTGCCTTTTTATAGCCATTTTGAACACCACTTAGGGAGCCTGGAAGTGGGCCGCCACACGTGTTTATTGGAAAATAGCTGCGTTCCATAAACCGGCTCAATAAAAAAATCACAGGCACCCGCAGTATTTCTCTTGAAAGTGTTTTATCGTTGCAACTGGTTCCCCCTCCCTCCCCGCAGCATCCTGTGCTTATTAGCTACGTCCGTCAGCTTTAACATTTGCTTCTACCTCGGTTGGCCTTAAAGGTTACTTATTTCACAGAAAAAAATGTGAATGGATGCAGATGTAAATTGGCATTTGGCTCAAACTGATTTTTAGTTCTTGTTAAATCTGTGGCACCCATGTCGCACGCTCCACTTTCACTGAACTTGTGTAATTAAGTGTAACTATTACACGTGCACTTTGTTAAACTTGGAGGAGGGAAGACATGTTGTGATCCATGGAGCATAAATACAGTATGATGCACTTTGGAAAGAGCAGCTGACTAAACTTGGTCTTGGTTGATGGCAGTTGTTTATAGAGCGTCATAAACGTGCCTCACACTGAACAGTCATTAGTTAGAGACAGGTCCCTGCCCTGGGAAACTTTCAATCTAGCATGGACAAGGGAGAGGAGAATATAAGGAGAGACAAGGATACATATATGAAGTTGAGAAGTCACAGGAGACTTGCTTATCTTAGAGTGAAAACAGAAGTGATGCAGACCTGCCGTGGCCTGCCTAGGCTGGGGAACCACCCTCATGTCTATTCCCTGGCTGTGGCGAAATGCCAGTAAGGGTGCTATACAGCTGAGCCACCAAATAGGTAGATTTCCCCCTCTTTAGTAGCTTGGCCTAGGGAGACGTATAATGGCCAATAACATGCACACACACCCAGTAGGGTAAAAAGAAAACTTAGACTTTACTAGTAAATATAAAAAGGAATAAAAGCAAAGTTTACACCGAGAACCAGAGATGATAATCCTTGAGCAATGAGAGTCAGACCTGTGGACATCGTGGTCCGTTTGGAAAGAGTCTTCCTACAACTGTAGCTCAGGTAGCAAGCAAGGTATTCACACTGGTTCTGATCAGGTCTTCATAGGTGATGGTTTTCCTATGGGGTCCAAGTTCTTCTTCTGGCAAAGGCAGAGGTACAGAGTTACTGTTAAGCCATGCAGTGCGCGTGTGCCTCCTGGCAGGGAGGTCACCAGTCTAGAGATTTCAGCAAGAGAGTCAGAGACTGGCAGGGGTGTGTCCTGGCTTTTTAAGCTCGACCCCTCCTCCCCTTTGGGAATCGCCCCCCAGGTAGGGGTTTCTCCAATCCAGGTGAACTGCCTGAGCCCTCTGACCTGTGATGTCACTTAGGTGAGACATCATGGCATTCACCTTGAGATACTGATCCCTGTCCTTGGCCTTTGGAGCATGCCCAGAACACTTGTCCTGTGACCTTGCATTTGTCCAAGCTTGGGGGTGTTGATAGGATGTAGCAGAGTGTTTGTCTAGGGTACTCTCGTAGGGAAACGGGCATTTTGCCACACTGGCCACCAGATGTTAGCCCGGGACTGCCCTGGGCCGCATGGGCAGCTAATCCAGAATACATCCCCTGGATGATCCAGGTGCAAAATCTTGGCTAAGGGTTGCCCACATGGATCACAGCAAGCCGGTGCATCTGTTTGGCCCTGCCATCCCTGTCATGGGGCAGGGGTTGCCATGGCTTCCAGCATGGTGGGAGCAGGGTGCTGGGGGCAGAGCCAGCCGCCCCACACCCTCCCCCCACAGGGCGTGTGGGTGGGGGAACGGTTCTCCAACCCGGGCACATTTTGTCAGTGTCCCGACCCGACCTGGAGACTACTGGCTGCTGTTTCCCACGCCGGGACGGGCAGCCACTGCATCACCTGTCCATCTGTTTTCACCCTTAATTACCAAGGGAACTGTTCATTACATGGCAGTAGAAGGAGCATCAGTGAACAGTAGTGCTGAAACTCTGTATTCAGAATTACTCAGTTTTTACCGAGTATCTTGGTATTCAACTTGGTTTTACCGAGTAACAGAGGAATCAGTCTGGTGCATGGTATTCAGTACACAGTCCAGTTCTTGGACCAACATACAGGGCTTCTCCTGCCCCTATATAAGATGGCTTGGTACTCGGAAAATAATCTGTACTCGGTTTTATTTTGCCAAGTATTTTACCGAGTAGCAAGTATTTGTCTTGAGTTTCCGGCAGAACACTCAGAGCCAGTCCTCAAAAACTCAGAAATACTAGCAAATCATTTTTTTACTATTCATTTCAGCCCTAGTGAGCAATCTGTGGTGGTGAAGAGCTAGGGAACGCCTGGTGGAAGAGGTAGGCTTTTAAGTAGGTTGCTACTTAAAATGACGTTCATTGGGAGACTTGCCACAGATTGATGTTTTCCTCCAGTATCTTTTCATTCTGGATCCATTGCGGGTATCATGGCTCAAGGAATCACATCACCGGTTGAAATGGGCATAGGCCGCAACTTTATTAACAGAACAGGTGGCCCCTCCCTGGGCACACCTGGCACCACTGTCAGGCACCTTGCACAGTGCGTTCCTGCAATCGATGCTTCAGAGTAAAACCCATCAAAGAGCATACCCTGTGCAAATGTCAGCCAGGGACCCACCTCCGGGAAGCACCACAGGCACAGTCCATAGCGCCCCCTCCCCTAAAAATGGGTGGGGGCAGGGGGCCGGACTATTGGCTCAGCTGTGCCTATCCTCCTTCCTGGCGCCGGCACCCTGTCTGTTTAATCAATTTAATAGGTCCAATTAACCTTCAATTCTTTTATTAATGGTTTCCAGGCTGATAACCATCTTAGAGTTGCGACAGCAGAACCTCTGCTTGGCGTTCTAATTGCCCTTTGGGGAACACAAAACAACCTGCACTTTCATGCTGACTTGTTTTGCATCTGTGTAGCTATAATTTAGGAGGTTGTATATTTAAATGATTACTTCTGGTGTAATTTTGCTAAGTTTAATTTAGTATACTAATATTTTTTATTATTATTTCTTTTTTAATTTCCTTTGGAACTTGTTTGATTTTTGTTTTATCCTCCGTTCTTTTAGCTATATGATTCTGATTTGTAAAGTTTTTGAATGTGCAATGACCTATGGTCATGCAAATAAATAAATAAATTGAATTGACCTGCACTTTCTTTCCTGTAACTAAGCCAAGCACATGCACCTGCAACTCCTCAACTTCATGAATGTATCCCTGTCTCTCCCTATGTTTTCCTTTTCTTTGTTTCCCCTCCCTTGTCCATTCTAGATTCTAAGCCCCTCCCAGCAGGGGAATTAACAATTATACAGTGTCAAGTACATTGCTGGCATTTTATAAATAATAAATCGTAATAATATTGAATAGTATTGGCTTAATTTTACTCCCATTGAAGGAGGGCTGACATGAATGTCCTTTTTCTTTTGGGTGGCTAAAATTTGTTTATTTGTTTCTGGGACTGAACATTCATCTTGGTCGCGGTAGCAAAATTCGTTTGTTCATTTATTCATTTCTGGGTACCTTAGTTGGTTCCTGTTTCATCAATTTTGACACTTCATTCTCTCAATTTACACTCATTACTTTCATATTTGGACTGTTAATTTCTAGTAGTTTGGTCACTAGGGATATTTCCATTCTCCGTATTTTGCCATTTGGCACAGAGGGGCCAATTAAATTGAAATTTCATTCAACAAACCATGCCAAATTGTAGTGCCAAAAAAACAGAAGGGTCCAAATAAACAAGGGAACAGTTAAAAAATATCAAACAACCAAAGTAATCTTTAACCCCAGGTACTTCTCCCACCACTGCAAGTGTAGGGAGCGGTTATCAACCCTATTTTCGACATAGGGAACTGGGTGATAGATGGAGGCTAAGTGACTTGTCCAGAAGTCACAAGGGAAGTCTGTGGCAGAGGAAGGAAATGATTCGGTAGCTCCGGATCCTAGGTAAGCAAGTCTTTACCGATTGGACTATACCCCAGTGGTCTAAAAGTATGTAAATCTCTACGTCATTCATTTTGCCAAGATGTAGCAGTTTAAAATCTACAAATACAAAGCTAGGAGGAGGAGCAAAATAAATTAAGTAATATGATCACTCTTGTTTAGGTTAGGGGCTGTCCAAGCATGTTATGCTTCCCCGCTCCCCTGCCCCCCATTTTAAACCCATCCCGCTTGTCACAGTTTGTCTCTCTACTAGTGCTGACTCAAGCAGTTTGCAGCAAGAGTTGTTTCTTTCTGAAACAGACCATTCTCCTGTACTCGCACAATAAAGAAGCTTACCAGCTTTTTCACTAGCTCCTGTTCACTAATTGCCTTTGGTTGCTATTTCTGGTAATTCTTCCTCAGCAGGAGCAGCCACACACCACATAACGTTCCTTACATGCTGCTTATGTTACCTTGTGTAGGATTAAAAGTTCACCATGTAATTTTCATCATTTCCCTTATTGGTCCTTGTTTTGGCTCCTTGTAAACTGTGCTTTGTTTGGTGTATTTCAAGGGCTAGCCCTTGTTTTCTGCCTACTGATGCTGGGAACTGATATAAAGTGTCGGAAACGAACAGACGGAAAATACCGTAAGCTAACAAAAATAACGGAAACTACCAAGAATACCGTAAACGAACAGACGGAAAATACCGTAAACTGACAAAAATACTGAAAACGGAAATAGGCGAAAATACCCAAAACTGATGGATAATCACAGACGATTTCAGCAACAGCGGAAGCGCGGATTCAATGGATAGTGATTAAATACCATTAACAGATGCATGCGCTCCCCAAAGGACGGTAATTCCCAGTGGTACAGGAACAGTCGTTCTCACCTCTGCTCTACTGTCTACTACGGACTCCCCCTCCTCCCAATTGACAAGTTGCTCCCCATAATACACCTACTTTTTGACACCAGCGGTGTAGAACCTCGTTTATTACACGTAAGGAATATATTTTTAATTCTCAAACACAGAAGTGGAATTGAAAAATGAGTAACAAGGAATGATTGGGACATCACATTATGTCCAAATGCCTCTTTCCCCTTGTCACAACTTTGCTTTCTCCCTGTCCACCTATTCTTGAGTGACATACTTTCTCTACAGTCCCTTAAATTCCAGTGGGGGGGTGGAATAAAATCTGTGACTTTGACTTGAACTTACAGATGGATTCAGGAATGTATAATAGGTTAAATAACCCCTTTCCAGGATTATGTTCTCTATCAGCCAGAGGAGCAGTCAGCCTATAGTAAAAATTGGGGGGATGTTCGGAGAGTTTGCTTTATTAGAGTAATGAAACGCCACACCATATGAAAGCAAAATCCCATTTCTTTTGTAACCACAAAGTACAATTACATCTCGGAGAGGCACTTCGCCCTTCACCGCACATTAAAGAACGTTAATAGTAGCAGTAAAATAAGTTCAGGGGTGTGTGCTTGATTGGGAAATCGCAGCTCTGAGGAGTCAGATACACTTAGCCCCACGGTATGATTATTTTGTGGTAACCACACGCCTGCTGTCGTGAAGGGCCTAATTATTGGAGCTTTTCTGGGTGTTGTGCTGAGTCAACCTTGAAGGAAAAAGCTTGCTATTCTCTAATTTGGGATGAAATTCAATCCTGTGCAGAAGACCAGCCAGAGGAGGGAAGTATGATCTCCTAGGTAGGATGTTGGGGCCTATCCCATACCCTGCGGATCATGGAGCAAAATGTGCACATCCACAGCATGGGACCTATGGCACCCGCACGGTTGCGTGTGAGTGCACAGAGCTGCATGTGCGGGGCATGGGATCGGCCCCAGTGACCCTATAAGGGTCCAATTCTGGAGTCGGCCACAGATTCCTCTTTGTGAACTTGAGCAAATTTAGAGCTGAAACAAGCAGTGAATTTAGTATTCATTAGCAATATTCACATTTGTGGGTAGCTCTCCAGGTTCCTGAACAATATCCACAACCAAGGCAGGTAATCAGAGATTTGATTTTTTGGTTATGCTGTTTTTGGGGTTTGGTATTTCAGTTTTTCGGTAACTTCAGTATTTTGGCTAGGCCATTTATGGCAATTGTACATGCGCAACAGTGCCTATACTGAAATAAAACAAAAAATCCTGAAAGATACCCATATGCCTGAGTGGTAAATGCCAGTGGGTGGTAAATGCATTACCCTTCCTCCCACTTGCCTGGGTCCAGAGGGGAGGCAGCAGCAGTTGTGAAGCAGCAGTAGCAACCATCTGGAGGTACCTTGAGGCCTCATGGCATGTCCTGAACCCTTGTCCATCTAACTGGCACATGCACAGGCTTCTCAAGCACAAGTTGCCAGGGCAGACGCATGTGCCAACTAGCTGGACTAGGTCCCAGGCTGTACCATTAAGCCTCACGATGCTTCACGCCCCCAGGTTGCCTCCTACCTCACCACTGCTGCCCCGCCTCCTGGGTAAGTAAGCCCACATGGTATCTGAACTGGTATGGTTCTAGTGCCACATGGACACTTTGGTATTCGAGCCATGAAAGGCAGTTCAAGGTACTACAAATTCAACATTTTATTGGGTACCCATGTCGGCTCTCTAACTGAGTGACCCTGGGCAAGAAGACATCAATCCTCCCAATTACTATACTCTAGCCTGATCGAGGCCCACACGAGGACCATGGTACTGCTGGTTTGAAACAACCATTCTGATCAGAATCCCAAACAGAATAAATTTCCAATCGGAATTTGGATCAGCTACTAGCACATGTGCAAAATGGCCACCATCATCCCACAAAATGGCAGCCACCAGACTGCCCAACGGTCACCATTTTGTTGTACTGCGACAGCCATTTGCCACATGCACAAATTGCCGAAATCCATTTTGATTGATCTGAGCAGAATTCCTTCTGGCCCAAATTTCAGTCAGGCCAACAAAACCTCCCAGTTCCATCCCAGGTCATGGTTAGTCCCATGGGAGTCAATAAGAACTACTTGCTAAAGGTCTTTCCTAGATCACAAGAGGCGATTGTTCAGTATGTGGCAGTAGTCTTTAAACTCCTATAAGGCCACATTTCTTTGTTTGTGAAAGGGGGGAAATGCTTCCCTACCACACAAAGGCAAAGATTTTTGCAGAGAGAAGAAGCTCTACTTCCAGGTAGGCACTGATCCCTGCAAAGTGCCATGATGTCATGCTGCATCAGGCCCACATCAGTGTCCTTTTGCTCCATCCCTTTCTAACATGGCCACACCCCTTGCAGTGCGTTATGAAATTATGAAGGGGGTGAAGCCACATTGCATCACCCCTTTCAGCCCCCTCGCCAAGTCCATAATGAAGTCGAGGGCTAGAGGTGCATTGCCATCTCTTCTCTCCCTCCTTTCCTCCCCATCCTCTGCCCACCGCCGTCACCTATTCCCAGGGATCTTCTGAGGATAAACTCAAGGACGTTTGTGTAGATCTAAATTAGGAAGGGACACCGAAGAGCCTAACTACACAGAAATCCCGTATCTCATTTTCAATACATCATTGTTGTCGTCATCATAATGTACCGAGCAAGGTTACCCTTTTCTCCTTTAGCTTTAAAATCTAGTTAGAATAGAACAGCATGGTTGTCCTCAGAACTCAGAGGCTCTGTAGAGCTTGCATTGTACGATGAAAACAAACAAGCAAAATCCCTAGCCTTGTGTCAAAGGAAACTTGAGCTGTTCAGTGCCTCTAATGTGTTTAATGCTGCTGTTCTTTTCAATCTCTACCCTTGAATGAACGATCCCAGACAGAGCATGCGTTAAACCTGATTCTCTGTGTTGATCCTCTGTCTTTAAACCTTTGATATCTTCCCCCTGTTTTCTTTTCCCATCCAGCCATGTCAGAGCCCCATAAATGTTTAAATATTCACAGTCCTTTTTCTCCCCCACTCCCTTTGCAGCTGTATCGTTTTTCACATTCTCCGCTTCCGGCAAGAGCACAGTATATAACTAGGGCCTCAAAGGGTTGGATCAAGGGGAAAGATGACAGATTTCATGGGCTAGTCAGGGCAAAACTGTACACTCTCTTACCAGCATTATAAAAGGAAAGAATTCAAACCCCAGCGTCAATTAGACAGAGGAAAAGGAAAAGTGGATCTGCATGTGTTAGATTTACTTACTGCAGATATGCTAGGAGATGCTCAAAATATCATTGCGGCTCCTTGTTAATGATCTCTCCTGCCTATTTAATTGCTATGAGCCTTCTTTCTCCCTGCTGTGGCAACAACATTGACCATTTTAATGTGGTTACAGAGAACTGCTTTGTAGTGCTGTCAAGTACCTCTTGAAATCTACTCTTGTAGGTCGAAACCGGTTTCTGTCTCAAAGATGTATTATCAAATGCTATTTTCTGGGGTAAGACCACTCATATCTGAGAAGTAAATTAGCAATAGGAGAAGCCAACCCTTCTATTTCTTTTCAAGCCTCTATTCCTCCATCCTTACACAAGTTCTGCTTTTAGGATGGATATGCACCCACTCTTCCCAAGACAGTGGTTCTGAGATTTACGGGTGCTTCTAGGGGGGTTGTGGAATGTGTCCTGGGGAGCCAGAGAGAAGGCACAGCTGCCAAACCCCTAATGTCACACTGGGTGAGTTGGAGAGAATTTACAAAACACCCATTTATCCAACATTCTATCTGATTGCATCCACCAATCAAAATTGATGTTCCAGAGTGGGCAAGCCAGTGCCATTTTGGAAATCTCTCCAGCTTAGCGGCTCTGAGTTAGGAGTGGGATTGGGATGGTAGCAGGATCAAGAGAGATGTGAATGAGGGGGAGAGAGGGTGGGCACTGGCAGCAGGGGCGTAGCAAGGCTGGAGAGGGGCCAGGCTCAGCCCACAATTATGCCCCCCCCCCCCCAAGGGTGACTCAGAAATAAAGTAAATACATAATCAAAAACAAACCACAGTGTACAGAATAAAAGTAGTAAACTTGCTGGGGGGTACTGCTGCTAGGACCAACCCCTACCTTGTTTCTGGCTGTGCTGAACCCACTTCTCGGATCCAGACTCTCTCTGTTGTCTCCTCTCTCTGCCTCCCACCTCAGTCAGGCTCGTGCCTGGGAACAGGAGGGCTTGCTTGGGTGGTTGTTGATGTGAGAAGCTGGGGGTGCAAGAGTGTTGGCTGGCGGGCGTTTGAAGTGTGGGATGCAGGTGGATGGGAGGGACTGGAGGAGTTGGAGTGGGGTGCCGGTGGGAGGAGCTAGGAGTGCCGGTGAGTGGGAGGGGCTGGGAGAGTTTGAGTGAAGGGTGCAGGTGCGGGGAGCCAGGGGGATTTGAGTGGGGTGGGGGTGCAGGTGGGAGAGGCTACAGGGTTCAGGTAGGTGGGTGGGGACTGGGGGAGTTGGAGTGAAGGGTGCAGGTGGGAGGGACTAGGGGTGCAGGTGGATGAGAGGGCCTGGGGAGATCAGGTGGGGGCTGCAGAGGGAGAGGATGGGGTGCAGGAGGGTGGGTTGAGTGGGGAACAAGTGGGGGCCAGCTGGAGGGGGATGTGTGATGCAGTCATGTAATCTCCTCCCCTTTCACACTCCCCATTAACAAGAGACAGAGGAACTTCTCCATCTAGACCTGTATCCTGTCTTCAACAGTGTACTTGTGTATGTACTTAAACACAACAGCAAGAAAAATGCACAGGCCAAATCTTCCCCTTGGTGTAAATAGCCCAGAGCAGAGATTTGGCCACATCTATGGACGCCTTAGAATCATAGAACAGTTGGGTTGGAAGTTTAACTAAAGGGTCATCTAGTCCAACGCCCTGCTTCAAGCAGAATATGCTCAGCTTACAGCAGGGGTGGGGAACCTTTTCCCTCCCCATCCCAAGGCTGCTTTGAAAATTAGTACAACCTCTGAGGGCCACGTAGGAATTGGGGGTGGGCGGCCTTAAGGGGTGTGCTCAAAAAGAGGGTTCAGATCATGGATTTGTCCCTTATCCTTGAGTGCATCCCCCAGTGTGCGCATCTCTGGTCCTTTTCCCTGAACTCAGTTTATCAGTACTTGCGGGTAGAAACTGGAAAAGGGCCACATAAAACTAACTACAGTTGCATTTGATCCCCAGTTCGCAGGCTCCCCACTCCTGCCTTACAGCAACTGTCTTGACTTGAATGCATGGTTTAGCAGTGTCTGCTTAACTGTTGGAGTAGAAATGTTTGCTGCAAAATGGAGAGAGAGTATGGACAAATATTCTTACCTAACTGTCCCACTTGTCTGATGGTGTTAAAGTCACAGAAGCCTTGTAGCACACTGAATACTATTAGCTCTGGTTATATATAGATTTACAGCAAATATCTGCATTCCATGGACTTGAGTAGTGTTGCATTCCATCCTTCCTCTGGTAACTGCGTCATAGGACTTGGGTGATTTTCATCAACCTTTTATTTTGAATGAGGGCTGAAATTCTGTAGCCAACTGGATTCCATTTCCAGTGGAATCCAGTCATTTCACTCAAACTGGCAAAATGTGGAGCAATACACCATTGTTATTTTATTTGAATGACACTTTAGAGGCGTTTGGAAGGAGTTGGGTAAAGGAAGGGTAGGGGGCGGTTAAACTGGTTTTATGGGAGAGGGGTGTGAGGGAGGAGGAATGGTTATTCTGTGAGTATTGTGAGGGGGAAGAGAGTGGGTTTGGGTTTGGGGGGGGGGGGTTGCTTGTTTTTTGATGTTTTTATATGTTTTGTTCTGTAAGCCACCCTGAGCCTTTTTAAGGGAAGGGTGGAATTTTTTTTAAAACAAATTTTAAATAAATAAATAGACAATAATCCTACCACCAATTTTGCTGCAGTATTGTACATGTGCATCATGGTGGCCACGGTACCACGTATGCACAAAATGGCGACTGCCACACAGCAAAATGGTGCAAATCATTCGATGGGAATTCCAATAAAAAATGTAGATCAATCGGGATTCTATCAAAATTTTGACAGCCCTTCCATTTTCTCAGAACACTCCCGCAGAACCAGAACGGCTGTTTCGAACCAGCCCTATTTCTGAACCATTTATTTATTTATTTATTTATTTATTATTATTTAGCATTTGTATAGTGCCAGCTGTGTACCTGGTGCTTTACAGAACAATGAGATAGACGCGGTCCCTGCCTATGGCTTATAATCTAATAGACAAGGAGAGGGGGCATAGGGAGAGACAAGGGATAAATAACATTCAAGTAGATGCGAAGTCTCAGGTGCACGTGCTTGGCTTGGTTGCAGTTAGGCAGGAGTCTGCGGGGAGGGCAGACAATAAATATTGAGAGGAAAGTTCTAACAGGCGTTGGGAAAGGCGGTGAGGAAGAGGTGGGTTTTGAGGAGGGATTTGAAGGTGCGGAGAGGGGGGGCAAGGTGGATGTGGGCAGGGAGGGAGTTCCAGGCATTTATATATATATTCATTAATTCATTCTTTCCCCCTCCCTTGGCAAAAAATAACAGCTACAATTTTAAAGAAAAATCCCACCTCAGTACATTTTCTGCCAAGCTGACTCCCATTGTTTTAGCGCTGAAAGCTTGCTTGGTGTGACATTTGTGTGTCAGCCGAGTTCCACAAGGATAATTGCCAAGCATCCTCTCCCAAAAACAGCGCTAGGTTTGTTAGACATCTTTCTCAATGCAGCAGTGTTTTGCCATTAGCCTCTCTTCCCTCCAGGAGGCTGAAGAAGCCACTCATTTGCCAGCTCATAAATATGCAGTTTACAAACCTCCTGTTCCTTTTTCTATCAAAAATAAAAATCTCTCTTCCTAGCCTGGGTGCCTGATAAGTCCAAAGATTGGACCATTTTTCAATCATTCTCACCGTTAATACTTTGCTTTAATGAACAGTTTACAGTTTTTGTAATTACAGTCAATTCAGCAGAAGTGAACACCTCTATAGGGCTGAAAGGAGAACAAGTGTTCATGTTCTGCAGTGAAATACCGACTTTTCCAGGGTGCTTGCAAGTGTCCAGCTGTCCTTTGTCAGTTTCCAGTCATTCCACATTTCCGCCATTGTTTCCCCTGTCATTTTTGTCATTTTGCAGGACTTTTCATCATTTCTCATTAATTTTACGGCAGTTTTACAGCACTTTTATGGCAATTTCCAGCACTTCACTGGCACTTCCCCAGCACGTTTGCATCTCCACAGACCCCAGAGATGCACACGGGAGCACACACGGGTCTTGGAACCGGCCCCATAGCAGCCCCGTTCAACTTGCGAAAAATAACAGAAAATGGCAAAAACAGCAGGAAAGTCGGTAAGCTTCCACATCACGTGAATGGAGGAGAAGGCCCTGCTTCCAGCTGAAACAACACTCACCAAGATTTCTCATCTCAGGACAACACCTCTAGTCTTTCCAAGCAGTAAGAATGGGGGCCACAGCCGCATCCTCAGACAGACTGGCCCACTTCTAGTTCTTGGGGAGAAGAGCAAGTGAGGAAAATCCTGTCTTCAGCACTGCTTCTGACTGAGAAACTTACTGCTTAGAGGTGTGCACAACCCCCCGTCTACTCAAAAACTTACCGTAAAACGTCCCATAAAAGACAAGTACAGTCTGAACTACTTTATCTCCATTTCTTACATTTGGGACCAATATGGCAACCACCTTCTCCCTCTAAGGGGTTGTCATTATTGTCTTGAGGTTGCATCTAAATCTAATGCAGTCCCTTTTAAGGTAAGAAGGGACAGTACGGTTAGGAGTGCCAGACTGAAACTCGGGAGACTTATGTTCAAACTACTCTGTCTCTGCTGCTAGCCTATGGCGTGACAGTAATGGACTTGGCTTCCTTGCAGCATTTGTGAGGTAAAGTGCTGAGCTAAGTATTGGGGAAAGTCCCAAAGGTGCTTCAGATGGTTAGCCCAATCAGAAGGAAGGGTGGGACTGTGAGCCATCTAGGACTTAAAAGATTGTGAAGGGAAACCAGAGCAAGAGTAAAGGGGGAAGCTGAGGAAAATATTTCATTGAAGGCAACCAGCCTGATAAAACCTGGGCAGGTGAGGGATCTGGGTCATAATGGCTGCAGCTGGCTGGCCTTTCGGGATGAGATTCTAGAGCCTTGTTCCGGCTCAAAGATTAGGCCTGACCCAGGTTGTGAAGTTAAAGTAGCAGAGGTGACCCCATTACCATGGAGTACAGAGCCACATCCAAAAAAGTGGGGTAAAAGCCATACATGCCCCTTTTCTGACACAACCCTGCCTCCTTCAGAGAGCTGCAAGGAACCTGCCCTGAGTTCTGTGGTCTTGGGCCAGGAATGCTCATGAACCAAATCAAGACCAGTGGGATCAGCCCAGGTCCCATCAAGGTTGGTTCAATCTACAGACCTGTATTTTTATTTATTTTATTTTATTTATTAAATTTTTACCCCGCCCCTCCTAAAAACAGCTCGGGGCGGCTTACCACAATAAAAACAATCACATATAAAAAATATATAAAAACAATTAAAACATATCAAAATACAATTCAAAGTATTAAAACAGGGCCCGGGAACTCAATAAAACAATAAATAGGGTAGGGGAGATAAAAAAAACCCTTCCCCCCCTCCCCAAAGGCCTGGGCGAACAGCCAGGTTTTACAACTTCACCGGAATGTCAAAAGGCTTGGGGCCAGGCGAGCTTCCTCCGGGAGGGAGTTCCAAAGGCGCGGCCCAGCCACCGAGAATGCCCTCTCCATTGTGGCCCCCCGCTTAACGCATCCTTGCTAAAAGAAGAACCATCTAAGATGAGAGGGGGAGATCTGAGGCAAACGCTGTTGCAAGAATCTTGATATTTAAAAAATGGTAGTGTTAGTCATGATTTATCCACAGATATCCTGATATATCTGTAGTGGGCACACAAGACCCTGAGTTGTTTCTGGTGTGAAATGTATAATGACAACTGCTTGCTCGTGCTAGATGTTTTACCTCTCATGGGTTACTCCCACCAGCCCGATGGTCTAGTTTAATTTAAGCCTGAAGTCTATGACATTCTCAGCATCAACAAACCTAAGAGAGGAGTTAAAATGGAGAAATACCATTTATTGATTGAAGGGGACACCAAGTACAGATCCAAAATGGCGGGGTTGAACTGAAACAAGTAACCAGTAGGTAGGTTTATCCAAGGACATGGGTATTTTTACTGTCCGTATTGTTCTTTGGCATGTCTGCCCTTGTTCAGTGTCTATTTCAACTTCTCCAAATCATTCAGTCCTGTTCTGCTTCTGTTGGAAGATGTTCAACAATACTCACGTTCATTGTTGGAGCATTACGAAAACCACCTAGCCATACCCACCACATTTCCAATTGGGTGGCGTAAAGGGATATTTCCACTGGCTTTAGTGTGGTGACCATACACCTAAATGAAAAATCTCAGCAAGTGCTGCCTCTGTCAGAAGCAGGGCATTCACCAACATTTGCACAACTTGGAAACTTACTGGCTTCCCCACTGCTTCCGCCATTTTCTGATACTTTTCACATGTTGAACGGGGCTGCCACAGGTCCCCCGTGTGTGCCCCATGCACAGCCCTGGGAGCTGTGGAGATGAAAACTTTTCAGCTTAGTACCGAGGAAGTGCTGGAAATTGCCCAGGTGCTGTAAAACAGTCGTAAAAGTCCCAGAAAGTGACAAAAAGTGATGGAAAAAATGGCAGAGACACAGAATCGCCAGAAACTGACATACTGATGGACACTCACAAGTAGGGGTGGGAAAACCAGATCTTCCGGTATCCGATAATGCCGGTACTGGACGTACCGGCATTATCGGATTCAACCAGGTAATCCGGCCCGTTTTTTTATTCCATTGATTTCAATGGGGACAGTGCCCCATTGAAATCAATGGAATAAATCCGGTACCGGTAAACCGTATTTAATCCGGGAATCCGGTTTTTTGAAAACCGGTATCCAGTAAATCCGGTACCCGGTAATTGCGCTGGTGTCCCACCTCTACTCACAAGTGCTCCTGAAAGATCAGTATTTTCTTTCAGAATAGGAACATTTGTCTCTCGTCTCAGCCCTAGTGCCCAAATGAATGGTAAATATTTGACAGGATTCAAAGATTGGAAAATCTGATTTGGGCTACGTTGTGAACATTCTGGCCCCTGCCATTATGGTTAAAAATAAAGGGGGCTACCGTGCAAGTTCATAATCTTAGCATTTATTCCCATGTAAATTTCTGCCTTTTTTCCATGTCAAATATTCTCCCATTTTTTCTAAGCAGAGTTAGAGACATCCATATTGTCTTCCTAAAAGGCCGTGCTTACTTTTGGGTTGATAAGGGTTCAGTTGTTCAGGCATCTTTTCCATACCATATTCATTTGAAGATCTCTACGTTCCTGAATTGACCACTCATTTTCTGAGCCATATACTTGTAAATATTTCACATAATCCCAAGGAGTGCTCTTTGCAGCAGACTGCTTGGATGAAGCCAAAATGATCAACTGCCAAGACTCCATAAGGAGGTGGAAACCGGCGTCAGATATCTTTGCTACTGTAGACGTCTATGCATTAGCCATGTCATTTATCTTACTAAGCCCCTAAAATGTATTTTTAAATTAAGTGGCATTTTTCTTTCTGCCTACTGTCTCTGATGCCGAGCGCTGATAGAAAGCTCTTCTTGGTGAAATGGCTCTGTATGCACAATTTAAGTGCATACAGAGGATTGCAGCGGCCTCCGAGGCTGTTTTCAGACAAGGCACTACCACACAGGTTCACCCATCCCACACTCATCCAAATGCCCATCTGAAGGTGGTGTGGGAGGGTGCGCACTCCTGTGACCCACATACCTTCACCCACACACGGCCACTCCTGGAGCAGCGGAGAAAAGGCCAGGTTGCTCTGTGAGGGGGCAGGTGAATTTGTGTGGGCACAGCAGCTACTTGCGAACTGGTCATCCGCCCACAGCCCAACCAGGAGACCATCCCCCTCGTGGACCCCAGCCACGCAGACCGCACCCTCCCCCCACAGGCCCTGCACCCAAGAGCATGCCCTGGGCACAGGAAGAGACCAGGGCCTTGATCCCCCTGTGTGGGGGAGGCCAAAACACAGGAGAAACCTGTGAGATGTTCCCAAAATGAATCCGTTTAGCAAGACTTCTCCAAGGGAGTGGCACGGCTGGGGTACAATAGGAACGTGTCCCAGTACTGGCAGCAGGCAAAGGACTGAAGGAGTGGATACAAGTTGTTCCATCATAGCAATCTCCTGTCCAGCCATGCCAAATGCACAGAGCCATTTCACGAGGAGCTGGTCAGGTTCCGTCACTGCCACTCCCCATCACCTTTGCGACCATCCTGATGCATGCTCAGAGGTACTGGAGACAGTGGGATGAGTGCCAGGATCTTATGCATGAGCTGTAGTTGCTCATGGCCCGAACTGTAGGTCCCTACTTGACTACGGAGGCTAAAGTGGCGGAGATGGCTGTCCTGTACAAAATTTGGACCCGGGCGGATGTTCAGTTCGCTCTAGGCAGTGGGGATCCCATTGACCAATACTTCATGGTGGAGCAACAATATGTGGGCACGAGGCTACTGGAGAGGGATGTTTGCATGGGCGGGGTATATGGAGGGTGCAGGGTTCCCGGCTCCGCTACTGCTGTGACCTAGCTTTGGAGCAATGCTCAGTGACTGTGGCCCACCACGTTCCTGTGTGTGTAACTGCCTACTTGACTTTGCCCTTGGACTGGCCCATCCCAATCCCTCTGCTGTGATGCCCCCCCCCCCTTCCAAGACATTGTGCTGTGAGCCACCTATTTGAGTCTTTCACCAGACGGGGTGTGAATGGACACACTACATGTTTGGGCATTGTTTAACCCTGAATGGCCATTACTTGTTCAATGGGTCATTCTATTCTATTTATTTGAATAAGGCACATGGCATTGTACTCTGGAGTAGGGGCAGAGGGCACAATTAGATGAAGGAAACCCACCTGTGAGTTTGGGGAAGCTATACCTTGAGGGGCAGGTTGGGGTAGGACAATGGGTGCCAATCATGCCCAAGCTCTTCTCAGTGGGGATGCAGAAGTACCTAGCAAGCCCAGTTTTGCCAAAAGGGGGGTGGGGAAGCTCCTGTCCACAGTCAGACAGATCTAGAAGGGGAAATTCAAGCAGATTGCAGCCCCAGTTTCAGAAAAGGTGTATAAGCCCTTCTCCCCAAAGGACACTGCCTTTCATCAGCCTGCTGACCAACGGGATCAACCGCATTAGGAGAGAAGACCCAGCCCAAGGATAAGGGGCTGTGGCTATACTCAGCTTATGGAGGGTGGTTTGACCTTTGCGTTCCTTTGGTTGCCTTTGCTTGTCATCACCTTGCCTTTGGGTGCTTTTAGACAAGCAGCCCCACCCACTGCTCACCCACCATCCACCCTGTTGCAGGGCTGCAGTGGTGCCCTGTGAGTGCCCTGCAACCTGCATAATGGGTGGATGGGGAGGTGCTTGTCTAAAACCACCCTTTGTTGGACCTTTCTCACCAGTTGGCTTTGTTCTTATACTTTGTTGGATTAAACTGTTTTTCCTTTACTACAGTAGGGTGTGTGTGGTCCAATGTCCCTTAGACCTCCAGGGAAGCCTGACACCTCTGTCTACCCAGAGAAACCCTGTCCGTTGTCCATACTCAACCGATTGAGCTAACTACTCTGCAGCTGTAGGCTGCCTGACCCCATGGGGTATAGCCGACGGCATCAGGGAGCAGCGGCACTGGGTAGCGGGGACTAGCAGCGCCCGCCTGGGTCTAGGTGACTGGTCGGCGGGGGGGAGCCCTGCCAAGTCAAGTTCCTACTCAATCCATGACAGTGGCGCCCACTGATTTTGGGGTTCCGGCTGTCTCTGCAGGAGGTCTCTAGGCAGGGTTGGTGGAACCCCCATCCTCTCTGGCAGCTGGAGTGTTTCAGAGACTCACAGCTCTGTGGGGAGGTTCTGCTTCCCACTCATTCCATCATGGAGTCCCCCTGCTTGCAGCACGCGGTTCAGTGATCCCACTCCAGAGGCCGTGTTCCCCCTTGGAACAGGGTCCCATGTGCTACCAGTATTTGTCCTTGATTCTTTTGTGGGGCATGTGTTTGGGACTGGACTGTCAGCCGGACGGGGAGAGGTATGTGGATTGGTGTTTGACTTTTTAGGCTGCTGTCCCAGTGGTCTCCCTGATGCATTCCCCCTTGTGTTCCTGAGCGTCCTGTGGTTTGTACGACATGCCCTAGAGTTTCATGTGTTGTCACCCAATGCCCTTGTGAGTTGTGGCTTGTGGCCAGCCCTGCATGCAACAGCAGGTACATGGGTCTGCCTTCCACTTGTCCCTCCTCCCCCGCCCTTTGGGATTCCTGCTGAGGACGGGTGGAAGCTGCTACAGAGGCTTCACTTACCCACGAACCGCCAGGTGTTCACGTCATACAGTGGGGACATGTTGCTGTGGGGGCTGGGCGGTTCTTGAAACAGCTGTCCATTTGAACTGTGGGCAGGGTGGGTGGGTAGGGGCCGTGGACTCCCTGGGTGCTGCCTGTTTGAATCCCTCCCCACTCGCTCCACATGCATGGGTGCTCCATGGCTGAGCCACCAAACGTCCACAACGTTTGGTGAAGACACAGACCTGCCTTCCAGCAATGCCCATTTAAAAACGGCTAGAGACATCCTGACTTTTTTTTTTTTCCTTTCCCTTCCATGGGCTGCCTCTTTCACTTAGAATAATAAGCTTTAGATTATCTCCAGGCAGTCTAGATTCCAGTGCTGCACAATCCAACTTGACGTTGGAAGAAAACTTGCAAGCAATCGCTGGACATTTCTTCTTCCTAGCTGAAGAGAAAAGTCCATTTTTTAAAAAGGTAATTGATAAAATTTTACATCCATCCATGCTGGAAACAAGCCTTTATGAACATTGAAGAGATTTTAAAGAGAGTGAAGATGGGACAAATATTTGCTGCAAATACTATATTTGTCAAATTCACCAGCTTCAGTTTGGGCCTGATGAAGTGGCTACAAAACACGGTTCATTCCTACTTTATTCCGGTATTTACTTTGGGCAGGGGGGTTGTTTTTCCCGGGATGCTTCAATCATCATAATATGTATTTTTTATTCAAATATTCAGTTATTTGACCAAATAGCTGATCAAAAAACAACAACACAATGACTGGGGGAAAAAACCTCCCCAAAAGCATGGATATGTGAGTATCTCTAAATGATGACGTTCTCTCCGCTGAGTGATTTCAGACATTACGCGGTCCCGATTCACCACAGTGGATTCCCGGTGGGGGTGAACAGATTAACCACCCCCCATGGTCAAGGAAAGTCCCGAACAGACATGACGGGACCGGGACCATGGCAGGGAATCGGACCACCGGACCACGGCCCAGGGCAGCACAACAGACATTACGCCGATCCCGGGCTGGGCCGTGGTCAAAGCACCTGGAAGGCGCCGAGGCGACTCGTCCAAGCTGCTGTCGTGTGCCCTTTAAATCTCCCTCCCCGGTCTGTGTTGTTGCTGGTTGCCTGGCAGCGACGCTGTGTGCTTTGTCCCCGGCTGGGAATCATTGTCTTTGGTTCTGGCTGGTGGTTGCCATTCAGACATTACTTTTTTTTGTTTCCTGTTGGGAAACTCTTTGACCACGCTTTCGGAGATGGTCTGGTCCGGAGCTCCGGAAACGTGGTTGATTTTGACCCCATGTGGGTATTGAGCGTGGTGAACATCTGGCTGCCGCCGAACAGACATGCAGGGCGCTTTGGCCCCGCCGCGGAATTGACCGTGGTTCACTGTGGTTGAACGTGATCTCGTAATGTCTGAAATCACCCTATGTTTCATTGCGGTTCCAAAAGTCAGCCCTGGATGCGCCGCCTTTCAAATTCCATCACTGCACGAAGCCCATGCAGCAACGGGATGCAGAGAGACCTGCTTGGTGACTGGTCCCCAGCTTTGGAATACCTTACTCGAGGAGGTGCACCCAAGCCTGAGCATTTTCCAGAGGCAGTGCAAGACCTATTTATTTGGCAAGTGCAGGTACGGCCTGGGATGCTGTTTTTAAATGGAAATGTTTATATGCAGTTTGGCATTTAGAAATTTGGTTTTACCTTATGTTGATATATAGTCTGCTTTGTTACCCACCCTGAGCCTTTCTTTGGGGAAGAGTGGACTAAATCAAAGCAAATAAATATTTGGTGCAAATATTCATTCACATGTTTAGAGTGCTTTCCAAAAATGTGAATACTCGGGAATAAAAAAACCTGCTCTTTGTTTCAGCCCTGCCCAGGTTCAGTTAGATGTTCAACAGATGGCAGTTACAACTTAGCCCAGGGTGTTGAGCTCTGTTTGAAAGTTTGACCCTAGCTGAGGCACAGTGAGTGCCACTGCATGAGATTCTAAACCCCGATTCTGGTGCCCAGATGGTAGCAGAGACTGTTGTGCAAATCTGTCTCAATGTGGCAAACAGGAGGTCCACGGCCGGCGAGCTTATTGCAGTTGGCTAAGCAAAGACAAGTGAGAGCAAGCTACCAAACGGCACAGTTTTGCACTACATTATATTTAACAGTATGTCGATTCAAGATGCTATGCCAAAGTGTCTGAAATTCAGCCCAGCCAAAGGGAAATACGTTTTTAGCACCCTGACGTTTTCCCAGGGACTGGGAACAGCTGAATCTTGAGTGGTGTTGCCCTTTAAAACAGAATTGTAACAGCTGATAGCTGTGGGCACTCCTTGCTTTTGTCGGCACATCTGTAAAGAGACAAGGACTCAACGTTGGGTTTTAACGGCCGTACTCTTCATTCGAATTATGATTAGACTAGGTGGGGTAATTGCCTCTAAGCAATTCGGGTCCAGTATTCTCAACTTCTTAATGATTTATAACATAACTGACAGGACTTGGCCTGGATGTGCCCTCCAGTCCCAGCCCCAATCAATGTCTCCCCTTCGCTCACCAGCCGGTGGCCATGACTGAAGGGGGGACAGTGTCCTTTCCGGACTAAAGTAAGGATGCAGTGCCGAAGGATTGAAGACCATCCTTGTCCCTGCCCTCCTGAAAACATCTCTCCCAGGGATGCTACCCCTTGCGCTTGCCATGCCATGCTTCTGTGCCAGGTGTCACTTCCCCATCTCTTAAGGAGATGCCTCCAATTGCTACTTAACTTTCTATTCTAACAGCATAAAAGTACTGGACCCCTGCCACTGAGGGACCACCGATCCTTAAATCGGTCAGGCCCGACACCAACCCATGCCTGACTTGAATCAAAACTTCCACCATCTTCGCCTTCAAGGTAGCCAGATAACAATTGTTGCCTTCTGGTGACAAGTGTACTCCGTCAGAGCAGTAAAGCTTGGGGGACTTGTGGGTAATCCCATGATGGGAGATTTGTTGCCCACCCCTCCAGCAGAGCCATTTCCCCACTTCTCTATTGATGTTACGTTGGGTTTTATCAACTTTTCTGGGACTTAATGCCTTCTCCCATTTCAACCATGCTACCAGATTGGTCCTGATAATGGTAGCTCTGGGGAAAAACTTTTCCACCTCTAAGAGGTTAACCTTGATGTTGACCACCATTGCAACCCCCTTTGTCTTTGGGACATCTTTCTCTCCCAGGTGGATTACCACAAAGCCTGGTGGCTTTTCAGCTGCCACGGCCTGGAGGGTGGGAAGCAACTGGTGCCAACGTATCTCGCTCCACCCCATCCAGTGAATCTCTCCTTGGGCAGGCAGTCCCCAGCAAGTCTCGCCCGCAGCCTTCGCGGCCCATCACACCAGATTGTGGCAGACGATCCAGATTGGACTCCTGTGGGGAACCTTGCGGTACCTGGATGCACACATAGAATACACAGAGTTAGTGCGCCAGTTTGCAGACATAAGAACGGTATGCCTGGGAGCACCACCCCCTTATTTCTTGTTCTGGGAGGCCAGCTGCACCTGCGAAGGATGCCACCCCTATTCAAAAGGAATGGGACCCGTAATCAGATGCAGGGGGAGACCGAGGTAGCTCAGGGTGCTCCGGAGCACTGCTGTAAATTGGTATCGAGTCGGGGGGGGGGACCGCGTGCATGCCTGAAAAGGACCCGTTTTGGACCGCTTCAGCCGCAGGTGGAGTGCTTGATCGTCCACCCTCACGTTGTCGACGGAAAGGGTTCTCCCTGTGCTATCCCATCCCAACTCGGCTACAATCTCGCTAACCCGGAAGGCTTCAAAAAAGGCTACTGCAAACAAATTTGCTTCAAAAAGGTCAAAACAAACATGGTATCTTGAACCCCTCCCAAAAGCCATTCACTATATAGGCCACTTCCTCCTTATTTGGGTGTTTCTCTAGTGCCCTTTCTAGCCTTTAAACCTTAACTGGGGTTGGGGCCCTTTCCCTAACTGCTCCCCGGGGGCCCCCTTGGTTGCCCTTACCTTGGGGGCCTCGTTGGTTTTTTCCCTTTGTTACAGGCCGTTGTGGCATCGTACCCCCGCAAATAGCGAAATTTACATCCGCTGTACCCACATTTTCTCATGTGGGCAAATTCCCAGCATTGGGCACCCCCTGTGTTCTGGGTCTTTGAAAGGGGTCATTAGCGGGGGCAACCCCCCCTTTTGTAAGCACATGACCGATATCTCGGTCATGCTCGTGGGGCATTGGCTGAGTTGCTCATGCAATTCAGCCATAAATCATGGGCATATATGCCCCATCTCAACCCAAATGTATAGGATTCCCTGTGCTGAAACGTCTCATCGTATCTGGCCCAGACCCCTGGGGGGCCTGTATCATATGCGTGATGGATGATGCCGGCGTATTTCATTAGGGCATATGCCCTGTCTGGGTATGCCTGTACCATGACCCCTTGGTAGGTGGAATAGGCTGTTGTCCAGTTGACCCAATTCCTGTCAGCCTTAGGGTGGTGGAAGCGTCCGGTGATGATAGTAGGGGTTGGTAATCGTCCGCCATGGCCTGGAGTCCATGCTCTAATGCCTCAATCCTCCTGAGCATATCTGGATCCTCCTGGTCACACAGCTCCCAGCCTTCTTCCCTTGGTCTGTGTTCTGGGGGCACTTCATTCCTGGGAGGAGGACAAGGTGCCTCCCTCCTTCCTGCTCTCCGATGGACAGGCACCTGTGTGGGGGCTGGAGCTGACCTTAGGGCCGGCGCCACTCCCACCTGGGGCCCCGCCCCTCGGCCCACCTCATCGCCAGCTGGCACAGGGGCAGCACCTGGCAGGGTGGGGGGGACTGCCCAGCTTGTGCCCGGGGGCTTCATCCCGGTACCTTGACAGGGGAACAACCATCCTGCCACGCTGCCTGGGCAGGGGTTCTGGGGGTCCCAGCACAACAGGAGCAGCGGCAGGCAGCAGGGGGTCCGAGGGACCTGGCATCAGCGGGGCAGGGATAGGGGGCCAGTGGCCCCCTGAGGGTATAGTTCCTGGCCCCCCGAGCACCAACAACCCCGGGTCCAGCCCTGACCCAGGCATAGGACCCAGCACAAAAGCCAGTGGCCCGGGCAGAAGCCATCTGTTGCATGAGGGCCTCAAAGCCCCCCAGGTGCTCCTGCATGGACAGCAAGACCACCACCCCGTGCCATTCCCCAGTGGGCCCTGGCTGGCACTGGGCCCTGGCATTTCCTCCGGGCCCAGTGCAGGAACAGACGGGGGCTGCACAGGCTGCTCCACCGGCCCAGAGTGGTTCTTCTTTTTGGTCCTCCCCATTGTTATGGGGGTAGTCTGGGGGCTCCCAAGCTACCAGGGAACACACACCGCTGATGGGGGCTGGGGGCCAGGCTATCATTGAAACCCCCCACCCATGTGCCCAGCCGGCCCTGTGCACTCGGGCAGGCCAGGGGGGTGGGGCGTGAGGTTGGGAGCCCCACTGTGCCCTGCTAGAGGTGGGGGCCGCTCCTCGTGGTACACCTGCACATGCCCTGCCAACCCCCGCTGCAGGGGCCGAGTTGTAGGCCCAGGGGGGTGCATGGGCTGTTCAGAGTGCTGCTCCGCACTGAGCAGCTCAGGGAATCACTTCCCCTTGGGCGGAATTCACCGCGTGAAGGGAGGAGGGCTCTCAGTCCGTTCAGTTAAATTCACGGATCGAGCCCTACTGAGACGCAGCTTGTGGCTCCTGGCTTGCTCGTCGGAATGAGGATGGAGCCTCCCAGCCGACAGTGAAGTTCCTCATCACGACCATGCTTACAGCTTGGCCGCTGAGCCCCATTGCCAGTGGCAACCTAGGTCGGGTCCAGCTGTTTTCCCGCCAGTCCGGGAGCCCCACTTTCTTCTCCTGTTGCAACAAGGTTTGCTGCAACAGGCAGTGCAGCCACTTCCTGCCCTTGTCTCCCCTTTAGGGAACGTGACAAGGGGTCCACTGGCCGCTATTACTGGTTGGCCAAGGACTTTTCTCCAGTTATCCAAATGCATCAGCCGTTCTCAAATCACAGTTGCGCTGTAAACCAGTATGATAATCTGGGTTTAATGGACTCTCCAGCCTCCTGCTGGATCTGTTGCTGAGGATTTTACTACTCTTCCTCAAAATGATTCTGTTTGCAGTGGCCAACGTGTTGAATTTATGTCTATTGAGATATTAATGTTTGGTGAAAATTGGGACCCACCGTACTAGATGCTCTGCTGACATATTAATAATTAATAAACCTAGCTAACTAATTAGAGCTGAAACAAGTACCTGCACAAACCTCTATACCCATCAAAATTGCCGTACTCAGCCTAACATGTCCATCCCCCTGTCCATCCCCCTGCCCCTCTCTTACACTTGTCTCTGATACTTGAGGCTGCTCCCTTTCCCACTCCCTTCCCATCCTCCCGTTGCTTCCCCCCTGCCCCTCTCCCTTTTGCCACCCTGTTATTTTAGAGATTCCCACTGGCTCAGACCACATGAAGCTACGA
This sequence comes from Sphenodon punctatus, assembly GCA_003113815.1. Taxonomy (NCBI): domain Eukaryota; kingdom Metazoa; phylum Chordata; class Lepidosauria; order Sphenodontia; family Sphenodontidae; genus Sphenodon; species Sphenodon punctatus. Next base: position 3,570,482 of record QEPC01010859.1, read on the forward strand.
GTTTGCCAGTTATGGTCTTCCTTGCATACCCCCTCCCCCCAAAAGCTTCTGAGGCCCCCTTCCCACCCGCCTGCCCCCAGTTCGAGGATGGTGCTGATAATGCACAGTGACTGAACAGACACATGCATAAACAGGGGTAAGCCTGCAGAGGGAGGGAGAAAAAGAAAAGCTCATATTCAATCCAAAATTAATAATATCCACCGCCATTGCCTGCAGCTGCAGGGAGTTAATAGAAAAGTGGAAATGTCTGTAACTATCCTGTTCCCGCAGTGATTTAATGACTGCCCCATATGTCCTATAGGCAGAAGCAAAGAGCAATTACAGGGAGGGGTGGTGTGTTTGTAGATAGTTACATTCTCAAGATTAAGATCTACCCTTCCTTCAAGATTTATTTTCTGGATCAAGGTTTTCTTGTAAAAGAATTGCTGAGCGACGTTGCACACTGTGGGAGACTAAAGACGCAATGGTATTGATTGGCTAATTAACCATATTTTCAGAAGCTTAGCAGTAACGCCACAGAAGTCCTGCAATGTGCCAGAGACGTTGTCGTTTTTCTGTGATTCCATGACACAAATTTACTTTGTCAAAATGGAGAGGATAGCTTTTTAATTTCTGTAAAATCATTGGTGGTTTCATTTTTACACACATCTTAAAGTGCTGGTCTTTCAATCCTCCGGGTTTACAGTTCACAGGTCAGCGCCTGGATGCGTTCTTCACTCTCTCTCTCTCACACTCGCACTCTCTCACACTCACACTCACACTCTCTCACACTCACACTCACTCACACTCACACCCCTGAGACAGCCTGCAGCCGTGGTGCTGGGGAGCTCAGTTGCATAGAAGAGGGGTTGCCATGGAAATGACGTGACCATGGCTGCCAGGAGCAAAGCGGTGTACCAGGAGAACCATTTACACACACAAGTTCTGGGAGACACCCAAATGTTACAGGATCCAGATTTGTAAAACCACAGAGATCAAGGACTTCTTAAATCCATGATAATATCTGGAAGTTCAAAGAGCTGGGTGTTAAGATCCGGGTGAGTGATTTGGGTCGCTTTTAGATGAGTGGCAAGCGCTCGTGGCGGGAAATCATGCGCCTTGGGAAATGGACGCGAGCGGGGTTTAGATGTGCGTGGACACGCCTTATCGCCGCTTGCACATTCTTTAAAGTCACTAAATAAATACCTTGATATGGATTTACATTTCAGAATGTATTCACGCCTTAAATAGGTTGTTATTTGCCACTCAATCTATCGTGGACAGCAGAGATTCCCAAATTGTGCGTTGGAGGTGCCCGTCGGATCATGTGCTCTGTAGATGGCAAACCTATGGGGGCACGCAGTCTACTCGATCAGGCACCAACCTCAGGTGATGTACCAGGATTTCTCCTGATGGCTCCCGCAGTTTGGGTTGCAACTGGATGCCCAAAGATTCAGACACCCACGACGAATCTGGGGCTCCCAAATTGACCCAGCACCGTTTAGGCAGCATTGATGCCCAAACGGGACCCATAGGGGTGGGGACATATTTGAAAGGGGGTGGGAAAGTCCCCACAGCCTGTCCACTTTCTGATATGGCTGTTCCAAATGCCCTCAGAAGCCCCAGTTTTTCCAGATTACTGTGGCCTTCCATGCCTAACCAAGATATCAGGATTTCCACTGTGGCCCAGAGACCATGGATCAAAACCCAGGTCATGTCCTCTCCCCTGGGCAGGATTCTCTGGCCCATGGAGTTCTACAGAAGTGGAGATTCAACTCATGGTGGGGGCACCCCTCCGTGAATTAATCCTAGCAGAGTAAATGAACTCGGGAAGTAAATGAACGAATCAGTCAAAGCAAATTTACCAAATGAGATGAATATGCAAATTCTGCATACATACGTGAGAAAGATAACTTGGTTTCTTTTCAGTCCTAATGCTTGCCTTCCCAGATCACATGGCAGTGGAGGGTGTGGCACACTGCCTTAACAGCACCCCCTGCCGTGGAACAGAGCTGAATTTGATTGGCCTGGCTTCACCCCAGAAGCAAAAGACCCAGCTTCTCATGCTAAAAATGGCACAGGGGGACTGACCAATTGAGTTGCATGTTGTTGTGGATCCTTTGGTACCACAGGCAGGATCAAGGCCTTACTTACCGCCAAGGCTGTGAAGTGTTTTTGTCCTGAATCTGGATACTGGCTGCAGATTGAAGCTTTAGGCTAAAGCTATTGTAACTTTTTCTGGCTTGATTCCAATTTAGGCTTCCGTTTTGAAGTTAACATCAAATTCCCGCAGGGTTTGGTGGGGCTGGAGCTTACCGTTGTACTACGTTGCCATCTTCTCTTTTTTCCAGTAGTGTTTAACGTGCAAGATTTATCCTTTGATTTTATTATTATTAATTTATTTTAAAATGTGGACTCTCTTGAGGTGTGTTAAAATGAATGAATGACAATTTTTTCCAACTCCAGACGGCAGTGTCTACTCAGGTTCTTGGACTATGATAGGCATTGTTGCCGTCAAATGGGAATGTCTTACTTTCTCCCCAAAATACATCCTTTTCAGGTGTCAGTAGTACAAAAGGTGCGTTGAACTTTCTATAGCGGCTTTGCAAATGCCAAAGATGAAAGGGAAATTTTACAGCTCTTGGAAATTTTATAATTACAGTTAATGATCATTTAAATGAAATGACACTTCCTTCCCTGTGATCGTTAATAGAGTGTTTGGAAGTGATAAAACAGATCTTGTTAAGCAGAGTGTCTGTGTTGAGTGGCATAATGCTATAGTGCATGGAATGGGCTCGGAATCCAGAATTGTGACACTAGGAAAGAAAATAAAATCATCTAGGAAACACTAGGCACCTTGAAAAAAAGAATTCTAGAAAGCAGTTCACCACTGTTCTCATACTGTGGCCACCTTGGAAACTCTCTTCTCTGCGTGAGAAGCCCTGTCCTAATTTTGTTTGAGTTCTTACTTGTGTTTTGGTGAACAATGACGCTAGCCCTGGCTGAGAAGGGACTAAAGGAACAATCTGAGAGCGTGTGTGCGTGTGCGTGTGCGTGTGCGTGTGCGTGTGCGTGTGTGTGTGTGGGGGGGGGGGGGAAGAAGGGGGGTGACTTACCGTCCTGCAGAGAGTAAAAGTGTAGAGGAGATAATGTGCTCATACGAACAAATTCTGAAAGTCAAGACCTTCAAGCTGAGGACTTTGCGCAAGGTTCTGTGAACCCAGAACTAGAGTTCTCAGGACCTTGGCTGAGCGGAATGTGGTTTAAAGCCATTCTGAATCCTGGAGTTAGAAGAGACCTCCAGTATTATCTAATCCAACCCCCTGATTTAATACAATATGCTTACAGCTACAACATCCCCAACAGATGGCTGTTAATGCATCACTACATTATTTTGTATAAGTTTAAAATTTCCAAGTCTTTTCCCACAACTATGAGGGCCATAACCAAGGTGTTTTTAAATTAAAAGTTAAGAAACAGAGGAGTAGGATGTGATGTTTCTAATTTTCAGCCTTCAATAAAACACATGTTGTGCCACTGAAAGGACGACTTCCATTTTAAAAGCATTCTAAAACACGCAACTTATTTGTTTCCCTTGTTTGTTTGTTTTGCAGACAAACGAGAGAACAGGAGACCCCGCCTGACTTTTTCTATTTCTCAGACTATGAACGGCACAATGCTGAAATTGCAGCATTTCATTTGGACAGGTGAGGAACGTGCCACGATATTCAAAATGAAATGATGAGATATTATTGTCCATTTTTTTATTTTACATCCCCTTCTCGCTCCACATTAAATATCCTACAAAACTGCCTGTCTTTAAAGATTTATTTTTAAAAAAAAAGATTTTAAGTGTGTTTTATATTACATAAGGAAATTAATCAGCGTAGCTTAGTGGATGATGTGTTGGACTTGGGCCTGGGAGACCAGGCTTCAAATCCCATCTTAGCCGTGAACTTCAGGATGTGCACAATGCTTTGACATGATCATATATTTTTTTTAAATCCGTGAAGCAAACTGACCATTTTCTTTCACTTCCAGGATCCTGGATTTTCGTCGGGTTCCACCTGTTGCTGGTAGACTGGTTAACATGACCAGAGAAATAAGGGACGTTACTCGTGACAAGAAGCTGTGGAGGACATTTTTCATCTCTCCAGGTAGGCTTATAAATGGATGGCCCTATATACAACTATTATTGTGTATTTGTGCGTTGATGTTTGTTATAACCTATGGTTGTTACGATAAACTTATCTATCTTATAAATGGATGGTCCTTCCTCTCTTTCTCTGGGCCATGCAAAGGAGGTACCTCTTGATTTAACTGTAACCTGTGGTTTCTTTTATTTAGCCTCTGAGGTTCAAGATCATTTTGCTGAACTCCTGGCAAACGGCATGGAATTATTATTATTAGTAGTAGTAGTAGCAAGCATTTATATAGTGCCAGCAATGTACCTGGTAGGGATGGGCGAACGCGGTTCTTGATGTTCAGAGTTCGGACCAAACTCGGTCTGTTCGGACGTCCGAACCGAACGTCCGAACTCAACTCTCGAACGACCGAACAGTTCGGTCATGTTCGGATGAGTTCGGAGGCAGGAAAAATGTCTTTCCAGGGCTGAAAATTAGGTTTCGGTTTCAATTTCGGTTCGGTTTCAATTTCATTACGGTTTCGATTTCGCTATTTTTGAATGTTCGGCCAAACCGAACTCTGCTGAACCGAACCATCGAACCCGAACTTGGGTTTTGAACCGAACATCCGAGCCGCGTTCTGTTCACCCATCCCTAGTACCTGGCGCTTTACAAAGTAATGGAATAGACACGGTCCCTGCCCTGGGGCTTACAATCTGAAAAACAGGAGGGGGGGGGGAGACGAAGGAAGGGGAACAGAGGGAGAGACTAGGAGTGTAACAATCACGAAGATGCAAAGTTCCAGGTGAACGTGCTTGGCTTGATTACATCGAGAATGATGGCTGGCTGGTCTGTGTGGTGAGGATATGAGTACACAGACCTCAGGTAACAGATTGTACTGGAAAGGAAACCCAGGGGTTATGTAGTCCAGCCTCCTACCGTTGAGCAGGATCTACTGTACCAACATCATCCTGCCACTATCTCATTAAACCGTGGACCTCTACCCTCTTGTCCCAGGCTCACCCGGGTGGGTTTTACTCTGGGAGAGAGTCCCTCATGAAGGTATAGGGGTACAGGGGAGGATCACCCCAGACTCCTGGAACCTCTAGCCTCCAATCTCTCCGTCTGTATCAAGAATAGAGAATACCTGATGTGTCCTGGTGAACGGGAAGGCATCCCCTGTCAAAGACCCATCACAGGATCCATGTCCTGGCTTAGCAGTCAGGGCGGTCAGCCCAGTGGCCCATCTGCAAGCCCCTGGGAGCTACAAGGGGCGGATTCCAGTCGAAGAGCCGGATAAGTTTCTCCAGCCTGGCAGGCCCGCCCCAAGTCTGTAGCCCTTTGGGGCTTTTGAGCTGTCCTGACTCCTCCCCCTACTGGGAGGGCATGCCACAGCATATTCTCCAGGTAGCACCAGCCTGCGACATCATCAGGGCATGCGGGTGGCCACCGTGCAGCTGGGCTGCTTTCTGCCAGAGGGAGTGGTGCGAGGCACGGCTGCAACAGGTAAGCCCTGACCCCAGCTACTACTGAGTAGCAGTTCCTAAAGACCGTGCTGCTATGGGGTACTTGCAGAGTTACTATGCAGCAATTAAAAGACACATTCATTGTAGCTACTTCATTGATACGCCGCAAGTGTGCCCACGTTTCCTGCTGCTGATTAGTTAGCCAGTGTTAATGGTGAAGTTTGTTGGGAGCACAGTCTAGTGAGCATTAGAGGCTAATTCACATAAAACTGGGTCGTGGCACAATTTTTTCAGTGTTGTGTGAAATTCTTACCCCTTCCTGCACTCCTTGATGATCCCTTGTTTGCTGCCACCTGGTGCAAGGACTTGGCCATTGAAATACAGGGAAATTAGCAGCTGTGTGAATGCATTGCCACAGGACAAGGCACGCATAGATTAAGGAACAAGAGGTGAATTTGCAAGGGCATTGTGTGAATGAACCTAGTCTCTCTTCCTGGAGGCGTATCCTAAATAAAGCAAACAAAGGAGAAGCCCTAATGGTACGCTCCATTGATATTGGCCAACATATTTGGTTTAGCGTGTATGTGCCTTGTTGCTCCCAAGTATTATTATTTATTATTATTAACAAACATTTATATAGCGCCAGCAGTGTACCTGGCACTTTACAAAGTAATAAAATAGACACGGTCCCTGCCCCTAGGGCTTACAATCTGAGAGACAGGAGCTGGGGGAGAGACTTAGGAAGGGGAACAGAGGGAAAGACAAGGGGTCTAACATTCATGAAGATGCGAGGTCTCAAGTGCACATACTTGGCTTGGTTACGATGAGAATGACAGCAGGCAGGTCCATGTTGCAAGGATAAGGGTAAACCGATCGTAGGTATAGGAATAGTGGCTCAGCAGGATAAAGAGTCAGACAGAGCAGAGCGAAAGAGGTGAGTTTTAAGGAGAGATTTGAAGGTATGAAGGGAGGGGGCAAGGCAGATGTGGACAGGGAGGGAGTTCCAGGCATGGGGGGCAGCAAGTGAGAAGGGACGAAGGCGCTTAGGGGAGCAGGGAAGGCATGGAAGGGAGAGAGAAGGGACAGAGGAGGAGCGAAGTGCACGGGCTGGAGTATGGAGGGCGATAAGTGCAGAGAGGTAGGGGGGAGCAAGGTTGTGAAGAGCTTTATAGGTGAAGTACACATGCCTACCATCAGAAATTGGTCCAGTAAAAGTTCCCGCTTTAATCACTTTGCCTCTTGCCTCTCATCGTTTATTTTGATGGATGGAGACACTTTTCCCTATTCTCAGCTTTTCCATAAGCAAACTTTAATTCTTATTGTTTCTTCTGAATGATTCAACAACTGTAGATCTTATATTAGGGCCATGACTGCATATAGTCACCACATGACTACATGGGGTCCCAAGGAGACTGGGTCTGCATAATGAATTATGCAGATTTTCTAGGTTAGGAGGATTTCTTTTGTGTCTTACTGGTGTCGCAGCCCAAAAGTTTGGGAACAGCTGATCAGCAGTGTCATAGAGTGGGCATAGAGTTACATCACTTTCCCTGCAGTCCCCCCTGAGCAGCCTTGGAAGCTTTGTGGGGGCTCTCATGAAGAATTCCTGCACTTTTAAAGTTACCACTACACCGTTGCAACTAATACAGACACAAGGTTCAAACTGTCTGAACATTCAATGGATAGAATTAAACAAACGTAGGCCATTTTTACATGGATCCCTCCCCCCCCCCCGGCTAGGTGTGCGGGTGGTTGTGCGATGCAGGAGGGGGGGTCCATATGCACACTGTGGCAGTGTGGGGGATGGGTGTTCATCCATGCAAACAACATGGTCTGTGGGGCGGGGGGTGCGCTCTTGACACACACCCACTTCCACCCATCACCCACCCACAGAGCCACCCGGAAAACCAGAGGAAGCTCCGTGGAGGTGGATGTGTGTCTGTGGGAAAGGGCACATACCCACCTCCACCCACCACAGCAGCACACCCATCCCCCCACCCACCGCTGCCCATGTATAAAGGGCCATAGTTATCTTGCCTTGTTGTGAAAATAAAGCTGAACCTTCTCCTCTGAAAAATGGACATACTCAGTTAATTCAGCTGCTTTGTATCTAGCTGAATGAATAGACTATTAATAACTAACCATTCCCACTCCTTTGTAAAGTTCATTTATTTGGTTATATTTGTTTGTATATTTTGTTGAGTAACAAAATAACCAAAGTGTCCAAATCAAAATATCTGAAAAAAACAAATAGAGGAATTGTGTTTTGGTTTCGAGGATGTATTTGGATAGCTTTCTGAACAGGTGAATAATATTCAGGAATAATTTGGAAGGTTTTCTGTTTCAGCTGTAGTTAAAATATTAGCCATATTGGATAAGAATATTTTTTTTAATGAAATTGGAAATGTTTGGTTTTCTTAAGAACTAAAACAAGTACCTGAAAAAACAGGTAAACTATCAGATATACCCTACCCAAACCAAAACGGAGGTTTGAGTAACTTATTTATTTAGATTTTTATCCTGCCCTATCTCCAAAGGCTATGGGGCAGCTAACAGCATGCTAAAAACACATGTATAAAATACAAAAGATAAAATCAATTTACATAAAATACCCATAACCTCCCCCCCTTCCCCCAGCTCTGCCTGTTAAATGCCTAGTCAAATAAATAGGTCTTACACCAATATCTGTTTTTTATGCTCCACTGAAAATCCATATTGGTTATTTCAAGTGGGTTGGATTTTTTCTTCAGCTTTTGCATTCTTTCGGTTAGGTTTTTTTAAAAAGTTTATTTTAGGTCGTTTGGGTATTTCGCTTACGTCTTTTTGTCAATTTTAGCACTGTTGTGCGTGGGCAGTGGCCCAAAATGACATAACCAAACTACCAAAATCAGCTAAGAAAATGAAAGGGAATACCCAAAGAACTGAAGCCGCAAGTAGTTCCCGTTTCAGTTGTGGATCTTATTTGGGTACTCAGACCACTACCTGAAAATGCAAACAATTCCCAGGAGTAACAACCCACTATCCTTTGCAACTCGTGTTTTCTTTCTTGACAGCTTTATCTTCTTTTTTTCATCTATAAACTTTATAGGTTACATAGAAAGGCTTAAGAGAAAGGTTGAATGATTCCTGAGGTCAAAATTATCGCACTATACTAAAATATCTGAGGAGGTTAGAACAACTCAAGCAAAAAAATTCTTAGTGAGGACTGCCAGCCAAGATAAAGATCTTTATCTTTTCATTACATAATTCTACACATTCAAAGGGAAGGTCCAAGCATGATCCTTTATCCTCATCTATTTATATGTTCCCGATAAATCCAATTAAAAGAGTTGATTAACTGTGGAATCGGTCTTTGCTTGAGAATAAAATGTTCAAACTAATGTGCTTTCCCTTTATAGTTTTTCAAAAATAATGCCACCGTTCTTAAATCATGTTTGTGAGTCGTCAAAGCTTTCCCTAGAAGCATCTGGCTTAATTAGCCAGACTGGCTTTACCATAAGCGTAGGCTGCGTTATGCATATCAGACTGACCGTAAGAAGCACTAATTAATTAATGTGAGGTCAAAGAGTAATCAAGGTCCTAAATTAAGCACTAAGAGATGGATCCTACATTATCCTCCCCCCCCACCCCCCCAAGGGTGGTAGGATGAATACGGGGAGAGAGTGGGACTGAGGGGGTCTGTGGGAATGCCACAACCTCCCAGTGAAGAGGGGTGGATGTGAGTTGGCAGGGTCCTTTGGGTGAGAGCGAAGGGAATGGGGAGATGAGGTGAAGAGTTTTGGGGGGTCTGGGATTATTTTTTATCATTTTTATTTGTATTTGTTTAATATTTTTTGTTGTTGTCAGCTGCCCTGAGCCTATTTGGATAAGGGTGACTTGTAAATTGAAAATAATAATATGCAGACAGAGTACTCCTTCCATGATCTGGGATCAAGACCTATAATATAGTCCCAGTGCCAACAATGGGCAGGGACATCTCTGGTTAATAGGGCTCTTAAGCTTTGGCAGGGTTAGTTCTCCCTCACCTAATGATCATGCTGTTTGGGCTGGCTTGGTCTCTGCTCCAGACCCAGGCCCCAACCCTGCTGTCACCATGACTACAGTCCAAACAGCAGGAGCATCAGGAACCAGGCTGCTGGGGGGGTGAGGATGAAGCAGTGCAGGGGATCAGAGTCTGAGGTGTGGGCAGATTCAGTGATCAAGTCAGGAGTGGGGGGGTCATAGTATGGGGGGGGGGGTTCCAAAGTTCATAGCAGAGCATGGAGACTGAGAATAAGGCATGAAGGTGAGGACAGGTTAGAAGATAAACAAATATGGGAACAGGTCAGATGTTCTGCCCAGCTTCCTGACCTTATATCCTAGCTAGTAGCCAACCAGGAAGCAGGAAGGCATGGTAGGGGCGGGGCAAGATGGAAGGAGCATGGCAAGGGATACAGCAGAGGAGAGTTTACAGGGTCAAACTGGTCCAACCCAGATAGTTGTAGTGCTGCCAAGTCAGGTGCTGCTCCAGGAACCATAGATTTGAGGATTCAAAACCTGGGTCCAGACAAGCAGCTAGGAAGCAGGGTTTCAGGAGCCAAGCAGCAGGGGTGAAGTCACTAGCAAGGCTAGCGGGGTTTCATATGGTTAGAGTTGGGAATTTTAGGGGTCAGGTGTAGGATCAAATTCAAATTAAGTTTATTGCGTGGCCGAGGCCATAGCGAAAAAAGGGGGGGAAAGGTTTGCAAATTGCCAACAACAGCGAACACAAGTCATTTAAATAATACATAATAAAAACAACAGGAAAATAAAACCATCAAAGTTAACTGCTTATAGCCTGAAAATTATTAGTAACCACATTGAACTAATTTAAAAGTAAGGAACTTCTCTCTCTCTTGCAAAGCGGCAAGCAAAAATGACTTAACAGCCTGGGTTATTGCTGGATCTTTATCTGCCAGATAGGGTCTGCCCTCCCCAAGGCCTGCTCCTGACTGGTGCCTAGCAACACCCCATCAGTGTTACCAAGGTGCTTAATAGGTGGTTACTATCGCATGCTTTGCCCTGTAACAGTTGCCAGTGTCTTGTGTGAACGCTCTGTGACGTTCCACCTCCCCACTCATGGGTTACTTGAAGACCCTTTTTAAATGGGCGGTGGGTGTACACAGGCGCACACCGATCCCTGTCTTCCCCACTCACGGAGTAATCGCTGTTTTGGCCAATTGCTCGAATGAATGAGCGATGGGTAGAGGTGGGTGTGCAAGTGTGTTTTGCAGGAGCACGCACACCCACCCATGGCGGCATTCACACGGGTGGCACCCACTCATGCCCACGTAGCGGATCTGCGTGGGCATGAGTAAGCCCGTCTCCTGTAAAAAGGACCGAAGTCTTGCCATCTCTGCTAAAGTTGTTTATTTGTTTACGCTTTTATCCTGCTCTTCCCTAAAAAAAGGCTCAAGGCAGCTGACAAACAAAATATAAAAAGAGTAACAAACAAAAAAAATCCCACACAAAACCCACCCAATACCACCTCCCCATCTTCCCCCCTCCACCCCGCCTCACAACCCTACCCCGTCCCCTATCTCTGCCCGCCAAATGTCTTTACAAACAAAAAGGTCTTGCACTGCCTTCGGAAGACACTGGGCATCTTTAGACATAACAAAGATTGGGTGTCAAAATCCCTAAGCCCTTGTTTGGCCATTGTGTGTAAGCACCATAACAATCCCAACACCAATTTGGCCGCCCGTTTTGAACATACGATGTGAAGACCATTGCATCACAAGGACAATTTGTGTGTTCCAGCTGAACACGTGGCCAACATTGTGTCTAATGATATTGCATGGCGTGTTAGCAGGTACAACGTGGGGAACGAGGCGGCAGCACTTGCGTGCTGAGATCACGTGGCAAGCAAAACACCAATTTGCCCCAAGATCGGCTGTGTGTGTAAGCAGCACCACATGGTGAACACAGGGCCAAACTGGTGTTCATATCAAGGTCAAAACACACATTCAGACACCCGTTGATGTTATGTCTAAAGTAGTGGTGGGACCCCGGGCCCATTACCGGCTACCGGATTTACCGGTTACCGGTTCTACGAAAACCGGATTCCCGGATTAAATCCGGTATGCCGGTACCGGATTTATTTCATTGATTTCAATGGGGCGCTGTGTCCCCATTGAAACCAATGAAATAAATTAATTCCCTCCCCCTCCCCCGTCCAGGCTGCGCGGGTGGAAGGGGGGACACCCCCCACCCACCCTGCCCAGCCTGGATTTTTGTTTTTAAAAAAAGAGTAAAGAAAAGACCCAGAGGCGAGGAGAGGCGAGCCCACCCCCCAGCACCAGCGGCCGCGGCGTCCCCGCAGCCGCCGGTAAGTATGACCCGATCCCTGGGGGGGGTGTTTAACACCCCCCCCCCCCCCAGGGATCACCCCTACTAAAGGTCAGTGCGCCGCTTCGCTTACCTTTGGGGGCTGCGGCGGCGGCGGGCGGTCCGGCGGCCTCAGCGCCGGCTGTGGCTGCCGGCGTCAGAGACGCTCTAGGCCTTCCGGGGAACTTCCGGGTTCCCGGAATCCGGTACCCGGTCCGGATTACCGGGTCGAATCCGATAATGCCGGTACGCCCGGTACCGGCATTATCGGATACCGGATTCTACCGGTTTCCCACCCCTAGTCTAAAGACACCTGCTTGGACTCAAATGAAGTCCAGGTGAAGGAACTTTGGCACTAAAGAGAGAGGTTTCCTCCCACAGACCCTCCCTAGTGTTTTTTTTTTCTCTGGGGAACAATAATTGGCAGGGAGCTTTCGTTTAGGAATTATTATTATTCCGAGACACATTATCCTCACTTTGGGGAATGTAAAACCCAGGAGCTGACAGCAATAAGGTCAGTCGAAAAGAAAACCTGTTGCTTAAAAGTACACTTTGGACTAAGCAGGGAGAGAGGGAAATAGGTCAGTAATTATTTAAATTAAGTTTACAGCCTTTGCATCGAAGGCAGGCTACAGTAACTTGAGGACTCTTACAAACAGATGGTAATTTACTAGCAAAAAGAGACATATTAACGATGTCGGCCATAGTTCTTACCGAGTAATTGTGGCAGCCGTTTAAAGAAATCAGTGTAACACAGCTAGTAAGCATCAGGCCTTTTGTACAAAGGAACCAATCCCAAAGGATAATGGATTTTTTTTTTCTACTAGCGAACAGCAACAAATGGGAACTGGTTATTGTTCTGGCCAGGTGGATTAAACATTTATTTATATTTCATCTGCAGCCTTAGTAAATGTTCAAGACTATCACCTCTTTCCAGGCTTGGGACTACAAAATAATTGCCGTGAGTTATATTGCGCGAAACAATCCTTTCCTACCTGAGGAGAACTATGGTTCAGATATCTCAATGGCTAGATAATCCGATTTTTGAATTTGAATTAGAGGTGATTAAGAACATAAGGTCTGTACAGAGACAGACCAATGGTCCACCTGCCCCATGTCCCTGGACAGAGTTGTTAATGCTCTACTAGGCCCTGCCTCTTAACTTTGGCACGGGAGTCCCTTTAACCAATTGTCTTTAAACAAGTGGGCCAAGGTCTTGGGTCTTCAAGAGTAAACAATGCCGCAAGTTTTAGGGGTGTTCAAGCTGATACACCTTGGCTGTTTTTAGAGAAGCACCTCCCTACTTATTACCCACCCAATCACCCACCCATCATGCATGTTGCTGGGCTGCGTAGAGCACCAATGTGGCCCTGCAACATGCATGATGGGTGGGTAATAGGTGGGGAGGCACTTGTCTAAAAACACCCTTTGAAAGGACCTGAGAGCATTGGTTCCATCACTCCACGCAGCACAGCTTGCAGGCAGGGGAAGTGAAGAGACTGAAAATAGCCCAGCGTGGGTGAATGTGGGTGTGTAACTGAGGCCAAAACAAATAGTGGATTTACTATTTGTGAATAATATTTGCATTTTCATATAGCCCTCTGAATAATATCTGCACTCAAAATGATTATTCACATGGTCTTATACTTGAGTATTTCATTTTGGTATTTTGGTTACCTCGTTTTGGCACGACTAGCGTTATTGCCCAATAGCCAAAATGAAGCAACTGAACATGGTGAAAACGGAACTCCTTATCTTCCCTCCCAATCCTTCCTCTCCCTCTTCCCTGTCAATCCCCATTGATGGGGTCTCTATCCTCCCTGTCCCCCAAGCACGTAGCTTGGGCTTCATCTTCGACTCGCACCTCACCTTCAAGCCCTATAGTGACTCTATGGCCAAATCCTGCCGCTTCTCCCTCCACAACATTGCTAAGATCTGCCCTTTTCTGTCTGTCTCCTCTGCCAAAACTCTCATCCATGCCCTAGTCATCTCACGCCTCGACTACTATAGCCTTCTCCTCGCTGACTTTCCCTGCTCTCACCTTTCTTCCCTCATCTCTGTTCAAAACTCTGCTGCCAGGATCATCCACCTAGCCCATCGCTTTGACCATGTGCAGCCTCGCCTCTCCTCCCTCCACTGGCTCCCCCTTCCTGAGCATATTCTGCACAAGCTCCTCATCTTCACCTACAAAGCCCTTCACAACCTTGCTCCCCCCTACCTCTCTGCCCTGATCTCCCTCCGAACCCCTGTTCGAGCACTCCACTCCTCTTCCATCCCCTCCCACACCTCCCCTGCTCCCCCTACCGCCTTCATCCCTTCTCCCTCACAGCCCCGCACGCCTGGAACTCCCTCCCTGCCCTCGTCCACCTTGCCCCCACCCACCACACCTTCAAGTCCCTCCTCAAAACCAACGTCTTCCGCTCTGCTCTTCCTAACTCCTGCTAACCATCCTCAACCAGGGAATGATTATCTGCACCTGTTGTCTGCAAACTCTTAATTTACTGTAACCAAGCCAAGAACATGCACCCGAGTTCTCGCTTCCTCATGAATGTTGCTTCCCTTGTCTCTCCCTCGGTTCCCCCTTCGCTGTCTCCTCTCCCCCTGTCTTTAGATTGTAAGCTCTCGGGCAGGGACCATGTCTATTTTATTCTCTGTAAAGCACCAGGTACATTGCTTGCGCTATATAAATGCTTATTATAATAATAAAAAAAAAAATTCCAAAGTGGACATTGGATGAAATGGAAACTAATAGAAGCGACTGTCTGTTTTTTCTCAACACTAAAACAAATCAGGCACATTTGACAAAAATACGCATTTGGACGAATATTTGTTTCAGTTCTTCATGGAATCCCATCGATTCCAGACACATGGGAGTCAGAGGCATGACATCCCAGCACCCCCCAATTGATGAAACACCTTTCTCCTTGTGCGAGCAAGGGTTACAATCTGCCCCTAACAATTTCCTTTCAAATATACTTTTGTATTCAGACCAGACACTACTAATATGTCTCGGCTATGTTAATGTTTTGTCAAGGTAAACTTGAGAATCCCCCCCGCCCCCCCGTATAGAGTGGTTAATAAGCCTGCTTCCTGGTGCTACAATATCGTAATCTACTTCCCGACTAAACTGCAGCTTACAGTAGTGTTTATCAAATGTATGAAACACTTCTCTCTTTCACTGTGAATTATGGAGGAAGCCTGAAACCCTCCCGATTTAGCTGCCATGATCAAAGGGAAGGTTAAAAAGTGTAGACGTGCATGCAGCCTTGTGGAGAATTGTAAGTCGGGTTAGCGCTACAGTGGCAGTCCTGAAGAGCCGTGGATAGTAAATATAAATAAATTCCAATACAGCTTTCTGATGGTGGGTTCCTATGGCCTGTAGCTTACATTTTGAAAGCTAAATTGTGCATACACCCCCGTGCACCTCCCCCCAAAAAGCCATTGAAGCTGTTTTCCTGTGTAATTTGAAAGCTGTTTTCCAGTGATGTCTATGTGGAATGAGAGGTTCCAGGAATCTTTCAAGTTATCCTTTAAATAAATTGAGTATGCTTCCTGTTTACAAGCTAATAATCATATCCTGTCCACAGTAGCACCAACGCCGAAGACTGAGGCGATTATAGGAAAAAATCAAGCCAAGGGTTTTATCAGCCAAGGATGTGGTTATTTCTGAGTTAGTGGGAAGCCCCTTTTTGCTGTGTCCTGGAAGGGTTTTAACCCGAAATGCATCAGGATATGTTATAATCATTTATGATTATTTTTTAGTTTGCTTAATTGTTTGTTTAATTACGAGGATATTCGTATTTTACATTTGGAATTTGAGGCTTGTACAGTGCATACAACCATTTATTTTCTCTGTAGATGTTTGATTTGTTATACAATATATTGTTCGTCGTTTAGTAGCTTGGTTCACCTGCTTAGGTGAGACTTGAATCGGGGCCTCCTCCAACCTCCTGGTCCCAGTACTGCCAAGTATGGCTAGAGAAGGAGCCATATCTCTCCCCTCCAGATGCATTTATTGTTACAAAGTTTGGGGTCCCTTCCTACATTGGGGCCTTCTGCCTCTCTATCAAATTTAGTTGAAATTGACTCATGAGATCAAAAGATTTTAAGGCGAGGAGTGGTGGGACCAACATGCAGGGTGATCATTTAAGCCTTCTCATAGGTGGTGTTACCACTGCAGTCTGGGCTCCCATCAGACTGGCAGGGCCATGTTGATAAGAGCAGGGCAAAGTAGCTGTCATGCCACCTCCTGATATAACCCCACCCATGGCAGAGCATCATGATTCTCCATTGAGGCAGGGGAGTCCCAATGGTTTGCCCCATTTTCATGTAGCTGCTCCTGTTTCTCTAGGTTAGCCACAAGTGTCCCTGCTAATCTACAGAAGTCTTGGCTTACACCCCACCCCACCCCACCCTCCGGAGCCTGGAGACTTTGGGTCAAAACCAGGAGTCTGGAATGAGGCAAATCCCAGAGGGATGGCAACTAGAGCTGACACAAAAATGGCTGTTCTTGAACCACTGTGAATTTTCACCTTTTGGGAAACCTTGCTGAAAGTTCATGCTATTTTTTGTGTTTGGGATTTCTTGCCCATTCACCACCTTTGGTGTTTCCATCAGCAAATGTCCAGCACTTTCAACATTTTTCATGGCACTTTTGTCGGCACTTCTGACAATGCCGAACAGAAACCTGGACAAATGGGTAAGTGTTCCCGGATCATCAGGAAAATGGCGAATGGGTTGTTTTTATGACAAAAATGGAATTCACTAGGAATTATTGTTTTGTCTCTAGCAACAACTTCAGTCAAAAATGAGACTAAAATGTGGGGCGTCAAATTGCCTTTAAAAAAAAAAAAAGTATGAAGTTTTCCACGTTTCTTTTTTTTCTCCTTGTTGATTTTTTTCTATCTTTTCCCTGCTGGTCAAAAAGGCACATCCTCCCCCCTCCACTCCCCCTGGAATAACCATATATTTTTGTTTGCATTGTGTTTCCAGACCGATTTGGGGGAAGGGGAGGCTAACAATGTTAGCAAACGCTCAGGAACACAGAGAGGGAGAGAGACAGAGAGGGTGGAAATTGTTTGTACACCCTGATTGACTAATCATGGCGGTCTGCTTCCCAGAGCACTGGGGATTAGCATAGTGTACAGAGAGCAGAATGTATGGAAATGAATAACTTTGTATGGTGGTGGGGATGTTAAGTAAGAATCCAGCCACCCTGTGCTCTGATTGTTTGAAACAATTGACAGGAAAATCAGCTTCTCCTCTAAATAATAAGAGTTGAGTGATACCAATCAGGGAAAGCATCAGTACGCCTCAATGCACTCTCTCATCCTCCCGAATTTGAGTGTGTTGGAGCTTACCTGACAAAAGGATGCTTCAGTAGCAATGGCAGATTGTTCGGCCTGATTACAGATGTGCTTTCATCCCCATATTCAAAAGACTACCTTGATGCTCTTCCACCGCCGCTTACCTCACAGGCTTACCTCATGTCACTTACTTTAAACACAAACGCCATCTTGTTTCCATTGGGGAAGATGTACTCACCATGGACATGACTGACCTTTTGGCTCCATCTAGCAGTTTTAGCCCCTTGAAATTGGTGTAACTTGGGGCTAAATGTTGAGGGGAATGACTTTAGGTCTGAAGAAGCAGTCTTCCGCCCATTAAAATCAAGGGAAGCTGGGTCATTGATTTCAGTACTGCACCCTTCCTGTGCCGTTGTTTGTAAGTCCAACTTTCCCTTTGTTTGTCTTAGCAGGGAGACACAGCCTAGGTTTTCCCTGAGGGTATGTTTCTCTTTTCCTTTCTGAAGTCCCAATGACACAGCATCTCCTCGCCCTGAAAACTTTTGTTTTGCAAACGAAATCAGTGAGTTAGTCCAGTAAAGAACTAGTTTATTTTTCCTGCCATTGAAGCCTGGGTGCAGAGCCAAGCCCTAGAATCGACAGGGACCCTGGTAGGACCCCAAAGGTGGTCATGTTTGGGGCCCCACTAGGAGGGAGATGGGGCCTCATGCCGTGCCCTGGTGAAAACGTGGGCCACTGCAGAGCCCCCAAAAGAGCAGTACCCAGGGCAGTTGCCCCATGTCACCCTGTGGAAAAGGCCAGCCCTGTCTGGGTGAAGCACTAAGTACTGGAAATTCCTTTTCTGAGGCTCAGAAAGTGTATGTTGGGTGCGGGGAGAGGGGGGAGTGATGTGTGGCGGAGGCAGAAATTTGGGCATTCATATCCCCCTACTCTGAAAGTTCAGGGGGATGCCTTCCTCTTGCCTCTACATTATTATCCTTCGGTCTGTCGGAGGTGCCTTCTTGGAGGCCCCCCGTGTTAAGCGGGGGGCCTCAATGGAGAGGGCATTCTCGGTGGCCGGGCCGCGCCTTTGGAATTCCCTCCCGGAGGAAGCTCACCTGGCCCCGAGCCTTTTAACATTCCGGCAAGTTTGTAAAACCTGGCTGTTCGCCCAGGCCTTTGGGGAGGGTGGGTTAATGGGTTTTTATCACATTACCCTTCCTTATGATTTTTTGTAAATTTCTGTCCTCCCTGTTCTATTGTAAGATTTATATGATTGTTTTAATATTTTTTAAATTGTTTTAACTGAAATTTGTTAGCCGCCCTGAGCTGCTTGCAGGAGGGGCGGGATATAAATATATTAAATAAATAAACAATAAATAAATGATGCCCCTGGCTACTGGGAGCACTGGGTGCAGGCTGGCCCCAGCCTTAGGCTTGGTAGGGCATGGGGCACAGAGTCACTGGGGTGGTGGAGTAAGCAGTACGCTCTGCAGGAAGCACCTGGCCCTGAGGGGCCCCAGGAATGCTGCCACCACTGCCCAAGAGGTACGGTGCCTCTGAAAGCGCAGGGACATATAGGCCTCGGCCATTCCGGGGAAGGCTGGCTCCGGGTGTGGCCGTTTTGCCTTAGAAGCCCCAGACTCCCTTCCTGTATAGAGAATTGGAGGCACAAAAAGGCACTATAAAGAAACGGGACACCCCTGTTGTGCAGGATTTTGGGAGGAAGGGTGAGTGGTTGGAATGCACGCAGGTTGGAACTTCCAGCCTCAGCAGAGTTTGATTGGGCACGGGGGCAGGACTGCTTTTGTGTCTCTCTCGCACGCACGCACGCACCCCACTGTGTGAAAGAAGAAGGCGCAATCTTCTCACCTGTATTTTAAACCTCGGTGTCGAGTGAGCTCTAAAAGCACTGTAGTAAAATAGCCACGTCAGGAGCATCGTGCTGTTTTTCTTGTTAATAACCTGGTTTCTTTCAACGGCTCATCCTTCAGCCTTCCAGCATATTCACTTGGGACCAGGATTATTGCTTGTAAAACAGCATGGCATTCCTATTATCAGTCAAATATATGACGTTAGTTGCGGCGTGCTTTGAAAACACCGCACCCTGTGAAATATTATAACTTGCTGTAGCAGGGTTTTCTTGTGTGTGTGGTTTGTTGCTGCTGCTGTTTTTTTTATGGCTAATGCAGTGTACGATGACAAAATTTGTATTTAAGGTATATATTGTCGGAGCTAGCACTCTGATTTCTTCGTAGAATGGGTATATATCACAAGCAAATCTCTGTTGTAGAATTGAAAATTCTCTCACACACACTCACTCTCACTCACACACACACACACACACACACACACACACTCACTTAAGGTGCTGCCAGTCTCTAAAGGAGCGGGGCCATGGCCTTCAAGTGTACTATTGCCTCAGTTTTGGGAGGGTGTTCAAGCTGATACACCTTGAAGGAGCCTGTTTTCAGAAAGTGCTGGGTTTCCAATGCGGGAGCCGGGGGTGGGGGAGGTGGTGGATATTGTTCCCAATCTAATATTAACCTGCAGATCCTATACTGGGGGCTAGAACCTATGAGGCATTGAAGCCAATGTCTAGACAAATTATTATTTCACTATTCAAAGTGCTTTACAAGTCTTAACTCGTTCATCCTCCCTCCACAAAGTAGGTAATTTTTTTTCCCAGATTATGGGTGATTAACTGAGGCTGAAAGATAGTAACTTGCCTAACGCTGCTCAGTATGCTCATGGCAGGGTTTGAACTTTGGTCTCACAGGTCCACGTCTAACACTTTATCCACTAGGCTACGCTATCTTTCTCAACAAATGCTTTGTTTTCTGCAATACAACACTCAGGGGCAGGAGACTTGAAGATGGGGGCATTTTAAGACTTTTTGAGACTTAAAAGAAATGGATTTTGGATCCAGCCCCTGCCCTTCAATGCCAAGGAGAAAGCCATTTACCTCCCTGCTGCTCTCTCACATTTGCCTGCATTCCAGGTGGCTCCTCTCTACTCCAGGGTCAGGCAGGATAACCAAAACCCTCAGCCACTTCCTTCAAGGTTGGGAGGGTGGAGCTGTGTCAACAGGTGGTAACAGATGTGGCTGGTGGGACTGCTTCCTGGGCTGCCCCAGGACAGAAAATCCCAGGCGGCCCAGGTCAGGTTGGGGAACCAAGCTGAAGCGACTGCGGCTGAGGAGCCGTCCCGCTGGCTGCACAGGCCAGGTACGGCTGGGAGAACAACGGACATGCGGGTAGCCAACCAGTCCCACCCCCTGCTATCATGGGCAGCCAGTGAGGCACAGTCATGTGTGCCGGTCATGGTGGCACCCAGCCCAGGTTGGGAAAGCCATGGCTGCACAGGCGTGCTCGTCTGCTCTGGCCCACTTTGGCCCGGGCTGGACTTAGCGTAGGCTATTACCTCAGGAGTTGTCCAAAGGGCACAGGCTAGCCCCAACACCGCCCAGGGCAATCCCGAGCCAGCATCTGGCAGAATGTGTAGTTAGTTACACATGATGCTAGGTCCTGGGCCAAAGGACCCAAATCACATCTGATTTTACCCAACTTCTGCCCATGCTTGGAATGCAGCCAAGTCAGCCATATTGGGTGATTAGGTGACTGGAGTCAGCCCTCCATTTTAGCTCTGAAGGAGGGGTCGTCTGAATCTGGCCATCACCAGAATGGGTGACTCTACGCATCACATTAGCCACCAGGGAAAACAATCAACCCAGTGGTACTTACGACAGAGTCATTCAGTGGTGGAGTAACATGATCTAACATTTGTGCAAAGCGCCTCTCCCCCCCCCCCCCGATGAAACAAGACTTGGCAAAGCCCCCCTATAATGTAAACTCCACCGGTGACATTTACCCTCTTGAGTAGCAGAACATAGATATTCATTGTGTGTGATATTTTTGATCAGGGGTCTCTCGAGGAGTTCCCTGGATTTGTTCCGAGTGACAAATCCTTGCAACCCCATGTTCCCTCAGTAGCTGGCTAACGGGTTGGCTTGAACGAACATAATGATTGCCCGGGCGTTAGGTGGCTGGAACAGTGGCATGTGTTTGTATAGACACCTACTGTAGCCACCTAGATAGGAGATACCCAAGGAAATGGCTTCCCTTTGTGCCACCCCAAAGCAATCTCTGTGATGGAGCAGCGGGTCTCAGATTTCACATGTCCCCACTGCATCCAGGGACCTGGTTTTCCTTCCTCCTGCTGGGCTTTCTGCACACCTAACTCTGCAAACAGGTCATATGGCAACTTGCTAAGAGCAATTTTATCCTCTTCAGTGAAAGAGTAATTTGCTCTGGAGATAAGCCTTCTTCACATGGACAGCAGGAACCTGTTGTCCCACAGCAAGAGAAACTTGCAAAGAAGGACACTGAGGAGAATAAGTGTTCTTAAAAGATACACTAATGTGGGAAGTATCCAAAAGAAAATATATTAGTCCATCAGAATAGAAGTAACCTGAAGGTATTCACATAGGGTCATGAAGACCATTAAAAGACTCTTGTTGGTTTCCATGGGCTTGGTGCCAAGCCTTTATATCTGTTCATGGAGGGGGTGGGATGCGCACTTAAAAACAAAGACAAAAAAATTGGGTTTTCAAGCATATATCCTTTCTTTCCTAGCCAACAACATCTGTTTCTATGGTGAGTGCTCCTACTACTGCTCAACCGAGCACGCTCTTTGTGGGAAACCTGATCAAATTGAAGGGTCTCTTGCTGCATTCCTGCCGGACCTGTCCTTAGCTAAAAGGAAGACTTGGAGAAATCCATGGAGACGCTCCTACCATAAACGCAAGAAAGCAGAGTGAGTAGTAGGGCAAAAGTCATTTCCAGCAGCAGAGCGGGGGTAGTGGTTAATTTTTAATAATTTCAACACCCAACTCCTAATGCAAAAAAACTAGTTAAATCAGTGGGCTTCAGTCCATTGGCTTCAGCTGACTTGGATTAGGCCCTGAGAGAACAATGTACCTGAGACAATCTAAATATTTAGGTCAACGGAGAGGAACCTCTTCCCTCCCAGAGGCCACATTGAACATTAGTACATGGTCCAAGGGCCGCATGGACGTTGGTACCAAGGATGCCTAAGGGCATGCACTCAGGAAAAGGATGTTCCATATCCTGGATCTGTCCCCTATCTTTGGCCCTTTTTAAACGAGCCGCATGGGGGAGGGGGGTGTCAGTGTGCAAGGTGGTGTGGGGGCGGTGGGAAGGGGAGGATGCAGTCGGATGCACACCAGCACATACCAATCTCCACCCACCTCCACTCATCACCCACGCAGAGAGCAACTACCATTTTCACCGGTTGCTCCGTGCGTGGGTGATGGGTGGAGGTAGGTGTGCATGTGTGTTCAGCGGGAGCACGCACACCCACCCACCTGCCGCTGCATATGCAAGGGCAGTGCCAACGCATGAACACCCAGATTTCTGGGTGTTCATGCGTGGGTGCCACCTATGTAAAAAAAAGGCCTTTGTGTGCAGGCCCTCATCTCTGTTCCCTTCCCCTGAGCTCAGTTTTTCAGCACTTTGGGGTAGGAACCAGTTCCAGGGGCCAGATCTAGGAACTGGAAAGGGAGCAAATAAAAACTACCTGCAGACTGCATTTAACTCTGGGCCAGAGGGTCCCCACCCCTGGTTTAGTGTAAGATCTTCATGTTGATTTTAGCCTCTTTAGAGAGGGGAGAAGGAGCAGAGCAGCATAAAGATGCTCTGCAAACCCTTGGCAGCATCTGTGAAAGGATTCCCTTGACACCTCAACCTTTGAGGCAGTCTCCTATGCATGCCCTAAGAGGCGTGTTGGAATTGGACCGCAGTTCATTGCTGCCACCGGTTGCCCGGGATGGACTTCCTATGACTATGTGCAGGGCTGGTTTTGTATATTTTGCTGTCCTAGACAAAAAATAATTACCATCTTTCCCCCTCCTCCAAGCTGATCAGTGTGGGGAGGAGGAGCCCCAGGGTTGGCATCTGGCGTCAGGTCCAAGGAGTCCAAGAGACTCTGGGAGCATCCCCGGGTGCCACAGGATGCAGATCCCTGAAAGCCATCACTGCAGATAAGGCATCCATCTTATCCAATGCCCATGCTGACTGATGGGACTCCTGTAGCAGAGGAGCAACCAGGGATGTGGCCAGAATGATGCGGCAACCAGATACCCCTGAGCGCTCTGCTACAAGTGTGTAAGACCATGCAGGATCAGAGCCTGGAACAGCTTTTAGGTGGGATACAATTAAGAAATACCTTTATCCCATTTGAAGAAGAAATGAGGTTCATCAACATGCAGAACACAATAGTCCTTCTATTAAAGGTTCCATTATCTTCAATGGGTGGAGGATTTTGTGTCTTCAGTCCTAAATGGACTAGTTACAATGCATCCAATGTCTAACTGAATATATAAAGCAATCCTAACTTTCCACATCTTGGATCTGGAATCTAGATAGTTTCCTTAAACCTCTGAGACCCGTAGACATTTAGAACATAAGAGTTACCAGAATGGGTCAGATGAAGGGTCCATCTAGCCCAGCATCCTGTCTCCAACAGTGGCCAGTACTGGATAGTTCAGAGGGAAGAGTAACCAATCCCCTGTTGTTCACTCCCAGCTTCTGGCATTTGGAGGGTTATTAGAGAGACCCTGAGCATGAGGCCTTATTCCTTGACTAACTTGGCTAATAGCCACTGATGAACCCATCCTCCATGAAGGTTTGTACTCCAAACCCTAGATATTTTATTAGACAGTCTTTCTCAGTTAGTATGGCCTTTCTTAGAGTCGGTATAGTTTTATGGAGACCATCAAGTTGGTTTTCATTGTGGCTGCATGTGCTATTCCAAGATTGTTTCCCAGTCTGATCCCGTGCTTTTGAAAAGTCAGAGAGTAGCTTAGGTGTAGGTGCTGGACTAGGACCTGGGAATCCAGGTTCAACTCCTGTCTTTGCCATGAATTTGCTAGGTGACCTTGGGCAAATTGCTCTCGCTCTCTCTGCTTCAGCTCCCCATCTGTAAAATGGGCATGAGTCTGCTTCACAGGGTTATTCTGAGAGTAAGCTGGTTAAGGGTTATAAAGCACTTCAAACATTTTAAAGTTCTATAGAAACGATCAGTAATAACAACATTGAAGTCAATGGGAAAACTCCTGTTGAGTTTTGTACTGGAGAATCCCAGTCTCTCTTGCGCTGCAGCTAAACTATGGGCAAAGATAAAGTTGTGCTGTCCTGGTAACTTATCGATATAAACTATCAAACTATGTCTTTTCCAGATGGGAAGTCGATCCTGATTACTGTGAAGAGGTTAAGCAAACACCACCCTATGACACTGGGACCAGAGTTTTGGATATCATGGATATGACCATTTTTGATTTTCTAATGGGTATGTTTTCTGTCTTTTGGAATAAATGGAAATGTTTAATTACAAAAAGAGCTCAATCCCTCTCCAGTGCATTGTATAGTTCAGCCACTTTCCCATGCACCACTAGAATGGCACAGAACGCACAAGGAGTTCTAGAAAGTTATAGAAAATGTCAGATTTACATTAAAGTCGGGGCAACCGGAGTGGGGGGAGGGACCAGAGGAGACACCCCTTCCTCCCCATCATCACGTTTTGGGAACCAGAACTACAGCGGAAACTAACAAACGTATTTTATTTTATTTATTTCAAATATTATTCTAATTTTTGGATAGACCTCCAAATAATTATTTGTCACCATAACAATATTTGCATATCAATTCCTTTTGATTGCAGCAGGGTGAGCTGGAAGGCCTCAGCTGTGCACCTGCTTCAGGAGGCCTCTGACCTTTTATTGCCTGACACCCAGGATGGCTCAGTTCAAGGGTTTGAGTAGCTCAGATGGAGCTGCTAATAGGGCACAGGATTAGTTAGGGCTGGTCAGGTGACAAGAAGCCCTCGGCATTCATGGCTGGACTGAGAGCCTAGCAGAGAGAGCGAGAGAGAGATCACCAGGGAAGCCTGTAGAGAACAGTACTACCTCCAGGCAGGATGAATTAACCTGAGAGACCTTCCCTAGAGCAGAGATGGGAATTATGAATATTTCTGTTTGGGGACTTCCATAAGCAAAACTAACAAGAGGGTGATCACGTGAGTCCACAATCATGGGCACAGCGGTTGTAGTGTTGTTTTTCCTTTCTCCCATTAAAATCAGTAACTCGATGCAGGGTTGGATTTTGAGCCCTGCATTGCGTTATTGAGTTTAATGGGAGAAAGGAAAAATAACCGTAGAACCGCCGTGCCTACGATCGGGGACTCGTGATCTCCCTCTCGTTAATTTTGCTTACAAAAGTTGCCCTCCCCCCGTAATGTTGGCAAGCAGCCTAGGAGGCAGTAAGAGGCTTCTGAGAACCACTTGCTTATTTACATTTCAAAGGAAAATATTGTGGTAACGATGTGTTTGATTTGATTGTTTTTTTCCTTTTATTCTCTAGGAAACATGGATCGACATCACTATGAAACCTTCGAAAAGTTTGGGAATGAAACCTTTATTATCCACTTAGATAATGGAAGAGGGTAAATGTTTTAATAATTATTCTGATCTGTGGAATCATTCAGGCCACAACTGGTGGACAAAGCAAACTTTGAGATGATTCTTTAATTCAGTAGAGAAGCTATGGATTTAGGGGTCCATGTGGTCAAAGGGGTAGTGCCTAGCTTTTGAGTTCCAGTTCTGGCTTCACTCGGTGACCCTTGGGCAAGTCACTGACTCTCCACTGTAGTTTCCCCATCTGTAAAATGGGACGTCTGAGGTCATAGCAGCTGGTTGGTATAACGTAAAGCCTGTGTGTGTGTAGGGTTGACTGGGCATTCTCTCTGATATAACCCAACCCCTTATGGAGCGTTGTGATGTCATGGTCTCCGCAGGGAGTGTGGGAATGGCACGGTCATTTTGAATGTAACCCTGCTCTTTACAGAGCGTCATGATAACTCCTAGGTGCAGGGCCACGTTGCAAAGAGGGCAGGGAAGTCTCTACAGTGTACACCCATTCTGACATGGCCACTGCCTGCGGCCCTAGCAACCCTAGAAACTGGAGACACCAGGTCAAAACCAGAGTCTCCAAAATCCAGAGTCTTCTAGTGAAACCCCAGAGCTACGTGTGTGCTCTGACAGTGAAGCTGATCCAAAGCCGCGTGCACGTGTACCCTATTGCAGGTACATTGTGTCCTGCGGAAATTGTGTGTATGTACAGGATTCACAGGGCTTGGTGTTCAGCCCAATGTTAATGCAGACTGTCTGGTGGTGTTAACCGAATCAGTGAGCCAGATATGGTACCTAAATATACTATGAAACTGTCCCTAACGAGGGAATTTCAGACCGGATGGAAAATTTGAGAAAGGAATAGTCATTAAACACGTCTACAGACAGAACTGAGGTTGAAAGAAGCTAAAGTCACTTGTCCCAGGCTGTAAGAGAAGTGTGTAGCAGCACTTAGAACACAGAACTCTTAACTGTGTGGCTAGTTTCTTAATTGTGTCTGCCCTTTTATCTCTGATAAATTAAAATACTGCATGTAGTTTCCACCCACAAGCAAACGCCAGGCAGCTTAAGACATGTTGCCATTGACTTATGAGCTGGATCCTGCAACCACTCTGGTCTCTGGCAGCCATCTGTAAACTTCAGCAGGGTGGACACAGGCTTGGTCTGCAACTCGTTCTTGATGATTATTTTTTTCTCGATTCTCGCAGAGAATCATGGTTCTCAACTCGTTTTTAGCGAGAATTGAGAAAAACCCCAGTTCTCAACACTTTCTCAGTCAAGAATTTTCTTGATTTACCATGATTACTGTTTTTTGTTTTTTACTATGTGCTGCTTACCAATTTACCGTGTACCGTGTTCATCCCGGTAAATTTTCCAAAATGGCAGCAATGCTGCCAGCACCATCTTGGCAGAGGGCTGTGCATGCGCAGAACAGCTGCAGTGGGTATTTTGCACTTGCACATTACCGTGATTTACCGTGTACCGTATATTGATTTACCATGTCCCACTGTACATGGTAAATCGGTATACTATACGGTACACCGTAAATTACAGTAAACGGTAAATCGAGAAAAATTCTCAAACAAGATCTCGAACCATTACTGAGATCGTCCCAAGATCTCGGTAACAATTCTTGATTTTCACAAGATTTTTGTGAGAAAAAAAAAATCGATTCTAGTTTCAATCCTAATTGAGGCCCTGGAAGCTAGAGCTGCTTTGAAGTAATTCTCAACCATGTTTTTTTTCCCCAGTGGAAAATGCCATATGTATCTGGAAAACAGTTTGTAAGAAAAATGAAGTTTCTCATCAGGTGGCTTCATTTCAAACCAGAAAGCAGCAAAATGAAATTATTTATCCCAGACACACTGGATCCCAGGCAAACTCTGGCTGTTAATAAATGTGATAGTGGGCTGTTTTGGCCCTCTCCGTCAAGCTTTGACCCAGACCTCACCTGCATGTTTATGCAGGCGCCACCAGATGTTGGTTCGGGATTGCCCCAAGCTGTGTTAGCAGCTAGTCCGGCTGTGATCCCGAAGACCTCCGGGGTTACAGCCAGGATAACGGTCTACCCGAGAGGGCCACAACAGGCTACCACATTTGTTGTGGCCCATTGTGATCCGACCTGGATCAAGTCTGCCATGGCTGCCCACCATAGCTGCCTAGCATGGCAGGGGGCAGGGCACTGGAGACAGCGTAGTGGCAGGACCAGGCGGACGCACACGTTCGTGTGTCACCTTCTCCTCCCTACCGGCACGTTTGGCAGCCCAGTCCAGACCATGTCAGCAGCGGCTTCCCAACCCGGGCGGGGTTGTGACAGCAGCACTCTGCCATCGTGGTTGTGAACACCCTCACTCTCCCATGGTACCTCTGCATATGTGTCGCACGGGAAGGTTTTGCATATGTCCATTCCAAACCCCCAGCTTTTCATATTGATACAGGCTCGGGGGGGATTTTCCATAGGATGGTAGAGCCCTTTCTCAAGTAGACCACTTTCACACCTGACGGTCCACACTTGTTTTGGCTCCAGGAAAGAATCCGGAACAAAACTTCCGCAGGGTTCATTGGGTGCCAGCGGCCCCCCCCCCTCCCCCGCACAGTTTTGCCGGTGATCAGCCAGAAGATCACAGAGCGGTTTTCCCCTACTCTGCAATCTTCTGGGTGACTCACGGCAAAGCCACACAGTGGAGAGGCTGCCTTTGCACCCAACAAACCCCATGCAGGTTTTGGCTTCCAGATCCTTTCCCAGAGCCAAAACATGTGCAGAACGTCAGATGTGAAAGTGGTCTTAACCCTACTAGGGCCAGTGTAACCTGGTGGATAAGGCAATGGGCCTGTGGGACCAGGGTTCATATCCTTTTTTAGCCATGAACTCCCTTCCTGGGCAAGTCACTGCCAATCCCTCAGCCTCAGTTCCTCATCTGTAAAATAGGAATAATAATGTCCTACCCACCTCACTGGGTTGTTGTGAAAGGTGCGCTAGACGAGGATTGTAAAGCACTTTTAAACACTGAAAGTACAATAGGAATGATAATATAGATGATTTTTTCATTTTTCAGACAGATTAAGGCTATTAAGATACCCACTGTAATTCTATCCTTGATTTTCACATAGGTTTGGAAAATATTCCCACGATGAGCTCTCCATATTGGTGCCTTTAAACCAGTGCTGCAGGTAGGTCAACTTTCAATAATTACATCCCGTCATCTCTTTCCATTGTAGGATTGAAAATCCCGATGCCACTCGCCCTAAGTAGAAAACAGAATGCCGACTGGATAGAACCTGATCTAAGAAGTATACATGCTTAACTTTTAAGCACGTGAATAGTGAAATTAATGGGACTAAGGTCTTGAAATGCTTTTCTGGTCAAAGCCTTTGAGCCAGGATCTTCATGGAGCACAACTGCCGCTTATCCAGCATGTTACACTCTTCAGAAAATCCATCCCCAAACAACCTAGCAGGAGCTTTAGGGTGCTTAACGCTTCTGAAAACATAATCCTTATTTTGAAATCTAGATGGCTGCCCCTCTTTTAAAATAGCAGCGCTGAACACTTGCCAGTCTGGGGCCCAATCCAGGTTGTGGGCACGCATCGTTTGCATCGCTTGCGTACCATGCACTCGCTGTGCACATGTTCTGAGATTTTTGTGTGTGCATTCGCCTCCCCGGTCCTTAGTGAGTGGAACAGGGAAATTGGCTGGCTGAGGCACTGGTTTATGTTCTACTATGAAGATTTGGCTGCACTCTATTGGTTAAATTTGAATACATTCCCCCTTTCTTCAGTTCTACACAATCAAATGAAGTCAGAAAGCCACCTCAGAGGAGGGTATCCCAACTTTCTTGAGCCAGGAAACTTTAATTGACCAGGTCGTAACATCCATTAAACCACAGAAGCCTTATTATGGCAGTGTGTGCCAAAAAGTGGCATTTTAGATACTCCGTTTATGTTGGCGTTGGGAAGCTGTGGTCCATGGGTCAAATCTAGCCGTTGGCTGTTTTTTATTTAGCCCTTTTCCAATTCCTGAATCTGGCCCTTGGATCTAGTCCCCACTCTCAAACCTTGAAGCGGTGAGCTCAGGGGATGAGGGCATGCGCTCAAGAATGGAGATGAATCCAGAAAATAGATCCACGAACTGGACCTTCTTCTTCCTTCGCCCAGTGAGCACACCCCTCTATGCACCCCATCCCAACTTCTTTCAGGCCCACAGAGCTTGTGCTCATGTTCAAAGAGACCTCCGGGAGGAAAAAGGTTTCCCACCCTGAATTTACATATTGCAGAAGATTTTATTTGGTGGTTATTATGATTGCAAGGTTAAGGGCCTGGTGGTTGAAACTATAGTCGGATAGGGTGGAAGGAGATGCAAGGAAGATACGTTTACGAAGTGAAAATATCAATAACTTATTGTGCCGCACAGCACATTCACTGTATTTACAGAACTGTTCATCTGTTCCTGTAGGTTGGCACAAAACTTGCCTCTACGCTTTGGTCTTAGGTTTTCCCCGGTTTTCCCCTAGGGTCTGTTTGTTCCTGTTAGAGCTCTGCACTGGTGAGCTCTTTGGCCATTTTCACACGGCGCTGCTGGGTGGAGGGAGGTGGGGGTTCTCCCTTTCCCATGGGCACACCATCATCTCCACCCATGGAGCCTCCTCCATTTTGTCGGATGACTCTGTGGGTGGGTGATGGGTGGAGACGGGTGTGCACCAGGAGCGCGCATGCACCCCCACATGCCGCCCGTGCTGTTTTCACAAACGCACGCCCATCCCCTCACTCACCACTGCGGCATTTGCATGGACACCCACCAACCCCACCACACACACACCCGCACACCCAGTGGGGGGTGGGGAGAGCATCCGTGTGCAAAAGGCCTTTGAGGCTGTCAGGACAAAACATATATTTTGCTTCTTTAGTTTGCTGCTTCTTGTTCATAATTATGTGCAACTCAATAGAATCAAGGATAACTAATGTCAAGCCACACACTCCATGTGTGTACATCTCTTCTTCAGCCCTGGGCTGCCCTTGCTCACCTCGCTCTTTAAACAATAGCTTGGCAGAACAGAAACGGTATGTGCTTTGTAGCTGAAGGCTGTCTCCTGGTAATTTTAGCCTTCCATTTACTTTAGCTCAAAGATAGTTAGACAGTTAGGGACTTATTCAAAACCCATGTAAGTAGTAGACAGTTTTTCCAGGCACCTTTTGATATCAGCCAAATTAATTTGGAAGCAAAGAGAAGATCGAGAAATCTAACCATCCTAAAATACCATCCTACCGCATGGTAGCAAAAAATAGCCATTTATTCCAGTGACAGAACTTTAGTGGTAGGAAGGAGCTGAATGACAGAAATCCAGAAGGTTGCATTGTAAGTAACTGGTAGGAAACAGCTGAAAACCTCTTCCTATAGACATAAACGTTTCATGTTCATGGAAGTGAGACGGAGGTAAACTTTCAAAAGCTCTACTCCTTTCTCTCCGAGTTTGAGTCCTGGCTCACCTTATTCCTCTCCGATGACATCCCCAGACTCATCCTTGGCAACTTCAATATTCATGTTGATGCACCCTCCCAACCTTGCATCACTCACTTCCTCTCCTTAGCCTCCTCCTTTAATTTCCACCTCTGGACTCACTCTCCCACCCACACTGATGGTCACTCTCTTGATCTCGTGTTCTCTAGGAACTGTTCTGTCTCCAATCTCTCCTTCAAACCCCATCCCATCTCTGACCATTTCCTTGCCTCCTTCAACCTCTCCCATTGCTCCCCCTCCTCTTCCCCATCTCCCCGTCCCTTCCACGATCTGCAGGCCATTGTGCCCCAGGACTTTGCCTCCTCCCTCTCTCCTCTTCTCCTCCCGGTCTTCTCCTCCCCCTGATTCTGCCATTTCCACCTTCAACTCCTCTCTCGCCTCCTCCCGCGACTCCCTTGCCCCCCTTTCCTCCCATCTGGCTTGCTCCCGCAACCCTCGCCTCACCCCCACCATTCGACATCTCCGCTCCTGCACCCGGGCTGCTGAACGCCTCTGGCTCAAATCCCAGTACCATGCTGACTTCCTCTACTTCAAATTCTGCCTCTCATCGCCCAATTTTGCTATCTCCCTCGCTAGACAGCAATACTATGCCTCACACATTGAGTCCTGCTCCTGGGACCCTCAGCACCTCTTTTCCACCTTTGACTCCCTTCTCAAACCCCTCTGTCCTCCTCCTCCTCCTCCTCCCTCTTCTCTCTCCGCTCAGGATCTTACTCTCTTTTTCACCTCTAAGATTGACAAGATCTTCCTGGAAATCGCTTCCAAGTCCTCTCCCCCTACTACTCCCCCCCCCTTCCTCCTCCCTCCACCTCTCTCCTGTCCTCCTTCCCTCCTGCCTCCCTTGACGAAATCGCCTCCCTGCTCTCCTCCTCCAACCCCTCCACTTGCCCCCTGAACCCCATTCCTTCCCACCGCCTGACCTCCATTACCTCCACCGTTGCCCCTACCCTCCTGCACATCATCAACCTCTCCCTCTCTACCGGCTCCTTCCCCTTTGCCTTTAAACACATCACTGTCTCCCCCAACCTCAAAAAGTCCACTCTGAACCCTCTAATTACCATCCTGTCTTGCTCCTCCTTTTTGTTTCCAAACTCCTTGAACGCGTTGTCTACTCCCGTTGCCTCGACCTCCTCTCTGCCAACTCCTCCCTTGACCCCCTCCAATCTGTCCTCCGCCCCCTTCACTCAACAGAAACCACTCTTGCTAAGATCATCAATGATTTTCTTGTGGCTAAATCCAACCTCCTTTACTCTATTCTTGTCCTCCTTGATCTCTCTGCTGCCTTCGACACTTGACCACTCGCTCCTGCTTGAATCGCTCCACTCCCTTGGATTCCGGGACTCTGTCCTTGACTGGTTTTCCTCCTACCTTTCTGACTGCTCCTTCAATGTATCTCTTTCTAACTCCTCCCCCTCCTCCTCCCTATCCCTCTCGGTCAGGGTTCCACAAGGCTCGGTCCTTGGCCCTCTTCTCTATTTACACCCAATCCCTAGGCAAACTCATTGCCTCCCATTAGGAGGGAGACACCGGGGAGAATACCGGATGTACCGGTATCGGATCTCCCTGCTATCGGATCCGGTATCGGCATACCGGATTTTTTACATTGCGGCTATTGACTTCAATGGCCGCAATGTAAAAAATCCGGTACCACGGCCAATGTTAAAAATCCGGTATGCCAGTACAGGTAAATATCAGATTAAGCCGATACACCCAAATACCGGCAATATCAGATCTTGGGAGAACTGGAATTCCCACCCCTACCTCCCATGGTTTCCAATACCACCTATATGCTGACAACACTCAGCTCTCTCTCTCCACTCCTTCCCTCTCCCCCTGTTCAAGCTCGTCTCATCAACTGTCTCTCCGATATCTCCACCTAGATGTCTCAACGCCAACTCAAACTGAACATGGCGAAAACTGAACTCCTTATCTCCCCCCCCCCCCAATCCTTCCTCTCCCTCTTCCCTGTCAATTACCATTGATGGGGTCTCCATCCTCAAGCCCGCAGCTTGGGCTTCATCTTCGACTCACACCTCACCTTCAAACCCTACATTGACTCCGTCGTCAAATCCTGCCGCTTCTCCCTCCACAACATTGCTAAGTTCTGCCCTTTTTTGTCCGTCTCCTCTGCCAAAACGCTCATTCACGCCCTAGTCATCTCACGCCTTGACTACTAGGGGTGGGACCCCGGGCCCATTACCGGCTACCGGATTTACCGGTTACCGGTTCTGGGAAAACTGGATTCCCGGATTAAATCCGGTATACCGGTACCGGATTTAATCCATTGGTTTCAATGGGGCGCTGTGTCCCCATTGAAACCAATGAAATATCCCTCCCCCTCCCAGGCTGCGCGGGTGGAAGGGGGGACACCCCCCACCCACCCTGCCCAGCCTGGCTTTTTGTTT
>QEPC01010859.1:3605193-3662886 GCA_003113815.1 Sphenodon punctatus
CCCCTGCTCCCCCAACCACCTTCGTCCCTTCTCCCTCGCTGCCCCGCATGCCTGGAACTCCCTCCCTGCCCTCATCCACCTTGCCCCCACCCTCCACACCTTCAAGTCCCTCCTCAAAACCCACCTCTTCCACTCTGCTCTTCCTAACTCCTGATAACCATCCTCAACCAGGATTATCCCCCACCTGCTTACTGCAACCAAGCCAAGAACGTGTACCTTAGTTCCCGTATCCTTGTGAATATCGCATCCCTTGTCTGTTCCCCCTTTCCTGTCTCCCCTCCCCCTGTCTTTAGATTGTAAGCTCTTGGGCAGGGACCGTGTCTATCTTATTCTTTGTAAAGTGCCAGGTACATCGCTGGCACTATATAAATGCTTATAATAATAATAATAATATAATATTAATAATAATAATAATTTCAGAGTCTAAGCCCTGTTTTCAAAAGTGATATAGCCAAAATCTCAAGGGACTTTAACTCCTAGATGTCTAAACCACTTCTGAGCATTGGCTGTTGGACATCCGTCCCTTAGACATCATGATATTTTCTCCTTGTCTTCTAACTCATGCTAAAGTGCTGTTGTTGCCTATGAAAATCTGCCCCCAGGTATCTTAAGACTGTTTTATCACGAGACAAACCGTGCACCATTTGCCTCTGGAAAAAACTCCAGGAGGAAAATGCTGTGCGGCTTTTGTCACGTGGGAAAACAAAACCATGCAGCTTTGGCTCCAATCGTGCAGAGGGCACAGAGCTGGAAAATTGAGCTTTGCATCCTCCTCATGATTGGGGCCAAAGCTGCAGAAATTTGTTTTCCCATATGACAAAAGCCATGCAGCATTTGCCTCCCAGAGTTTTTCCCAGAGGCAAATGGTGCGCCGTTTGTCTCGTGAGAAAGCACCCGTAGTCGTTTGGGGGAATTTGCCCTTGAGTTTCTAAGTCACTTGGGCACTCTAAAAGAATAAAATATTCAAAAGCCAATGACTGCGATTTTCAAAAGTGTTTAGACATTTTGGTTGTCTCAAGATTTGGGTGCCCAACATGAGACCTTTTAACTAGGACTGATTTTTCAAAGAATTTTCTGAAAATTGAGGGGTGGTGATGGTTAAAGGGATGGTGATGGTGGTGGTTACAGTATGCTTGGCATGGAACACGCGTTGATTAGAGACAGGTCCCTCCCCCAAGGGCCTTACAATTTAGGATGGGCAGGAGACTGGGGAGGCAAGGGGGAGAGGAACTTAGGGAGAGACAGGGAAACCTTCATGAAGCTAAGAAGTCACAAATGCAGGACAAGATTATGGTGCTAGGGTAATCCTGATGGAAGACGCCGGGTGTCTCGCTTTGTGCACCCAAAAATTGAGGAATAGAGTCCGCCCCCCCCCCCCAATCATTAGCCAATATGGGTCAATTCCTTTGCCTACTAAATGTTTCCTCACAGCATAATAAAGCTTGATTTTTAGAAAATGCTGAAATCTTTGAAAATATGGTCCCAGTTATGGCCTTATGTGAGTAGAGCCAGTGCAGTTCTGCTTTTATTGCTATCTAGAGTAAAGTGTGATTTTTTATTATTATTATTTTATTATAAACATTTATATAGCGCCAGTCCTGTACTTGGCGCCATACAGAACATAGAAATTGATATTAATTGCCTTTTTATCTTTTGTCTCCTAGAATACGGAAGTCCACCTATTTGCGATTACAGTTGCTGGCCAAGGAGGAGTATAAACTTAGTCACTTGATGGAAGAATCTTTACTAAAAGATAAAATAGCCCCCATCATCTACCATCTACATCTAGAAGCTATGGACAGGAGGCTGCGCATGGTTCTCAAGGCTGTTAGTGACTGCATAGAAAAGGATGGTTATGAAAATGTGGTTGAAAATGACTTTGACGCTGATGTTAACACTATTACGACCAAGAGGTAGTGAAATCACCTGACTGCATTTTTACTAGTTCAGTAAAGAAGAAGAAAATGAAAAAGTCTTGCAGAAGACTGTGTAATGGCACTTGTGAATTCAGTGAATTCAGAAATGAGAGATAATTGTTTCCCAAAGTAGGTAAAGTGTAGACTCTACAAAGGATTAGATTATTACAGGGGTGGGGGTGGGGAGGGTAATAAGTCTAATGTGATGCTTTTAATTAATTCCTGAAACAGAGTATGGAAAAAGGGGGTTGGAAAAATATTTGAGGTCACTGAGGAATGACACTAGCCT
This sequence comes from Sphenodon punctatus, assembly GCA_003113815.1. Classification (NCBI taxonomy): domain Eukaryota; kingdom Metazoa; phylum Chordata; class Lepidosauria; order Sphenodontia; family Sphenodontidae; genus Sphenodon; species Sphenodon punctatus. The sequence goes on from QEPC01010859.1 coordinate 3,607,399, forward strand.
GTTGGCAGAATACCTCCTTCCCCTTCTTTTGTATAGAAAGGGCCTTTATTTAATATTTTGTATTTATACAGGGCATATCTATGAACCACCACAGACCTACCTACCAAATTTAACAGAAGAGGGAAACAGCCTCAGTTTTTTGTGACTTGCAATTTAGTCCTGGTGACAGTTCACGTCACTATCTTGTGTTAACCCTTTAAGCGCACTCTCATCAACTCGACCTAATTTAAACCGAATGCTCTTTTTATTTTTCTTCCCACAGCGTCTTAGCGTTTAAAGGGGTAAAGACATCCTGAACTTTTAAAAGCAAAAAAGTTTTAAAAATAATGGCGATCTAGTTGGAAGGAGTTTTTGCTAATCGTGCATTGACAGGAATACTTGAATGTTGATTTTACAAAGTGATATAAAATGACAAAATTGTACTATTTATCCACAAGAAAGGAGCAGCTCGTATCTTTCTAGACTATCCTAGGAGGGCTGCTACTTTTCTGACTTTGCTTTTGATAGTTTTGTGTAAATATATACATATATGGGTAAGAAGAAAAAAAAAGCTGCTTTCCGCAGCGATAGGCTTACTTTTGCAGCATTTTTGTGGAATTGTTTGCAATGTGGTAAAAGTGCAATAAAGATATGGCAAATGTGTAGCCAGACCGTCTAAACGGGATTCTTTTTTTTAATCTGCAACTGGATTGCAAAGGAAAGAGATGTGGTTTGTTTGGCTTTGACACGTGAAGCTGCTGAGAAAAGGATTGACGGGCATTTTCAAATAAAGTCTGGGCAGCCATCGGTCGGAGTGGTGTAGCTGTGGTCTTCCGCTATCCACGCAGGGGTTGGACTAGAGAACTCTTCTAGAGCTGACAAGGGGACCTGATTCGGTACCACGGACAATACCCACATTTTCGGGTACTGTTTCGGGTAGTCAAATTGGTACCCAAATACCGTTCAAGTACTCAAAATACCGACAAACAGTAACCTGAAACCCAGGACAAAATTGGGAATTTGGTAGACCAGTTGTTGGTATTTCAGTGTTCCAAAAATGGGTTCTATTACTGAAATACTCCGTTCAACTCGGGTACTGGAAATTCAACGGGTTTTTTCAGGTACTTGTTTCACCTCTACTTTTGAGGTCCCTTCCAACTCTGTGATCCTGTGGGTCCCTTATTCTAAGGGTTCATCCCTTATGTTGGCATCTTAGATCTCTGTAGGAAATAACAGGCATCCCTTGTTTCTGAACCCCACAACATGTTAAAAAATAAAATGAGCACTCATCATATGTGATAGAAAAAGGGACTCTGCTGGGAAGGGGGGAAGAGAGAGCGTTGATGATGATGATGATTGATGACGATAATTATCACAATTTGTAACCCACTCCCCCCTGCTTACTGGTAGCTCGGGGCAGCAAACAACATATTAAACAAATATATAAAATACATTCATAATAAATAAACATCATTTTAAAACCATCAATAAATAAACATCAAATAAAACAACTGAAGCCCTGTAAAAAATACCCCTCCTCCCCCCAAAGAAACCACCCACCCACTACCCATTCCCCTTTCCAAATGGCTGGCAAAACAGTCAGGTCTTGCACTGTCTACGGAATGAGGGAAGAGCCGGGGCGAGGTGACTCTCCACCGGGAGGGAATTCCACAGCCACGGTAGGGCCACCAAGAACGCCCTCTCGAAGGTAGCCACCAGGAATACCTAGGGGACCTCCAAGAGGGTGCCTCCAGCTGACCGCAGGGGCCGATCCAGGACATGGGGGACGAGGCGGTCCCGCAGGTAAGCAGAGCCCACGCTGTATAGGGCTTTAAAGGTAAGAACCAACACCTTGAATTGGGCCCGGAAGACTATAGGCAGCCAGTGCAAAGACCAGAGCACCGGTGTTACGTGCTCACACTGGCCCATCCCCACCAGGAGGCGGGTCACCGCATTCCACACCAGCTGCAGTCTCCAGGTCATCACCAAGGGTAGCCCCACGTAGAGTGAGTTGCAGTAATCTAATTTTGAGGTGATTAATGCATGGATGACTGTGGCAAGATCGGAGTCAGAGATATAAGGCCGAAGACAGTGGACCAGATGTAATTTACTAAATGCCCTCCTCGCCACAGCCGCCACCTGGGCATCCAGACGGAGCTGCGAGTCGAGGAGGACTCTGACTCTGAACTTGAGGGACGCACCCCATCCATGATGGGGGCCTCCACTCCCTCGCCCCTACCCACCAGCATTACCTCTGTCTTATCAGAATTCAGCTTCAGATGGTTCATCCTCATCTAATCCCCCACCACAGCCAGGCACTGGGTAAACACCAAGACTGCTAGGCCTGGGTCAGATGAAAATGAGAGGTAGAGTTGTGACAGAGGGGAGGGGATATAAGATATTGGTTATAATGTGACATAATAATTTCTTGTTACTGTTGTTTATCTCTTATATAGCACTTTCAGTGTTCCAAGTGCTTTTACAATCCTTATCTAGTTCACCCTCACAATTATCCTGTGAGGTAGGTCATTATTATTATTCCCATTTTATAGATAGGGGAGCTGAGTGACTGACCCAAGGCCACCTGGTTTGAACCTTAGTCTCCCAGATCCAAGACCCACACCTTATTCATCATGCTATACTGGCGCTCATGATTGAATGTTGATTTTTACATTTCTGTGTTTGGAAACTAAAAAAGATATCGGTTATGTAGAATAAATAGGTTGCAACATTGCTGGTATTTTAAAAAAATTTTAAGTGTTCAGCGGGAGGAGGGTGTGGTTTTATGTCACCTACTTTGGGGAGAGGGTGGTCTGCACTAGCGTGATAAACCGGGACAACATAGGGTAAGGAGGTGGTACAAAGTTGTAAAAACACGTGACTGGCTTTATGAGCCGCCCCATTTCAAAACCCTGCATCTCCGTAGCTTCCCTTTATTTTTGAAATGTGAATCTGCCAACACAAAATAAGTCAGTAACCTTTTATCTTGCTGCTACTTCGCTTTTGTTCAAGGGGCAGAGAGAGAGTGGTGAGAGGAGGGAAGGTCATTGCCTCATGTTAACGAGTGAGTATTTGTGTTGGTGGGAGATGGGAACTGTTAACTCTCAGCTGTGTTCATCGGGGGTGAGAGGGGGGGATTATAATCCCAAGGCTGCTGCTCCTTGTTAACAATTTCTATCTCCTGCTGGCGTGAACAAAACTGGAGGACTCATTCACACTATAGGGCACCACCGATGCTGTGCTCCCCCTCCTCCCCATAAGCAGGGAAAGGGGGCCCTTTTACTACCATGGACAGGGTACTGCCTAGTAAAGCTGAAACAAATATCGATAAAAATGGGCATACTTGTCCGAATCACGATATTCAAACCGACCCTGTAGCATCGGATACTAATTGATTCTTATTTTGTAAGGTGCCCTGTATCTAAAGGGAAGGTTGGGGTATAAGTTTGAATTTTTATAAAAAAGTATATATATATGTATATAATTTATATAATCTATAGATTTATGTAGCTAAATTTTATTTGAAAATCCATATAAAATTGAATTAAAACAGTTTTAAAAGAGATGGTAAAAGGGGCAGAAAAATAGATTAAGAGGAACCAGCAACGGATCTTCTAAAAGCACTTGCAGCCTTAGGTGCTTTTAAAGGTGAGGAGGGAGGAACTGAGACCAATATCTGGAGGTTGCGAGTTCCACATTGAGGGGTCTGACACAGCAAAGGACCGATCGTCCGCCAACTTAATTCGTCATGATGGCAGGATCTCCAAACAGTGGGCAATATCTAAACACGGATAGCCAATAGGGTGAGGTTCCCGGGCAGGTCTCAAATACAGCTGCTGCCTAAAGAAGTGGGTGGGAAAATATATTGGGTCTGATTGAGGTCTTTATCCTGCCTTAGCGCAGATGGTTGGACTTGAGGGACCCTGAAGTCCTTTTCAGCCCTGTGATCTAAAGATCTCTCCTACTGTTACTGAAATTCCAAAGTACCAAGCCAAATATTTGTTTTACCATGAGAGTTAGAGCTGGCACTATGTGTAAGGAAGCTATTTACCCTTGAAGCAATATATTCATTGACCAAATGACCGTGTCTGAACTGTACAGACAAATCAATACGGAGGGGAGCCAGAACATTGTTGTTCTGCACTTAATTTATTACGGTAATATCATTTGCCATAACAGTTAAGCATTTTCTTTTTCTTCCATTGTAATCCCTTATTCCCCAGAGTTTACCAGGTCAGACATAAAAACTTATAGCAAGTGGATAAAAACCTGGTTGTGTTCAGTTTGTCACTCATAAGAAGGATTTAATGGTTTGCTACACTCTGCAGTAAATCAAATATGACTTTTGTTTACAACAAATCAGGGGGAACTCTGGTCCAAATCCATTTTACTCAAGGAGTTTCATGCCCAACGCTGATTTGAACCTTGGTCTCCTAGAATCAAGTCTAACACCTTGTCCACTTGGCTACTGGCTCTCAAGGGAAAAAAGTAAATAAATGCAGTAAAGATTATGAAATGTTCGGATGTTATGCTAATGAGAACCACAGAGATCCTTTTGATAGAAAATATTATACACCCTCACTATTGAAAACCTTCCAGGATCTAAATCTTCATTGTAGTGAAGAGTTTGTAATAACGAAAGGACAATCAAAATGCTTGGAAAGGGTGTCAACAAGTTTGTTATAGCCAAAGGCTGGTGTAGTGGATGACCCCAAGATGCTCCAGGATTTAGGCCTAAGGGTGGGGGGGGCGGCTGGATAAGTCCTTGCAGCCTCTGATGGACAGACGGGATGGGGACCAGTGCAAATGCAGCTAGATGTATGGGATAACATACCTCCCAACAGTCCCTATTTAGGTAGGACAGACCCTCTGGTTGCTGAATCTCACTGTCCCTCTTTCAGGGGTCAAAGTCCCCCTCTTTCATGAGAGAGACACAAAAAGACCAGTATTCATGCCTCGGGCACCTCTCTCCTGGCTGCACACACACCCCGGAAGAGCCCTCGAGAGGGCAACGAGGAGATGGTGGAATGACAAGAAACTGAGTGGCATGAGAAGCAGGATAGCTTCTGTTCCTCTTTATGCCACTTGGATTGTTGGGAGGGGTGTGTGTACATGTAGCATGTAAAGGGTGGAGCTTATTCACATGGGTTGGAGCTTATTGGCCAACGGGGTGCGACTTGTTCCTTTTGGGCCTCTCAAGGTGTTAGGAGGTATGGGATAATCACTCTCTATTGGGCAAGAAGCTGCAAGCCCACTGAGAATATTAGCTAGAAAGTGGTGAGCCAGAGAGATCAGGATTTAGACTGTATGGGAGAAGGCTATGAGCAATCGACGTTGCAGCCTGAAGGGTGGCAGTCCTGCAGTAACAGGACGACTGACTGGCAGGTGAGGCCTGCTTTCCTCCAGGTCATTCCCCTAGCAGTAGGCAGTTCCTCTCTGTTTCAGCAGCGTGTTCCCCTAGAGGGAAATGGCTGAGGGCCAATCATACTTGTTGGGTACTTCAATCACCTCCTCCACGACCAGGGGAGAGGAGCTGAGTTCCTCTAGTCACCCGCTGCCCATGGCTTGGACCTGGTGAAGCCAACAATGAGGTAGGTGACTAGACTGTGGGGGACTTGGCTCAACTGTCTCCTTCCAGTCCTTCCACCATAACAGACATCTAGGTATGACAGTCGTGGAGCAACTGACCCCTTTTGCCCCAGCCAAAAGATGGTGGGAGAAGGGAATGCTGCTCTAATAGCCCATCTTTGCTCCACGTATCCTTGGTTTTCCAGAATAGCTTAGTGTGGCCTTTCTGGGACTTTTCTGATGATGTTAACGCAAGCTTCTGTTTTCTTTTGTTCTGCCAGGGTGGTGAAAGAGGTGGAAAAGTCAGTGCTGGGATGTTGTCCTGCTCTTTCATGCTGAATATGTGTCAGGATTTTTTGAGCACTCAGACTAAGCAGTTCATTGCAGGGGCAGGGGAAGAGGGATGGTTTGTGTTGCCAGCACAACTCCTAGATACCACCACGACCCATAAAAAGGGGTATTTTGAACAAACCTGATGGGAGAGGAGAACTGGGGGTGCAATTGTGGCAGGCATTTAAGAAACCACAAGTAGCATCTGTGCTAGAGCTGAAACAAATATCCACTATCCGTGAGAGTATCCATCAGGATAGCGTGGTATCTAACGATACGTGGTTAGCATCCAACAGATACCTGATTTACTGCATTACTGTCTGCCTCTCTCTCTCTCTCTCACTTATTTATATATATATATATATAATTTTACTCCCTCCAGGCATGGTTCAGTAATGTGGTAATATCTGGTATTTCAGTTTGGCAGTTAACCTCCATAATAAGCGGTCACCGGTAAGGTACTGGATAAGTCTCAGTACTGGTTAGTCTCAGTGCTTACCCGATGTCTGACAGCTTTGGGGGACTGGATGAGGGCGAGCCAACGGAGGCTGAATCGTGTAAAGACAGAGGTGATGCTGGTGGAGAGGGCAGTGGGTGTGACATCCCCCATCATTGATGGGGCTTGCCCCCCGCTGGTCTCCCAGGTTTGGAGTCTGGGGGGGTGCTCCTCGATTCCCAGCTCCGCTTGGATTCTCAGGTGGCAGCTCTGGCGAGGAACACTTTTCACCAATTTCATCTGGTGCAGCAGCTTCAGCTGTATAATCTCGGACACTGACCTGGCCACCATCATCCATGCCTTCATCACCTCAAGACTGGACTACCCTTGGTGATGGTCTAGAGACTGCAGCTGATGCAGAATGCGGAGGCTCACCTCCTTTCAGGGACGAGTCGCCGTGAGCACATTACACCAGTGCTCTGTGCTCTGCACTGGCTGTCTATCATCTTCCAGGCCCGATTCAAGGTGTTGGTACTTACCTATAAAGCCCCATACGGTCTAGGCCCTGCCTATCTGCAGGATTGCCTCACTCTCGGTGTCCTGGATCGACCCCTAGGATCTGCCGAGGGCACCCTTCTTGAGGTCCCCCAGGGGGCCACGATGGAGAGGGCGTTCTCAGTGGTGGTGTCTAGGCTGTGGAACTCCCTTCTGGTGGAGGCCCAGGTGGCCCCTAACCTCGCATCATTTCGACATCCGTGCACGATCTGGCTGTTCTGCCGGGTCTTTGGTGAGAAAGCGGGGTGGGGTGGGTGGGAAGGTTTTTATGCTACCCCTTTTACGACTTGATTGTTTTATAGTTTTATGTGATTATGGTTTTAATGATTTTAAAGTATATTTTGTAAGCCGCTTCAAGCTGTACGCAGGAGAGGCGGGGTAGAAATTTTGTAAAATAAACGAATAACTGCCAAGCTAACTGGAATGCTGGATATTATACGCAGATAATTTATTTTTATTTTTTTGCTATCCATTTCAGGACTAATCTGAGTGAATTAAACACGGGTGACTTGGCTTGTCCTGCCATTAGTGATGGTGGGGGTGGGGAGCAGGGGGACCCCTTGTTATCAGGATGTACTGGGGCCTTCAGTTTCTCTCAACAGGCCTGATTTTTTTTATTTATTTATTTATTTATCATTGCATTTGTATGACACCCCCTCCTGCTACAAGCATCTCGGGGTGACTAACAACATTTTAAAACATAATAAAATTCATTGAAATAAACATTTTCCAAGATTAACCTCTCGCCCCCCAAAACAATAAAACCCAACCCTAACTCAACCCACCCGCCCCATCTTCCTCGGCAAAGGCCCGGTGGAACAACCAGGGTCTTACACTTTTTACGGAAAGAGGGGAGGTCAGCAGTCAGGCAGACCTCCAACAGGAGGGAGTTCCACAGCTGCGGTACAGCCACTGAGAACGCCCTCCTCATGGTCGAAACCCAGGGGACCTCAAGAATTTTGATTACATGAATGGGATGTAGGTAATGTTTAGGCCTCGGGCTGACCCTGTAATGAGGGATGGATTTACCTCAAAGGCCCCATGCACCTGCCTTAAATGCTGAGGACATTACATGTGCATGTTATGGAGTGTTGGCGTACACCTTTGCATGCATGCGTGACAGGCAGATTAGAACAATAAGATGCGCTGGCTCCGCAGGGACTGTCACTGTTTATTAGGTCAATAATCCGCCAACTACGGACGGATTAACATGATCGAGTGCAACATCTCTTTAGCAGCCCTGTACATCCATCACAGCAAAGATCCACCATTGAGAAGTGTGCTTGGGCACACATTTCCCCAACACCCCATAAATTAGCATGCATGACAAAACAGCTGTAGAATATTTCCAAGGTGCTACAATCTGTCAAGTGCACAGTCTGTTTGCCCAAATACACGTTGTGCGTGCAGTAAATATTTAAACAGATAAATAATATGCTTGTAAAAATGCCTAATTATCTATTTACCGGAGAATGGAATAAATGTTCTGTTTCCTCAAACAGCTGAGATGCGAGAGAGACTTGATTACTGTTAGGACTGAAAGTATTAATTGATCACTTAATGCTTTGATCACAGATAGAGACAGAGTATTAAGTATTTGAGTGTCAAAATGGGGACTAAAATACTTAAAACTTTCAAAATAAGGTTTTAAACAAAAAAATATTAAATTTTCCATTTCACGTTAAGCATTTGACTCGAGCATTTTTTTAAAAAAAAATTTATTAAAAAAATTCTCAAAAAGGCACCAATATATGGTATCAAATAAAACTATGTTGAGGTAAAACTTAATTGATTAATTGGTCAGTTGGAAGCAAAAGTTGATGAGTTATGAATTTTAATGGGTTGGCAGTTCTAACTGGAAATTCACAGTGTTGGGGAAATGTTATTAATGAATTCCAGGGTCCTCCCATTTGCTCATTGCTAACAAAAAACCAAGGCAGGTAAGATCCATCCACTGAGGTAGTCGTTAAGCAGGCTACAACTGGAGGGGGAGGTATGCGCACCAGTGCGAGGATGGTGCAGGGAGGTGGGTGCACACCCATCCCCCATGCATCCCCACGCACAAAGCAACCGCCGTTTTGGCCAATTGCTGCGTGTGGGGGCGGTGGGTGGAGGTCCGTGTTTTGCGGGAGCGCACATGCATGCACACCCACCCACCCGCCACAGCTTTCAAACGGGATGCACCCACACATACCTAGTAGTGGGCATGAGTGGATGCGTCTCATTTTGAAAAGGCCTGAATCACTTCCATGGACCCACCCGTAGCAAGAAAATTGCTTTCGGAATATGGTTGGGCTCTCGGGGTGTTTATAAACAAGACGAATAGCCCACTGGAGTCCCCACTCACATATTTTAGTGCATAGAGCTAATAAATGGGCAGGCCCCTGCCCGCATTTCATGTGCTGACTCAGCGATTTCCCTTTCCCCACCCCGGGCGCTGATGGGAAGGAGAGTTCAGGGCCGGACCTAGGATTCTTTTTGCTGCCCAAGGCACTCCAGAGGCTGCTGCCACCCGAAGCCATGCGCCCCTGCCCCCCCCAGGCCAAGGCCCTATGCCAGGCTCCACCCTTGAGAGGGGGGAGGAATAAATAAATCAAACATTAAATAATAAAAAATCCTACTCACCGGGGGGGGTGGGCAACCTCAGCTGCTCTTCTGAAATGAAAGCCAACCTGGCACCCCTAGCACCACCCCTGACCCCTGTCTGGCTGGCTGGCATGGGGGCTGGGATGGCTTGGACTGGGATGGATGCTGGACGGGAATGGGATTCAACTCTGCTAATAAGCCATCATTAACTGAATCAACAACAATCAAGCTGTGGCGGTCTGCGGGGGGTTGGGATCCTGTCCTGATCAAACAGGCGCGTGGTGCATGGGCTATTCACCGCTGCATCCTGGACCTATTGAGGCAAATTACTCTCACTAACTTCAAACGGGGAATTTCTCCCCCCCCACCTACAACTGCCACCCAAGGCTATTGCTTAGGTTGCCTTTCCCTGAGTTCAGCCCTGGGTGGGGGGTGACAGCTAGAGACGGCTTCTTCCTTAGCTGTGACCACCCCAGCCCCTTCCCATCGCACTCTCCACTTGCATCAGTGCTCGCATACCTGGATGGCTGCAAGAGGAGAAGGTCCTTCCTGTACCCCCATTCTCTCTCTTCTTACAGCCACTTCACAGCTGATCACTCTCTCGCAGCCACTTGAGCACGCGAGCAGCTGTGAAGCAAGAGGAGAGTGTGTGCTCAGCCGGCTCCAAGAGAGAAATTAGCTGTGAAGCAGCTGCAAGAGGGGAGAGGAGTGGAGGTGCAAGAAGGGCTTTCTCCCCTTGTCCCTGCTCTCTCCTCCTGCAGCCTCTTCGCAGCCGATCACTTTCTAGGACTGTGCTAGGTGTGACTCTATGATGGTGGCATACCTGGCTGTGGGTGAACCTAATAGATGGGAGGCAGATGTGTGGGCCCACGCCGTGAGTGGGGGCTGGGGGGGGGGGCCAAACACGTAATAGACGGACAGGTCTCATTTATTTTTACTCTCAGTTTCTGGATGTGCACAGGAAGAGTGGGAGCTAAAGTGGCCCTCTACTCTTCTCCATCTACACCCTATCCCTAGGCAAACTCATTGCCTCCTACAGGTTCCAATACCACCTATACGCTGACAACACTCAACTCTATTTCTCCACTCCTTCCCTCTCCCCCTCTGTTCAAGCTTGTCTCACCAACTGTCTCTCTGATATCTCCTCCTGTATGTCTCAACGCCAACTCAAACTGAACATGGTGAAAACTGAACTCCTTATCTTCCCTCCCAATGCTTCCTCTCCCTCTTCCTTGTAAATTGCCATTGACGGAGTCTCCATCCTCCATCTCCATCCGAAGATGAAGATCTTCAACTCACACCTCACCTTCAAACCCTACATTGACTCCGTTGCCAAATCCTGCCATTTCTCCCTCCACAACATTGCTAAGATCCGCCCTTTTCTGTCTGTCTCCTCTGCCAAAACTCTCATTCGTGCCCTAGTCATCTCACATCTCGACTATTGTAACCTCCTCCTTGTTGGCCTTCCCCGCTCTCACCTTTCTTCCTTCATCTCTGTTCAAAACTCTGCTGCCATGATCATCCACCTAGCCCGTTGCTTTGACCATGTGCAGCCTCTCATCTCCTCTCCACTGGCTCCCTCTTCCTGAGCATATTCTGTACAAACTCCTCGTCTTCACTTACAAAGTCCTTCACAACCTCGCTCGCCCCTACCTCTCTGCCCTGATCTCCCTCCGAACCCCGGTTCGAGCACTCCGCTCCTCTTCCATCCCCTCCCTCACCCTCCCACATCTCCCCTGCTCCCCCAACCACCTTCGTCCCTTCTCCCTCACTGCCCCGCACGCCTGGAACTCCCTCCCTGCCCTCGTCTGCCTTGCCCCCACCCTCCACACCTTCAAATCCCTCCTCAAAACCCACCTCTTCTGCTCCGCCCTTCCTAACTCCTGCTAATCATCCCCACCCAGGATTATCCCCCACCTGTTATCTGTAAACTCCCAACTTACTGCAACCAAGCCAAGAACGTGTACCTGAGTTCTCGCATCCTCATGAATGTTATAATAATAATAATAATAATAATATTTATTGCGGCCGAGGCCAAAGAAACATAAAAATGAGACACATACAACATGAAAAAACATACAAACAACAATCTAAACATAAAACAATACAGCAATAAAGGGAGACAAAGCAAACCAGGGCCAAAAAACTATAAAGACTAATTACACTGGCAACCTTTGCCCGGTTGTATTGTAACAATAATTACCAAATTTCCAATTTCCTCAATGATTGACTAAACAATAAAAATAGTAATAATAATAATATTAACAATACTAATAAGACTCCTGATATAATACCAGAGGCTAACCCTCAATAGGCTGCTTAAAATTTACAAAAAGACTCCGCAAGTTAAACGCTCGCATCAGAAAGTGAGCCACAGCACTTGTAATCACAGGATCCACATCTGCCAGGGCAAATAACTGGCGGCTCCACTCAGATCTCCCTGGGAGCCTCCGGAAAAAAGGGGAAAGGAGCTCTGTGCGAATGGCATCATATAGGTGACAATTACATAATATATGGTGGACTGTCTCCACACTTTCACCATCAAAGGGACACAGCCGATCGGCCAAAGGTATGGCCCTCAAACGCCCCTCAAAAAGGGCGAAGGGTAGGGCATTTAGCCTCGCACACATAAATAAGTACTTCCCCCTAAAGGGAATGTCAGCAGATAAATAAGCCGGCCTCTCCAAGGGAGATTTCAAGAGGGGGAGGTAACCCGCCATGTGGGCCGAGGCTCTAATTTGCGCCATCTCCTCCTGCAAGCTCTGATCCCGCAACCTCCTCAATATAATATGGAGGATAACTCCCAGGTCCTTACCTGCAAAAAAGGAGGGGGCAAAACCTAATTTGCAGCGAGCCCGCTCCGCTGCCACTGACTCCTATAGGTATCCTCCCTCCAATATTTAATTAACCCTTTCCTCTGTGGCACATGGAGCTTGGCCCAAAACTTCATCACCAGAGCCCAGGCTTCCACAGACCAGCAACACTGGCCACACTCTACCCTAATTGCCGCAAAAGGGGTGCCCCCAGGTACCCTCAAAAGCCTTTGAAGGAAGCCCGTCTGAAGACTATTTAGTTTCCCGGACCATTTCGGAAGAAGGGGCATCCAGACCTCGGCCCCATATAGAACCTGGGCACGGACCCTGGCATTAAGGACCTTAAATGCGGGGGCTATGGCGCACTTCCCTGAATGGGCAAAGAGCCTGGCAAGAGCAAATGCAGAGCCCCTTGCCCTCACCAATGCACCCTCTACATGCCTGCTCCATGACCCACCTGCCTGAAAAAGCAAGCCCAAATAGCGATAGGCACCTACTTGCCTAATCGTGTGTCTGCCCACCCTCCAATGAAAGACCCGCCGTGAGCTGGAAAAAACCACAACCTGGGACTTATCATAGTTGATCTCTAACTTATTTTGGGAGCAAAACTCAGAAAAACACTGGAGCTGTCGCCTTAGGCCCACCCTCGTCTGTGACATAACTGCTATGTCGTCGGCGTAAAGCAGGGCACCTACTGGATGCCCCGCCAATTTGGGGGGGTGGAATGATGGTTCGGCCAACAAGGGCACTATTTGGTTAATAAATAAGATGAACAAAATAGGGGCGAGAACGCAACCCTGCCTAACACCAGTGAAAGTGGGAATATCCTCAGTAAGGTGGCCGGCCTGGTCCGTCTTCACTGCAAGAGAGGAATTTTCATGTAAAGAGCGGAGGAGTCCTAACAACCTTGGTTCCACTCCCAAGGCAGCTAACCTTTCCCACAAAAGCACCCTGTCAACCAGGTCGAAGGCTGCTCGAAGGTCAAGAAAAGCAACATACAACCTCCCGGATTTGGCTCGATATTTCTCCACAAGATGGAGCAAAATAAGACAGTGCTCCACAGTGGAGCGGCCTTGTTGGAAACCGGCCTGTTCCGGGAATATGATGTCATGTTGAGTAATCCACACAAGAAGTTTGGACAGCAACCATTTTCCATAGATCTTTGAAATTACACATAAAAGGCTAATAGGCCTATAGCTTACAGGGTCTGCACAATCTCCTTTTTTGAAAATTGGGACAACCACGGCTCTGCTCCATATGGCTGGTAGTCTGCCTGTATTATTTATCGATGTAAACAGGGCGGCCAACCTAGGGGCCCACCAAGCAATGGTATCCTTAATCAAATCTATTGGAATAAGGTCCAGGCCAGGGGCCTTGCCCTTCTTGAATGTGCCGACAATCTCAGCTATTTCCAAGGGCGAGACCGGAGGCCAGAGAGGAGCAGTAATCCATTCCCGGTCCGAGACGGTGGACCCGGGGCTAATCTGGGGTCCCGCATAAAGACCTCGGAAATACGCAACCCAAGTCTCATCCGGGATTGTCACAAAGGATCGACCGGGCCCGGGCTTACAATGTCTATTCATTAAAGTCCAGAACCGCCGTCCATCTTTGGAGGTGGCAGCCTCCAATACTTTATCCCAGTAGCTATCCCAGTAGGCAGCCTTCTTGGCTTTAAGCGTTTCCTTATATAGCCTCCTAATCAAGAAATACTGCACAGGGAGAACCCCAGCCCCCGTCCCCCTGTATTGCTTATAAAGCACAACCAGCTGAGTCCTAAGGTCCCGACACTCCCTATCATACCAGGCTTTTGAATTGATAAAATTACCCTGGTCCGGGGCCGAATCACAAATCATAGCAGCCAAAAGGGAAGTCAAGTCCCCTATCATCTGTGAAAATTGGTCGACAACCTGTCGGCCACCTTCCCCCAAATCATATACCACTGCCATGAGAAAAGCCCTAATTTGGGCAAGTCTTGCGGGGTTGAGTCTAATTGCTATATGATGGGGACCACCGCGCAGCCTGATACTGGGTGGTGAGTCCCCCCCCCGAACGTCCAAAAAGAAGAAGCTCCAGGGTCAAGGGAAGGTGATCACTCCCTTGACAAGTGCCTACCGCAAAGTGCCCAATCAGTGGGATTACATCCAGGGATACGGCTATATAATCCCCAACACTAGATCCCATAGGGCCAAGATATGTAAATTCCCCAGGGTAGTCACTGAACCCAGTTCCATTTAAAATACACAGGGAGGCCTCCCCCAGCAACTTGAAAAAGTTTAGGCCCGAAGTGTTAATAACCATATCTTTGGAAAGCCTGGAGCCCAAGGGGTTAAAATCCTGATAGCTGCAACCATATGGGGCCAGAGCCTCATCAGTGGCACCCAGTCGGGCATTAAAATCCCCCAATAGAATGATCTTGGCTGATGGATAAAGATGGGCCACTTCTTCCAGTGACTCCCCAATTTGAGCCCAATCGTTAATATTATGGTATCTAGCGTTAGCAGGAGGAATATAGGCAATACCCAAGATGAAAAACAGTCCCCTTAAATTAAGCACCAATATCAACAAATGAGATGATTTAGGGAAAACTGCTACTATATCCTTTTGTAAAGATTGGGCAATAAAACAGCTAAGGCCTCCACTGGGGCGACCCTTGGTGGCATATCTAGTCGCTGGGACATGGTATACTTTGTAAGAGCCAAAAAAAGGCTGCACCAAGGCCCAAGTTTCCTGAATGGCAATAATATGAAACGTGTTTAGAAAGGCCGAAACCTCAGGGATCCCCACTAACCTGGTCCATCCAGCAATGTTCCAAGAGCAGAATCGTAAAGGGTCAGCTCCATGGTGCCACTTGTGTCAGGTATCTGACAAAGTCGAGCCAGGACAAGCCCCAACTGGGGGATTATTGAGCTCCGGGGAGTGCACCTGGAGCCCCACCCCTCCCATCTCCCCCGATACCGACAGCGCTGGGCACACAAGGGGGGAGACTGCCACCTGATTTGTCTTACTCCCGCTGTAGGTACCCAGATTACCCAAATTACCCAGCTTTGCCAAATCGGAAAAGACTGAGGCAGCGAAGTCCATAGGGGCCACCTCCTCAGGAAGGGGCTGGGCAACAGGCTGAGGACTAGCCTGAGGGCTAGTCAATAAAACAGGCATGGACACGGGGGCCACTTGGGCAGGAGCAAAGGGCTGCTCTGAAGACATGGCTATCCGGACCAGCCTAGTATTTATGGGAGAGTTAGGCACACTATTAGACCTTAAGACCTGCGGTCTTCTTACAAAAGAATCATGAGAAATAGTCTGTCTCATATCCCCCCCTGGAGTTTTTGCCCCAGTGGTCTCCCACAGGGGACGAACCACTGGGTCCACGTACACTTCCCCCAATATAACCCCCCCAAGAAGCAAATAGCTCTGCTTTGGAAAAAAGATAATCCCTTGTCTGGGGGGAGGAGAAGAATATCACCACTCTTTGCATGTGTCCAAGGGCCGGCAAAATGCGCAACTCCCTAATCTGACGAAAAGGGAAATTGTGCACCAATATTGCTGAGAGGTGGTGCTGTACAGTTTGTCTTAAATGCCAATTGGGGAGAAAACCGTTAGGTAAGGGGTAAACAATAAAAGAAAGCGCATTAGGGTTAGTCCGTGTTGACACTGGATTGGGTGCCCACAGCCTCTGGCCCCCTTTCCCGTGACCCAGAGACCTTCCCCCACTTGCTAAACGAGGACCCTTAGCCCTCTGGGCTCCCCCTTCGGTATTAGGAGCTTCATTCTCCCCTTGAGATGGTCTAAGGTGCTGCGTCAAAACTTTCAGATATTCCCCCTGAGAGACCAAAGTGGACCCAATCTCATCAAGTTTGTTAAAAAGGTTTTTTGCCAGGTCCGTAATCAACGAGCATTGATCCCCAAGCAACTTGTAAAGGAGGGTATGAATCTCAAAGGACACAGCTTGACCTGAAGAAGAAGCCAGCCGCCTCCCCCCTGAGCTATAAGGCACGGGGGGGGGGGGGGGGAAACACCCCCCGAGGCCAAATCAACACTCTCTTCTGGTTCCTCCTGAGGAAGGTCTGGTGACAATACGCCTTCCAATGAATGGTACAAAGGGCCCTCTTCCTCAGCCTCTTCCTCTCTATATTTACTAGAAAAGAAGAACTCTAGTTTCTTTTGTTTGGGGAACGGGCAGTTATTAGACTGCTGGAGTCCTGGTCGCAAACGCTTTCTAGACATAGTTAGGCTAATACCCTTCGGCGTAAATATTGGAACTGCCACGCCCCTGCCGGCGCCTAAGGCCGCGCGCAGCCCTTAGGCGCACAGGCCCAAGGCGCGCACACAGAGGTGTGCGCGTTGCTTTAACCCGGCTATTTGGGGCCACGCCCCCACCACAGGTGCGTCCACTTTGGCTGTCACTCCCAATCAGGCAGAGTCTAAGTTCTTCCAAGCGGCCGGATAACTGGGAGACTGGCTCACAGGAGCCCGCCCGCGCCCTCAACACTCCCACGGCCACTGCCCAAGTCCTCATGAATGTTGCATCCCTTGTCTCTCCCTGTGTTCCCCCTTCCCTGTCTCCCTTCCCCCTGTCTTTAGATTGTAAGCTCTCGGGCAGGGACCTTGTCCATCTTATTCTCTGTAAAGCACCTGGTACATCGCTGGCGCTATATAAATGCTTATAATAATAATAATAATAATTAATAATTAATAAAGTGGACCCCTGCACTGGCTCCAAAATCAGTCCTGAGCCTGACTACATCAAAACTAATCCGAGTCCAGTCCTGACATAGCCAGGCTCTTTGTCAGCCAGAGCTGATCTGTGAAAGGGTAGCCCCAACCCCATGGGATGCTGTGACATGGATGCCGGGAGGAGGATACAAGGGTGTCCCACTTGGCCCCAACTTTTCTGAGCATTGTGACATTCTGTGCCAGGAAAGGGGTGTGGGTCATGTCAGAAAGGGGCGGGTAGCCCCTTAGTCCTACCCGCTTCTGACATGACCAAGCCCCTTTTCCAAGCATCTTGATGGCACCACTGCTTTGTATTATTCTGTTTGTGTCTTGCCTAGCAGTCTCAGCCGATTGGCACTGCCACAATAAACGCTATGGTAACATGAAGTTTTAATTTTTAAAATTATCTTTCCAAGAATATTTTCCCAAGAATATTTTCCGAACAATCTCTTCAAACTTCCTCTTTCCATCAACATTCTTGTCAGTGGATTTGTTCACTAAAACATTAGCGGCTGTCAAACAGGCAAGAGGGGCATGAATGTCATCCTAACGAACCTTTAGATAAATATTGGAGGAAACATTTTAGCAGCCTTTGCTCTGCAATGGGGCATGTTAGCATCAGGGGCCTCGGTTTTATGCCTATAAGGTGCTTTTTGATCAACTCTGCAGTATTTTTATGTACAGAAAGTGGCACATCGTTAGCCTGTGGCCATTCCACCTCAGGCCGGGTTCTTGTCAGCTTGTGTTAATAATTTGTTTATGTATGTATATCTATAAAAACACCCATGTAAATGCTCTGGGGACTGTACAGAAAAATTAAAAACAATTCAACTTGATAGGTCAAAAGGCCTAACAACAAAGCTAGGGCAGAGCTACTTAGTAGTTGGTCAGAGGGCCTTCAGGGGTAAGCCTCAATGAAGCAGGTCATGGTGGCGTTGATTCAGTCATTGACACTCCTCCCTCTGTTGTTCCATTGTTCTAGCCTGCTGCTCCCAAACGGAGGTTTTTGCCAAGTTAGCTGACCTCTAAACACTGTCTGAGGGCACTATGACACGGCTTGTCAGAGAAAACAGAATTCCCTCCTACTATAGATTCAACTGTTTAGAACCTTTGTCACTCCAAATTGGGACAAAAAGACAAAATATTGAAATTTTCCTCAGAATGAAAGAATTCTGAGAGATTTCTCTCAGGCCACATTCACACCTGCGGCGGCGGTGACGGCAGAGCAAAGAGGCGGCAGATGGCGGAAGTAGCTCCCGTGCTTATAGGCTTCTGCCATGGCTTCCCTTGAGCATGTCAGGGCGCAAAATCCTGCCCTGATATGTGAGAGGGAAGCCGCGGCAGAAGCCCATCTGCACGGGAGCTAATTCTGCCATCAGGTTCCTCCCTGCTGCCGCGTCTTCCCTTGTGGTTCTTGCCACCGTTGCGCTGGGTCAGGTGTGAATGCGACCTCGGTGTCAAGACTACAGGCCTTCAACTGGCATGGGGTTTTGTTACCGGGGTACAGGCTTCAGGCAAACACACGTCCACTCCCTTATCAGGCGCGTGGTCAGAGCAAGGAACGCTTGGGGACGACTGCCCGTCAGGATAGTGTGTGGGCCCTTCCTTGTGCAAGCACAATTGGAAGTTCAGGCCCCTATCATCATAGGGCGCTGCTGACCACGGACCCACGGTTGCCCCACACACCTTCCCACACTCCACGTACGTCCAAGGATGGGGGTGTAGGGATGTCACCCCTGGGGGTGCAGGGGCCCAGGCCCGGGGAAGGGAACGTAGGACACGGGCACTCACCTCCGAAATACAGGACACCAAGACAGGGACAGGCGGGGCACTCACTCTATAACACACTTCCACTCTCAACTCCACACGTTCACGGGCTTCAGGGATCAGGCGGGGGTCCAAAACACACAGGCAACTCCTTCAGATACACAGTCTCTTCTCTCTCTCTGTTCACACAAGGGGGCCAGTTTCCAACAATCACCAGCGCCGTTTCCCAGGCGGCGCTGGTTTTTATGCCCCAGGCCCCGCCCCCGCACGCGCCCGCAGCCGCTCCGATCGGCGCTGCGGGAGCCGGGGATTAGTTTCAGCTGGGGTGTTTGGAGGGGGCGGGGCCTCTGCCTGACGCTCCTGCACGTTGCCTAAGGGCGTTCCCTGCTCTTCTGGGACACGCCCTTCCTGGCTCTCTATTGCTGGAGGCGTGCCTCCCGCTCCCCGCCTCTCTGTCTCTGCGTGCGGGGGGCGTACTATAGCCTCCGGCACCGTCGGGGTCTCTCCTACTGACGGGGTCTCCTCCGGGACAACCGGAGGGGAATCCCCGCAAGCTTCTCGCCCGTGCGGGCTCCCAGGTGGGTCCAAGGTCCGTGGGGGTTGCCTTAGGGGCCCCCGTCTCCGATCACCCCGTGTGCCACGTGGCCTACCCCCCAAGCCCCTGACAGTACCCCCCCCTCGAGGTCGCCGAAGCCCATGTGAGCCGGGTCCTGGTTTCTGTGGGTAACGAAGATGGAAGGCGCGAAGCAGTCGAGGGGCCGACACGCTGGAGGCCGGTTCCCATGATCGCTCCTCGGGGCCATATCCCAGCCAATCGATCAGATAATGTAGTCGTCCACGGCGGAGTTTGGCGTCTAGAATGGCGCGTACCTCAAACTCAGGGCCGGCGACCGACCATTTCGTGGGCCCTGGGGGTGCGGCTGAGGAGGGGCCTTGGGTCTGATCTGCTTTTTTCAACATCGATACATGAAACGTTGGATGTAGTCGTATATGCGGCGGGAATTGTACCTTGTAGGTTACGTCGTTGATCTGTTGGCTGATCGGGAAAGGTCCAATATATCGGACATCAAGCTTGGCAGACGGACGCGTAGATGGATAATGGCGTCGGTCCACCCACACCAAATCCCCGAGACTGAAAGGGGGTTCTTGGCGGCGATGTTTATCGCCTTGGTCTTTGTAACGTTGCCGGGCTTGCTGCAACACTTGGCGGGCGATTGATTGCGCTTCCTGAATACGTTGGATGAGAGCCCCGGCGGCAGGTACATCGATCCCCGGGGTGTCGCAGGTTCCTAATTGAGGGTGGAATCCGTATGTGACAAAAAAGGGCGACGTGCCAAGCGAGGCATTAGGTGCATTGTTGTAGGTAAATTCGGCCAGGGGGAGCCACGTGAACCAGTCATCCTGGAGATAGTTGGTATAACATCGGAGATACTGTTCCATATTTTGGTTCACGCGCTCCACCTGGCCGTTGGCTTGCGGGTGATAGGCTGTTGTTGGTTTCAGGGTCACTTGTACGGCCTGAAAAAGGGCCCTCCAAAAACGTGCGGTGAACTGTGTGCCACGGTCGCTAAACATTTCCCGGGGCCAACCATGCAATTTAAACACGTGGCGAATACAGAGTAGCGCAGTACGTTTGGCGGACGGCAATCCCTTACAAGCGATGAAGTGCGCTAACTTCGTGAGGTGGTCTACCACCACCAGGACAGCAGTATATTGCCGGGACGGGGGTAGTTCCACCACAAAGTCAAGCCCGATGCGTTGCCAGGGGCCGGCGGGCAACGGAAGGATTTGCAGTAGGCCCGCAGGGGCCCGTCGGGGGACCTTAGTTTGTGCACAGGTGGCACAAGCCGAGACATGTCGTTGCACGTCCTGGTGCAACGAGGGCCACCAAAAAGAACGTAGTATTAACTGTTGCGTCCGCTCTATTCCGGGGTGGCCGGCCGTCGGAGCCTCGTGGTGCGCCCAGAGAATTTGGGCCCGACAGGAAGGGGGTACGATAATACGTCCTTGGTGCCGGTGGAGTCCATCGGCGAGGTCTATCACCGATCCTGTCTCCGGGGTTAGTTCGCGTTGGGTGGCGTCCCGGAGGGCTTTTGAGGACAAGTAGGTCGCGGCAAAGGTCTTGGCCTCTAAGATGGGTTCTGGGGGTCGGGTGTCGTCGGGTTGGTCCTCGCGGTAACGAGACAGCGCGTCGGCCAAAACTTGTAGCCGGCCTGGTCGGTAGCGAATGCGGAAATTGAACCGGGCGAAGAAAAGGGCCCAACGCGCGTGTCGAGCGTTGGCAATGTGTGCACTCTGTAAAAAGGTTAAATTTTTATGATCAGTAAGCACGAGGATGGGGTGCCGCGCCCCCTCTAAGTAATGCCGCCATGTAGTAAAGGCTGCCTTGACGGCCAGGAGTTCTCTATCTAAAATAGAGTAGTTTCGTTCGGCCGGAATCAACTGTCGCGAGTAGTAGGCACAGGGGAGAAAGGTATCTGGGTCTGCCGCCGGCTGTAGGAGAACTGCCCCGATGGCTCTTCCGGAAGCATCTGCTTCCACACAAAAGGGCTTCTCAAAGTCCGGATGTTGCAGGAGGGGAGCGGTAGTAAAGGCACGCTTGAGGAAGTCAAAGCTTCGTTGTTGCACTGCTCCCCATTGATATGGTTGATGCTTTTTTAAGAGTTGTGTTAGGGGGGCTGTAATCTCTGCATAGTTCGGGATATATTGGCGGTAATAATTAGCGCTTCCTAAGAAGCGTTGCAGGGGTTTTACCGCCTTGGGTGGGGGCCAGTGCTGAAGGGCCTCCACCTTGGACGCCTCCATCATAATCCCTGCCGGACTAATGACGAACCCTAGGAAGTTGACCGTGGTGAGGTGGAAGAAGCATTTTTCTTGCTTGCAATACAGCCTGTTCTGGCGCAGCCGTTGTAACACTTCTCGCACTTGGGATACGTGTTCTTCCAGGGTCAACGAGTAAATCAGGATGTCATCGAGGTAGGCGATGACGTAAATATCCAAGATGTCTCGGAAGATGTCGTTGATCAGGTGTTGGAACGCCCCGGGGGCGTTTGCGAGACCGAACGGCATGACTCGATACTCGAACAAGCCATACCTCGTTCGGAAGGCAGTCTTCCATTCATCCCCGGGACGTACCCTTAGCAGATTATACGCCCCTCGAAGGTCCAACTTTGTAAACACTCGTGCGCCCTGCAGGCGGTTTAACAATTCCGGTATAAGGGGAAGGGGATACCTATTTTTGACAGTGATCTGGTTGAGTCCTCGATAATCGACACACGGTCGTAGGCCTCCATCCTTTTTTGCTACGAAGAAAATAGGGGCCCCCGCGGGGGACGTAGAATGGCGGATGAAGCCTTGTTGGAGGTTCTCATCGAGGTAGGTTCGCAGGGCTTGGAGTTCGGGTGCCGCTAGGGCGTAGATCCGTCCAAAGGGAGGTTCCGTCCCTGGAAGAAGGTCGATGGGGCAGTCGTAGGGACGGTGGGGGGGAAGTTCCGTGGCCTGGGTCTTACTGAATACGTCTACATAGTCCCGATAGGCTGCTGGCAGCGTGCCCCCACTGGGGGCGCATTCAGTGGTAATGGTCCCCCCTAGAATTCCCCGGGGCCTAGGGCGGAGACAGTTGGTGACACACTGGGGTGACGAAAACCGGAGTTGTTTGGTGGACCATACTATGCAAGGATCATGGGTCTGGAGCCACGGGGCCCCTAACACTAACTGGAACAAGGGGGTACATACCACATCGAACGGGAGTCGCTCGGAGTGATCTCCGATAGTACACTCCAATGGCCCGGTGCGGGTAGTTATAGGCCCTGACACCAAGGGTGACCCGTCAATGGAGTGTACGGTCTCCGGGGGAACTTTAGACTGAGTCGGGATGGACCACCTCGCAACTAGGGAGCTATGGATGAAATTTCCTGACGCCCCGGAATCCACGAGGGTCCATACTACGATGGATATCCGGGGCCCCAGGGCGAGGGTCACAGGGATTTGGAATTGTGCGCCCCGCGGCGGGACAAGAAGTGGGGTTTTTAACACTCCTATGACCGGGGTGCCCCCACGCCGCCCCGGTCTCGCCCATTTCCCGGCCCCCGCCGATAGGGGGGCAGGGCGGGGCATTCCCCTATAAAGTGGGTAGCTTCCCCACAGTAAAAGCAGGAACGAGAGGCCCGACGGCGTTCCCGCTCCTCCTTGGACAGGGGCCCACGGGATGCTCCGAGCTGCATGGGCTCGGGGTCAGGAAGCCGGGGAGGCCCAGGGAGCGGGAGGGGCCGGACCCATCCGGGTCGGGTCTCTTGCTTCCGCTCCCGCCGGCGCTCCGTCAACCGAGCCTCTATTTGTAAGGCGAGGTTAGCTAGCGCTTCCCAGGTATTTGGGGTGTCCACTAAGGCCAACTGGTCCTTTACTTCATCCCCCAACCCTCGTTTGAACATAACTTTTAGGACCTCATTTGGCCACTGGAGTTCCAGGGCGAGCTGCTGAAACTGCGTCAAGTACTCTAGCACTCCCCCCTTGGCCTGCCGGAGGGTCAAAATAAGGGTCTCCGCATCTCGTTTACGGTGGGGATGGTCGAATAAAAATGTAAGCTCCCTTACAAAGTCGGTATAATGACTTAATAACGGGCTGTCTCCTTTTAGGAGAGTGGTTGCCCACTCCAGGGCCGTGCCTCCAAGATTGCCAATGATGAAGGCCACCTTTTGGTCATCAGCGGCGTACGTGGTTGGCTGGATTTTAAAGGTCAGCCGACACAGGGCTAGAAACCCCTGGAAGGCATGCCGATCCCCCAGGAATTTTTCCACCCTGGGCCCTTTAGGTTCTCGGGATCCAAGAGGGGCGACCGCCATTGCAGGCGGGGGTGGCGACTGTTCGTCCATTCCCCGGGCTGCCGGTTCGGCGGCCGCTCCCTGTAACTGAGTCACAGCGGCGGCTAGCCCGCCCTGTTGGGTTTGTAGGTCCTTCATATCCATAGCTAAGGACTGCACGGCCCGGGTCAATTGTGCAATTTCCTTTGAAATATCCATGGTTACTAGAGCCCGTCCTAGGGCCACTAGGGGGCTGGTGATTTGTTACCGGGGTACAGGCTTCAGGCAAACACACGTCCACTCCCTTATCAGGCGCGTGGTCAGAGCAAGGAACGCTTGGGGACGACTGCCCGTCAGGATAGTGTGTGGGCCCTTCCTTGTGCAAGCACAATTGGAAGTTCAGGCCCCTATCATCATAGGGCGCTGCTGACCACGGACCCACGGTTGCCCCACACACCTTCCCACACTCCACGTACGTCCAAGGATGGGGGTGTAGGGATGTCACCCCTGGGGGTGCAGGGGCCCAGGCCCGGGGAAGGGAACGTAGGACACGGGCACTCACCTCCGAAATACAGGACACCAAGACAGGGACAGGCGGGGCACTCACTCTATAACACACTTCCACTCTCAACTCCACACGTTCACGGGCTTCAGGGATCAGGCGGGGGTCCAAAACACACAGGCAACTCCTTCAGATACACAGTCTCTTCTCTCTCTCTGTTCACACAAGGGGGCCAGTTTCCAACAATCACCAGCGCCGTTTCCCAGGCGGCGCTGGTTTTTATGCCCCAGGCCCCGCCCCCGCACGCGCCCGCAGCCGCTCCGATCGGCGCTGCGGGAGCCGGGGATTAGTTTCAGCTGGGGTGTTTGGAGGGGGCGGGGCCTCTGCCTGACGCTCCTGCACGTTGCCTAAGGGCGTTCCCTGCTCTTCTGGGACACGCCCTTCCTGGCTCTCTATTGCTGGAGGCGTGCCTCCCGCTCCCCGCCTCTCTGTCTCTGCGTGCGGGGGGCGTACTATAGCCTCCGGCACCGTCGGGGTCTCTCCTACTGACGGGGTCTCCTCCGGGACAACCGGAGGGGAATCCCCGCAAGCTTCTCGCCCGTGCGGGCTCCCAGGTGGGTCCAAGGTCCGTGGGGGTTGCCTTAGGGGCCCCCGTCTCCGATCACCCCGTGTGCCACGTGGCCTACCCCCCAAGCCCCTGACAGGTTTCCAGGCAGAGAGCAGTGCCACAGCAGCTCCTCAATGCTATCCTGAATATTGGTTGGAGGGTTTAGTCTCATTAGCCCGCACCACACTTCCAGCATCCCTGACTGGGCACCCTTCGGTATTTAATATCAGCCAGCAGAAACAGGAAGCAGGGAAGAACAACATTTAAGGTATTCGTTTGGAGTGTGCCTGTGGCTGCCTTAGTTTCCTGCTTGCTTGTTGGTCCTATGTCCCCTGCTTCATGGTTCATGAACTTCACCACCAGCCCTGCTACAACCCATCTGATACACTCATATTTTTAATACTCCTATGATATTCACCGTAGATATTTGTTTCAACTCTTCTGGGTGGTGTACATAATGTGTTTGCCTGGAGCTCCTGACTGCCCCCTTGGGATGAAGCAGGAACAACCTCTCACTCAAAGACATCCTTGCATTGCATTCAAATTAGTGCTGGAAAAAGTTAGCAACATTGGCACCTCTACTGAAACAGGTAACTAATTTGCTACCCATGGGTAACACCTGAAATTCCAGGTAACTATTGGGTGCCCGATCCACACCCAGTTACCAACTCAGGCACTCAATTACCTGAAATATGGGTATTACCTAGTGCTGAAACTCGGTCCTCGGTTTTCCGCAGAAAATGCCAAGGATCGAAGTACTCGATTCGGTTTTCCAAGTTCTAAAGTTTTGAGAAATGGCCCCTGAAACTTCAGAACTTGGAAAATCCTCGACCGAGAACAGGGAAGGGGGATGGAGGCGAGTGTTGGGCCTCTGCTCTCCCTTTCCTAGTCCCTGCTGGCCAGGAAGAAAATAGACTAGCGGGGGCCAGGAAAGGGGGGCCTAGTGGGTGCTAAAGGGTGGGGTGCTAAAGGGTGGGCAGGAAAGGGGGGTCTAGTGGGTGCTAAAGGGTGGGGTGCTAAAGGGTGGGGGGCTGGAGGTGAGTGTTAGGCCTCTGCTCCCCCTTTCCTGGTCCCTGCTGGCCAGGAAGAAAATAGACTAGCGGGGGCCAGGAAAGGGGGGCCTAGTGGGCGCTAAAGGGTGGGGTGCTGAGGGAGTGGGAGCCTAGCCAACTCCTATCTGACAAAAGGACCTATATATCAGTTCTGCATGTCTTCCAAGTTCCATGCATATAGCACAATGATAAAAAGAGAACGTTAATGATGTCAGAGCGGCACAAAAAATACAGCTGTGGAAGAGCAGGCAGTAACACAAACTCACCTGCGTGTTGAATCTCGACTATCACTAGCGATGATGAATAAGGCAGGAACACGGATGGATGTTAAGATCTCAGATTGAGCCCCACCGCTTGGGGCGGGGGGGGGGTCTTGTTTGGATTTGTAAGCCGAGCAACTGTGATATGTGAATCATTGAGAGAGAATGAGGAAGGAATACCAAGACCTCGGTTTCGTAGGATGACTTCTTTGACTGGGCACACGATAGGGGCTAATCAATAAAAAACAAAATGGTTTGGTCTATGCACACTTTTTGTACAGATAAAATTATTTGAGGATGGGGGAGTGATTATTTTACTGAAAAGAACATAAGAACTGTTGTATTGACTCGGCTTCAGACTAATGGCCAATTCAGCTCAGTATCCAGGGGTGGTGGCAGAATTTATTTTTAGGAGAGATAGTGGACAGAAGAGCCCTTTGGGATACAGAAGAAAAAATCACCATCCCACCAGAAGGCCACGGACATTGGCCGTGGGCCCACCTCACTTTAGGGTCAGATTCCACTGTTCATTGTCATCAGTGCCTGGCCTTAGTAACGGTGTAGGATAAAGTATTCGGCCCCACATAGTTTCTTGCCTGAACCTTGTGAAAAGTTGCATGCTAAGAGCTAAGCAGCTAGCTGGTTGTGACATGGTTTTGTGTTTGATCTAGGGTTTGTCTCTGTAGCTCCTAGTTAAAAAGTAACCCCTCAGTCATTTATGTAGGAGCTCAACATGTTGCAACAGGTGAAAGTAAACAGACATCACTCCTCGAGGGCAAGAAGTCAGAGACACAATAAATAGGGAATCTAGTCACATCTCATCCTGGAGAGGGATTTCGAATGAGCAGGCAGGCTGATGCATATTTATTAGAAAATGTCACGCGCCCACTCTCAGATTAAAGATCTTTATCTCTGTTCTGTCATGCCTGATTAGCAACTGCAAAAGGTTTGGACATTCACTCACCAGTAGGGCTGAAATGATAAGCATTTTCGCTTCTCATGAGAAATACTGAGTGCCGGAGAACCAAGACTGAGATCTTGGTTCCAGTACAAATTCTAGGTATCCTCAGGAAAGAAAGAAAGATGAAATAACTTTAAATACTATAACTGTGAATGCAAAAAATGGCTGTCAGGCCATTGTGTGCATGCGCAGCCCTTTCCAAAATGGCGGTGGTGTCATTTTGGGAAAAGGCAGCCGGTCTGCACATTCACAAAATAGCCACCACGCATGTGCAGGCTGGCTGCCGTTTTTCAAAATGGCAGCAACACCGCTGCTGTTAGTTTAGAAAAGGACTGCACATGCACAGAATGGCCCAGTGGCCATTTTGCACATGCACAGTGATTTGGAATGAACCAAGAACCAGCATTCTCGATGAGACTGAAAAAAAAAAATGGGAATGAGCCCTTTCAGCCCTACTCACCAGGCCTCCACCTTATGTGAGTTTACCATTTCCTGTGCTATAGCCTCTGTGTGTTTCTACCCTGCCTATTCTCTTCATCTACCAGCCTCTGCCTTCTTCCCATCTCTTGCCGGCTTGCTATTGCCTTTGCTAACTAACTACCTGGGAGCCAGGGAAAGCTTGATGGAATAGCTTCTAGCATGCCAAGAAATTATGTGGGCTTTCTTGCATACCAAGAACCTTGAACACTCTGCAACATCACCCTTCAGGATGAGGCAGAACTCCTGAGTTCGTGGAGAGGAGAGTGGCTCGGGATTGCTCTATCGCCATGGTGACCGCTCCCCTATGAGCACTACCCCAAAGACCCTCACAAAGAGGTTCCATGGCCCCCTGGCTATCAGCAGCTTACACAGGTCGGTATCCAACAGCAAATGGAGCTGGGGTGCTTCCTAAGGGCGAGATACGCTGGTTTCCTCAATGGCAGCTACAGACCGCAGGAGGGTAAGCAGACAGAGGGATTCCCCCAGAGAACTGGAGACACACCTGTAGCCCAAGAATGGCGACTTGACTGGGGCCAGCTGATTGGTGCCGGGGCTTTGATTGGGGGCGTGCAGCAGCTGGGAGACACGAGGCAGGTTCGGAGTGTGCGCACAGGGTGCACCCCTCTCCCTGGGACACTTCAAAAGCAGTCGCATCGCCCGGCAGCGCCGGGGGCGCATGCCAGGACAGCACGCCTAAGGGCTGCGCATGCAAGGGCATGCCCTTGTGTGCACAGCCTTAGGCGCCGGCCGGGCAAAGGGCAGTACTTGTATTACTTGATTTTTCCTGCCCATTTCCCTCTATGGAGAAGAAGAAAGGGCGGGAAATCTCCTCGACCTCCCCAGATGGGGACCTGCCCGCTAAAATCTTGCGGAACTCGGAGTTGGACTCCATGAGTGGGATCTATCAGACCCACAATAAATTTGCCTGCTTGGCGGACCCTGAGGTGTCTCCCCTGGGACAGGGGGAGTATTCTCAACAACAGGAAGCCTTGAGTGATGACAAAAGGGCTTCGACCAATGGGGATGTTTTGACCAAAACATATCTTATTCATCAAACAGGATTGATTGCCAAAACTGTTGAGGCCCTATTTGCTGGGATAAGAGAACTTACCAACTCGATGGGTCTAGTTCGGCAACAATTAGAGGCCATTACTGCTAGACTCTCTAAGAGTGGCGAGATTCCTGATCTTGGGCCAATCCCAGCCAATCTCGAACTTTCAAAGGCTGGGAGAGCTTTGAAACTGACCTTTTGGTCTGACTCCCACAGGCGAGACCACAAATGCCTGATAGTTAGGACTAAGGAGGTTCACCTGTCTATCGGGAGAGGTTATGATGGGACAGTTCATGTTTGGGACAATTTGGAAAAAACTGTATCCCATTTAACCCATCTGCTGGGGAAGTCTGTTAATAGTGACGGTCTTGTTAAAATTAAGCCATTGTCTACAAAGTCAAAGTGCTATAGGTTAAGGATCCAGTTCACTACTCCCCAATGGGTACTGGCTATCTTTAAAGCTAGGAAAACTTTACTCCAGAGATGAGTTTCTATTGATAGAGTATGGGATATAGAGGAAGACATCAAGCCGAGCTCTGGGAGTTGCCAGGGAGTCAACCTAATATCCTCTCCCAACACGGTGCCATTGGGACCTAGATTAAAACCGTTGCCTACTAATCCCCAAGTAAAAAGAATTGAACAGGAGGATGATATGCTTTGGGAGCCCCAAGAGACTCTGGTGACCTTGACCAAGTCGGGGCTGGTTACTCCAGCCCAACCATGCCCAGTAGAGGTGGGGCTGGGAGAGGAGTCGCTTAACCTGAAAATTAGGAGGCCATCAGACAAGCCTATCTGGATTCCACTACAGGTAGACCCCCGAGGTGAGGGAGATTGTTCCAAGGGGCTAGACGTAGGTACGACCGTACATATTACACCCCTGGGGGATATGGGTTATGAGTTGGGGAAATTTCTGATGGGCCAGGGATCGTTAGATACCCCTGTAGCAGTTTGTGATAGACTTCAGCAGATACCAATCATGGACCAGGACAACATTTGTACTAGGTTGCGCCAAGTTCTAGGGACTATTCAAACAAATGGACTGGCATATAAGGCCACGCAAGTCAAAGAGAATTCTGCACGGTGTAACCTTGAAGGTGATAGATTGGATTGGACAGCAAGTCGAGTTCTGGAGTTGGGGGAGCAGGTCTCACCTCCCTCCTTGGTGGGGAGGGGGAGTAGGGAAAGCAGTTTACAGCAGCCCAGTAAGGGATGGAATTTGGAGGTAGATGTCCATCCAAGGAGTAGTAATGTTATAGTTTTGGATTTCCCAACAACTAATGAGTCAGTTGTCAGCCCATCCAAATGACAGGAGGTGCCACTGACAGGTCCCCTCCTGGGCATGAGCCTTGGTCACAATAAGAGCCATGACCAGGTGACTGACCCCCTTAGCCTCGAGCCTGTACAGAATTCCTCTACTGTACCAGCTTTCAAACTCTTGTCTTGGAATGTGGCAGGGCTTAGATCTCTTATCCAGGATCAGGATAGCCTAGAGTTCCTCGAAGGCTATGACTTAATTTGTCTCCAAGAGACCTGGATGAGGGGGACGGAGGATTTCTCCTTGAGGGGTTTTCAGTCTTTTTTGCATGGGGGAGTGTCAAAAACTGGGGGGAGAGGCCGGGTCTCTGGGGGGTTAGCTTTTTTATTTATACCCCCGAAGGAATGAACTTCTCACTTTCCTCGTCACACCCAGAGTACCAGCTCGGGCTGTTACAAAACCAGGGGAATTATCAAGAACAATTTATAATAATAAATGCTTCTATTCCTCCGTTTACATCCCAGTACTATTGTGAAGAGGTCTGGCAGGCGCTTGAGGATGATATTGCTTTGGCTGAGGGGTATTACCCGCAAGCTTCATTACTGCTTGTCGGGGATTGGAATGTTCACTTGGGCAGAAAGGAGGATGGTGAATTGGTGCACCCAAGTCTGCCCAGGAGAATCCCGGTGATTCCCAGTTAGTCTCCCCTTTGATCGAACTTGTACATAAATTTAATTTGGTTATTTTAAACTATGATACTCTTTTTGATCCCCATGGGGGATTTACCTATAGGGGCCCCCAGGGTGGATTTGATCTTGACTCGTGCTGAAGAACAGGGAAGATATGGGAAAATTACTCTCATTTTGAGACCAGAGAGTGACTGACTATTCCAGTTGGCGGTAATTCATCGAATATTAGACAGCAAGGCCAAGGGGATACAACATATGAAGTCAAGAAGATGCCGATAGCGATACTTACCCAGATAATAGGTAGGTTGGGCACGATAACTAGTGCCACTCTATTCTTTGATGAGAGGGCCAGCTCCAATGATTGTGATATGTTGATCGCTGGGTATGAGGAAATCTTGAGGTTTTTACAAGACCAGCTTTTGGTGAAATTGAAAGGGGGTAAGAAAGCCCACACTCCTACCAAGCAATGGTTTGACCCAGAATGTCGCTCTGCTAAGAAACAGTTGATATCACTAAAAAGGGAATGGGCTGACGACCAATCCCTGGTAAAATGGGGGAATTTAGTCAAGGCGAGAACCAATTGTGAGCCTGCTTAAAACAAAAAGGCAGGCCTATTACCAGCTTCAATGGCCAAGGATGGCGGTGAGCTTGTCTTTGGGAAATTTAGCGAGTTTTGGGCCCAGTCTTAATAAGATATTGAACCCAAGGAAGGCCCCTATTGGCTTGACTCCATCTAACTCACAATGGGTGATTTTTTTTGGCGATCTATATTCGGATATAGTTCTTGTAACCGAGGAATTGTCAATTCGGACATCCGAGAGCCCCTTATCTGCATGGTGGACTGAGCATTTCTCAGTGCCTGTACTGATTGATTTGATCTCGAGACTCAAACTGAACAAAGCTCCAGGCCCAGACTATTTATCGGCTGAGGTAATCCAAGCAGCACCGCAAAGATGGGCTCAGATCTTTTCCAAACTATTCTTTGCTGTAGCTTCTCAGGATAAGATTCCACAGTCTTGGAGGATTAGTACAATTGTTCCAATATTTAAGAAAGGTAACCTCCAAGACCCGTCTTGTTATAGGCCAATCAGCCTTTTATCTATCCCAGGCAAGTTGTATGCGAAGGTGCTCCTAGGCCATTTGGAAAGGTGGGCCGAGGAGGGGGCTATTATCCCCAATGTCCAATTCGGGTTTAGGCCAGGATGTTCCACCCAAGATTGCTGCTACATATTGCAACGTATTATCCATAAAGTCCACAAAGTGCAGTGAGGCAAGGTATTCCTAGCCTTCGCTGACCTAGCTAAGGCTTTTGATTCGGTGCCAAGGACCAGATTATGGTGGAAGTTGAGGTCTTTTGGCATTGATGATAGCCTGTTGACAGCAATCTCCAACCTGTATGCGAACAATGAGGCTAGGATCAGAGGGCCTGGTGGGTCTCAACTGACCAAGTCTGTCCCAATTAAGAGAGGGGTACGGCAGGGGTGCGTTCTTTCACCCCTGCTTTTCAATCTTTTCCTCTCAGATTTGTACAACTATATGACAGAAGTAGACACCCATGCTCCCAGAGTTGGTAATGTACATTTACAATTTCTACAGTTTGCGGACGATGTAGTTTTTGTGGCGCAAACTGAGGTTGGTATTAAAAGAGTGTTGGAGAAGTTCTCTATACCTACTGTGAAATTAATGGGCTGATTCTGAATCTTGCCAAGACTAAGATTTTGGTTGTGGGGAAGCGAGTATCACCTGCCAGCTGGCAATTGAGAGCGGGCAGAGTAGAGTTGGTGAATACATTTAATTATTTGGGACTGACTATTCACAATAGGGGCACATGGAATAGCCATGTTCGGAAGAGAGCTATTATTGCCAGGCAGGCTGTCCGCCCCCTGCTGAGGCCCTGTAGGATATCTAGGGGTGTTCTCCTTTCAGAATTATTAAAGGTGTACAAGGCTAAGGTTCCTCCAACCTCATTGTTTGGAGTTGAACTTACTCCTTTTGCCACCACCCTCCCGCTCGAGAGAGTCCAGAATTTTTTCCTGCGGCGATTGCTGGGGGTTCCTCCAGGTGTCCCAGGAGCAGTCCTGAGGGCAGAGCTGGGTATTCCCTCCATCGATTCACTTGCAAGGAAAGCGTTTGTCAACTACTGGCTAAGATTGCTAACACTCCATGATTCAGCATTGCCCGTACAATGTCTTAGGGAGGAATTATTCTATCAAGGTCCACGATCTTATCCGTGGCTCCTCTTTTTGGGCAGGCTACTTGGAGAAATGGGATTTTCTTTCCAGTATTTCCTAGGCAAATCTATTGCAGAAATCAAGTCTGAGATTTGTCTTCGAATTTGGGATATTGCTGCCCAAGAGGATATTGCCAAGGTGTCTGCGTGGAAAGTGACTCCTCACCTGGGACTTTGCAAAAAGCAGGTCTTTTTAAAATCTTATTTAGATGCCCTGACCAACCTGAAGTTGAGGAGAGCATATATCTTCCTCCACTGGCAACTGGTTAAAGTGGTAGTAGTTGAGGGAATGTATAAGCATACCCCCACGAGATTCTAGATTGTGTACTTGTCACAAGTGGGAGGTTGAGGACATAGAGCATTTCCTTTTGAGGTGCCCTTATTTCGATGCTCTAAGGTCAACTTGGGTGACTCCCTGGTTGCCTTTGGAGCCCCAGATTTCTGATACGATTTGTTACCTAATGCCCCTCACACAAAGGGAGACTATCAGGGATTTAGCTCTGTGTACGCATTTGGCATCTAATAAACGGCTCCAAAACCAACTGAATATTTCTATGGGCCAGACCCTTGGAATGAGATAAGGCATCTACCAGGAATAGGTTGGTTTCCCACGGAATATTTATCCAGGGTTTTATGGGCTGGGTCATGATTCCTCAAGCTAAGCTGTATCTTTATTGATATTGAAATGGTCAAGCCCTTGACTGGATGTTAGAAACCTAGTGGATGTATTCAGACCAGTTTTTGTGGCCTGCTTACTTTAGTGCTCATTTGGTCAAGTCTTGTATGATTTTATAGCAATGTTGTATTCAAATCCAAAGTTATATTATATATAGGACTGATGACGAAAATTGATTTTATGAGCCGATTAGGCTGGGTTTTATGTAATGTTTTATAATCCATCATGTTAGGGTTTTGTTTTGATTGTTTGTTTGTTTGTCTATTTTATGTTGGCCATAGCGTGAGCTAGTGCCGAATAAAACTATTGAATTGAACCTTATGTGCCAAATGCAAGATGCTAAATCCAGGGGATTTGTGGGGTTGTCTCCCATCTGACAATGCCCCATGTAAGCATGACAACCCATTCATTATGCATTTATCCATACGTTCTGCCAAGCTCACTGGTGATGGATCATTTCTTCAAGGCAACAATCTTTTTGTTCAACTATCAACCCCTTCAATGGACTAACTCATTGGGAGTGAGGTGTCTGAGTAATAGGACATGACACAGTGTCCTCCACACCTCAGATCCTCTGTTAAGCCCTCAGTCATTCACCCTAATCTTGAAATTGCCAAGACGTGCTAATCTTCCAGCATGACTAAGACTGTGACTGGCTGCAAGGTAGCCCTGTGAAAACTAAGGTTCAGACAATTTTAAAGACATGAAAGCACGATGCAATGTGTGTTGCAAAGTGGAAGCACGTTTTAAAACAAAGGGGGGGGATTTACCCTCCCAGGAGCAACTTTGAAAATTAATGCGAGCTCTGCAAGCCGAATACAAGTTGCAGGAACTGGCTCTTGAGGGTTACCCTCAAGATGGGAGGAGGAAGGGGAGATTCCAGATCACGGTTCTATGTCATGGATCCATCCCATGTCGTCATCTCCAGTGCATGTTCTCGTCTCCACTCCCTTCCTCCTGAGCATACTTATTCACTGCTTGATGGCAGGGATTATAGGCCAGATCCATGAATAAGAAAAGGGTTAAATAAAAAAATAACTGTGGACCAAATTTAGTCCATTGTCCAGAGGTTCCCCACCTCTGGTTACAAAGAAATGCATTTAGAATGCAATCAAACAATGCACAAATATTGCAAGTCAAGATTCTTCTGCTCTCATCATGACCAGGGCCATAGGTAGGCTGGAAACATATCCAGCATGAGGTTTTAGTGAGACATACGGCTGCAGCCGTCGCACCAAATGTAATTGACAAAAGGCGCTCGTCACCACAGCCACCACCTGGGAATCCAGGCGGAGCTGTGAGAATTGAGAAGCACCCCCAGACTGTGGACCTGAGTAGCTAGAGGAGGGCAGACCCCATTAATCACAGGAGCCACCACACCCTCGACCCTACCCACCCACATCACCTCCGTCTTGTCGGGATTCAATTCAGCCTCAGTCGGCTCGCCTTCATCCAATCCTCCACAGCCGCCAAACACCAGGTAAGCACCAAGACTGCTGGGTCTGCAGAAAAAGGTAAAGTTGTGTATCATCGGCATACTGATGACAACGAAGCCGAACCCTCTCACGACCTCGCCCAAAGGCTGCATGTGCACATTGAACAGGAGTGGGGACAGAATAGAACCCTGCGGGACTCCACACATGACGTTCCGGGGAGGAGATGAACACAATATGTCAGTAAGGCTGCTATTAGCCTATCAGAATGCAAGGTTTCCTAATGGCACTTTACTGTTCTAATTTCATTCAAAACTAGCATCTTCTCTGTGCTGGCTAGTGCAGAGAACAAATATTGCAAACAGACTCGAATCTCTCAGGAGCGAGGCAAGTTCCTTCCCTTCAAGGCTAAGCACGCGCACATCCCAGATATTAGTGCCAGTACTGATCTATGTTGACAGCACTTACCGATGCCACACTGAACTTGCTTGATGTAACAAATCGTGATGTGGCAAAATGTGTTTAGAATTGCAGCCAGCAGCCTCGCCAATGACAGACGAGAACCTTGAATTCCCCCAACTACACAACAGAAAGCTAGTTGTCTTTTAAGCAATTTCCCTCCCCCCCACCCTTCCTCTCTTCTGGAGAATTTATGCAGCCGTTAAGAAACTGGGAGATGTGCTTTTTGCTTGGCTTTGAAAATGTCCTCTAATTTATGGGATAAGTTTTGCGGTAATTGAGCGCAGAACCCAATGCTGAGGTTTCTCTTATACCCTGGGGGGCTTGCTAGGGAACGAGATGTAAATCTCGGTATGTGTCAAGTAAAAAATAATGAATGAATGAATAAATAAATACGTACATAACAGCATGCCTTGTTTTGTCTATATCTTACAGAGAGGGAAGAAGCTAATTCTTTAAGCAGCAAGAATGTTTTCATTATGTAAGAAAGGCCCAGCCGATACAGAGATTCATAATAAATATATGAGAAAGCTTATCTGCTCCAACAACAGCAAAACTGGGCACAAAGATAATTTATCTTCCCCACCCCATGGTGTGTTCTTATTTGAATGCGTGTCTGCTTGAGTTAGTTGTATCTAGAAGTACGGTTTTCCTTTGATTAGAAAAATAAACTATTAATGCTACCTGCAATGTGATATTTCACAGTAGGAGCTTGATCCAAAGCCCACTTCAGGTCAGTTGAAAGACTTCTATTGATTTCCATGAGAAGACTCTCGTTGACTTCAAAGACAAATGTAGAGTATTACACAATGGAAGGCAGAATCGAATGCACAAATATGAAATGTGGGATCAGAAGAATCAGGAGATAATACTGGATCACAGATTGCACATGAGGTTGCAGTTAGAGCTCAAACAATTTTTCATGACGAACACCGCTTTCATAGAAAATGGCCAATTCACTGCTTTGTGACAATATGGGAAACTTACCAATTTGTGTTTTCATTTGGCATTTTCATCAACCTAAAAGTATCATAAAAGTATTAAAAGCACCTACAGTGTTGGAAATTAATCATTGCAAAAAACAGCATGGACATTCAGCAAGGTTCCCAAAAAGATGAGATTTCACATTAGTTTAGAAATGGTCAGTTTTGTTTCAGCTCTAGCTGCAACATGATGCTGTTACAAAAAAAATAAGAGTGCCATTTTGAACTATGATCACAGAAACACTATCCAAGACATGGGGAATATGAGTACCATTTTACTTGGCCTTGGTTAGGCCTATTGTAGACCTATTGCCTCTATATAAATCTATGGTACGATCACACCTGGAGTATTGTGTGCAGTTCTTGTCGCCCCATCTCAAAAAACCCATAGTAGAACAAAAAAGGTACAGAGAAGGGCAACAAAAATGATCAAGGATATGGAACGGCTCCCATATGAAGAGAGGCTTCATATGTTGGGACTCTTCAGCTTGAGGAAGAGACAACTGAGAGGGGATGATAGAAGTTTATAAAATCATGAGTGGTGTGGAACACAAAAATAGGGAGCAGTTATTTACCCTCCCTAAGAGAACTAGAACAAGGGGACACGCCATGAAATTCACTGGCAGCCGATTTAAAACAAATAAGAGAAAGTATTTTTTCACTCAGTGCACAATTAACTTATGGAATTTACTGCCAGAGAAAGTGGTCAAGGCTCAGCAGCTGGTGGGATTGGATAAGTTCTTGGAGGATAGGTCCATTAATGGCTATTAGCCAAGTAGGTTTTGGGGATGTAACCTCTTACTGTTGGGGGCTGGAACAACAGGAAATGGATTGTCCATTGTGACATGTTGGGTACTTCTCCCAAGAGACCGAGATTGGCCACTGTCAAAGAGAAGATACTGGGCTTGATGGACCGTTGGTCTGACCCAGGATGGCACTTCTTATGTTCTTATTACATCCACTTTTTGACATATCCCTTTAGGTTAGATTGAGACAAATTGGAGAAGATTACACTATCTTTGTTGTGTAAATCAACATGTGACCAACATGTGAGGATATCATTGCTCAACGTATACATAGGTCTCAGTGGATGCTGGTGACAGCTGGACCAGTCAGCTGTTGAAATAAAGCTGTCAGGGTAGGGTCCTGGGGTTATTGTGTTGCTCCTGAGGCCCCACAATGGTGGCCAGATCCTGAAACAAGTTCCAACCATCTACTATTGTGGGAGGAGAGCATTTCACATACCTGCACCATGTGGTTTCTGTACCTACAATGCTCCTGTATTTCCTTAATTGGTTGCTCTGTGGAGTTTACCAGGTTCCAGAGTTGATGGGGCCAAGACAACCCTGTTCCCACCCCCATTTTCTGTTGTGTACACAGGCGCCATGTGCTCTCGGCCACACCCAACCCCATGTAGCACAACGCCCTGTGCAGCATCGAGAGGAGGAAATGTCGGGCAGCAGGAACAACCCCTCAGGTACATGGTGGTTTACTCGCTTGTTGTTCCTATTAGCTGCAGCAAGAACCTTTCAGCAGACCCTACCTCTTAATCTGTGATGCCCGCTGGGTTTGTGCACCGTGCAGAGGGCTCACATTTGGAGAGGGTCAGCCCACCTCCTTATGTGGATGCTTGATTTCCCCACTCCCCGAGTAGCTGCCTGCAACACTTGATGCCTGTGGTGGGGATCCTGTCCCCTCCCCCGGGGACCTGTTGACAGTTAGGCGGGGTCCAATAGGGCCGCATGGAGGTTGGTGGTAAGGGCAGTTACATGGTGCACATGTGGAACTGAGGGCCCGCTTCTCAGGATTGTGCCATCCAACTGGCCCCAATGCTCAAGTGTGCATGCCCTCATCCCTTCCTCCATTGCCATCCACCCTTCCACTCTTGGGCCCTTTTGTTAGTCATTCTCCACGTATATGTCAGGAAGGTGTTGGCATGGGCGGTGCTGCACTGAAAGGAAAGGGGGAGGGTGTGACCGAACTTCTTTTGTGCACTGGCCCTGTTTTCTAACGTTCTGTCCATTTCTATTTTCCTGCCCAGGCGAGATGACACAACTCAGATTTCTCCTGCAGGTGGCCTCACAGCAGGCAGCAACAGCAGTATCCCCAGGAGCCTTCTGCCAGGAACTATGGGATGCATGTAAGCCTGCCATCTAATCTTGGCACCACTAAATAACCTGAACCCACTTTCTCCACACAGTTACCTTTCTTTCTGGAGCCATACCCCTTTTGGGGCCAATTATTCCAGAGTCTCTGCTCGCTGATCCCGTCTGGGTTCTCCCTAACCATTTTCATTGTGGCCATCCAGACCCCCTATGGTTGGATTCTGAGGAACGGTTGGGGGTTCCTGCACTTAGATTGGGCAGCATGTTTGTTGCTCTTTGGCACAGTCCCTGCCACCCCCAGGGTTGGGTGAGACCCAGGGCCTCATGAAGTGTCAGACCTTGTGAACTGCTTTGATCCCACCTATGGATTGTGCATGCTAGATGGAGGCTGTTCATACATCCCGGCCAACCCAAGGGTAGCCCACAGTTCTGCTTTATCTTTCACAGTTCAGGAACTGCGAGAGGCACGCCAGAAGAATGGGGAGGCGCCTATCCTCTGTCTTCTGGAGGTACAGGAGTATGTGGCTCACATAGGGCACCAGCCCCACCAGCTTGCAAGGGACCAGAGTACTCGGTTGAGCTACAGCCAAGAGGGCAGGAGTTGAGAACCATAATCCCCATTTTGGTTACCTTATTTGTGCTGCTTGTTTTATTTTTCTTTGCTTATGTTCAGCTGTTCTGTGTCTTGTGTTTGCATTGTTTGGTTTTATTCTTCTTCTTATACTGTTTCTTTTATTAAACATTTTCTCTCTGCTTTACGTGTGTTGTTGTTCTTGACGGGATAAAGAGAGAGGGCTGACGCTCTCTTTCACGAGTGGCGTATCAGAATTCCTGTGTCCTCCCACCTGGTCTGCTCCTTTGTAGTTGGCTGGGGCTGCCAGCGGCTGCACCGGCTCCCAGCATCATGGGCTGGAAGGGGTTACTGGCTTCTGCGACTTCATGTTTCCATAGTTTTCATGCTGGGCATCATGCCAGGGAGCAGGCAGTTGGGTCAGGGACTTTGGGCAGGAGATGTTGCCGGAAAGGGGAGAAGGGTGAATGGTTGCTCATATGAGTTGTTTGCGGGGCTGGTCTGTGGTGGCAGGGGTGCATGGTGACCGCTTGTGTGGCCGCTGTGGCCACCCTAGGGGTCTCCCGTGACAATCCCTCCCCACTCACCCCACCTGAGTGGCCACAGACCCCCTCCCCCCAGCCTTGCTCATTTAAAAACACCCTTTGTCTGGCTGGTGCTGGAGGGAAAAGCTCTGTCACTGGAGGCTAGCTTGGAAAGAGTTTGATGATAGCAACAGTCTAGAGACTGGCTTATCCGGCACCTTAATAAGAAGGTATGTGCCTTAGTATATTTGAAAATTTGCACTGGAAATAAACCTGCACTTGGTAGTGGAAAGAGTTGGAGTAGGGTGGCTCATTGGGACCCCAACATTAACAAGCTCTGTAGCCAAGGCCGCCCTGTCCACATTCTGGTGTCAAAAGTGGGTCCATCCTAGCTGAACTAAGCTGAGGAACCCCACTGGACATAGGAGCAAAAATGGACTCTCTACTGCTGACCAGGTTGCTCCAAAATCTACAACAGACGTTGGAGCAGGTGCCAACCAGCTCTGCCAGATATATGTCAGAGGAAGTATGTGCAAGATCGATGGATCCCAAACACAAAGGTATGCTATACCTGTAAAGTCTGGGGGCACATTGCACAGGATTGCCCATGCAGGACTGAGTTAAGAAGCGCAGACAGTGGGAATGCCTATGCCTGGGGAAATGTATTCATGTAGGACAGGACTAGAATGGGTAATAGGGGAGACTATAGCAGCAAGCTTCCCCGACTCCAACACTAGGATTGCAGATTCCCCTGCGAGGTGTATATTTGGATTACTTGCTATTCTGGGCCAACAGATATTGAATGCAAGGTGATATTTGGGGTACAATGGCATTGACCAGGCCTCATGGCCAAGAGATTGAGGAACTGGAGCGGAAGATTGCCCTTTCCCAGAGATAATGACAGGAGAGTCTATCAGAGGAAAATGGCTGAGCTGGAGGCTTCTTGGAAGGAAGTAATGGGTTATGATGTGAAGTTTGAGCAGGAGCTGGTTCAACTCTGCATGGTGCATTGGAGATCTTAGGCCAAAGATCATGGGGTACAAATCAGAATGTGATCACAGTGGCAGGACTAAATGGTATTAAGGGAACTGCTAACCAAAGGTTCCTTTGGGTACAATCAGAACCCGAAAGTAGAGTTGAGTGGGGTATGTACACCGATGCCCTGGGCTGCCGTGATTTCCAAGGGTTGGCCATGGTATGATAGAACTATGGGATGAACATCAGAACCTTGGAAAATATGCACCCAATTGTTGTGTTGTCTGTAGATGGGAAGCAGGAGAAAGGGCACACAGGAAGCAACATGTGGGCTTGGGGGCAGAGAGAGAGGGGGGTCCCTTAAACACATGCTCTGGGTGTGGAGACAGGTGCCTCAACAAAACTAGAAAGAAAAAAAGATACGCAGAGTGAGATGTCGTCTTTATTTTTTAAAAATTATTATTATTATTTTGGCTACTTCAGACAAAAAAAAAATCAAATAAAATGTGAACCCACTGAACTGAAGCTTGTGGTATTAGATTTATAATAAGCAAAGGTAAGTCACATAATTATGTCATTAAAAAGGAGCTTTGAAATTTGAGTGACTATGTTATAACACAACCTAGGGCCTGATTAGACTCCCGTTGAAATCAGTAGTATCGGGATTAGGCTTTCAGCTAATACTTGTATACTGAATCCAGTCTAACAAAGAGGATCATTAAGTAATTAAAATTCTTACTGATAACAAGCAGCTGCCTTTGATGAGCAGCATGTGATATATTAAGCACAAAACAGCCCCAGCTAAACCAAACTCATTCCTTTGGCTCATGAATCTTAAGCTGAATTTAAACAAGACTCTTCTCCCACCTGTATTCTTTATTCCAGGAGTTTACATCCCTACATTTTAATTGTCCCCATGTTCCCTCCCCTGCTTCAAAAGTTCCCTCCCCACCTAAAAAAAATTACTGCATATACTGCCATGACCACTAATAGGTATCACATTATTATATGGGGTGTTTTGCTTGTTTTGTTTTTCATGTCAACAATGTATTGTCTCTATTAGGCAGGCAGTGGGGGATTCATTTGCTGTAGGAAATCACCTCTATCCCCTCCTGCAGTAATTAAGACTCACTGATATGCAGATTAATTCCTTCACACTGTGACAGTTGGCCCTAAGTGGCTACACAAATACAGCCAGATAAACCTTGGCGAGGGCTGGAAGTGACTGTCTCTTTACGGGAGTTAGCTGCTTCAACAGGCCACACCCCTCCTGAGTATATAAAGCACAGAAGGCTCTGCTGGAGGATCAGTCTGTGGCCCTTTTCATATGAGACACCTCCACCCGTCTCCACCCATCGAATGAATGGGCAAGCATCCATGGCAAAAGGGCCGAGTGGGTGTGCGTCCCACCCATCTCCACCCAGGGAGCATCTGGGAAGGAGGCAGGATGCTCCGTGGGTGGAGATGGGTGTAGAACACCTACCTGACTGTGGGAAGAGGTAAACACACCCACTCGTGGGAAGGGTCTGCCAAAACCAATGAGAGATGGCTAGAAATGCACAGCAGGAGCCCACAAGCAGACACACAGCCCTTCATGAGATGTCAAATGCCTGGTCGGGAGCCCTTAAAGGACAAGCGCCTGAAGAGATGGGTGTGCCAGCTCCCAACATGTCTGGGGAAAAAAGCCAAGGATAAGACTAAGGGAGCCAGCACCATACAACATGCTGCAAGGAGCCAGGTAACTTCAGAGACCCCAGGCTGCCCAGGGGAGAGGGCCCCAGCCCACCAGGGCTGGGGAGGGGGGGCGGATGCTAACTGACAGGTTTCTCATCCCTGAACAGGGGAGCACCCACACAGCAGCAGCAGCACCCTGTGCAGGGGCGGCTGGTGGGTTTGGAGTTTGGAGGGGTGGTAAGGCTGGCTGGCCTACTGGCGGTGAAGCCACCGCCGGGCGGCGAGCTGGTGGGCAGAGTCAGGGCAATGGTAGGCGGAGCCAGGGCAATGGGGTGGGGGAACAGCCTAGGGGTGGGATGCAGGGTGGGAGTGGGTGCAGGGTGGGGGGAACAGCCTAGGGGTGGGTGCAGGGTGGGGCGGGAAACAGGCTCAGCCTAGGGGGGTGGATGCAGGGGGGTGGATCAGTCAGTGCTTACCTGCAGGTTGCTCTTCTCAGCTTCTGACTGCTCCTTCGGGAGGCAGCGGGAGCGGGAACTAGCGCACGGACGCAGATTGAGATTCTCGGGGGACTGAGGCAGGGAGGAAGCACGATCTTGACTGTGATCTCGTAACGTCTGAAAATACCCTCTGTATGCAGTACTTTTGTACTGCATACAGTACAAAATCCCCGCCGGGGATTCCGGGCCGTGGTCAAAGCAGCTGGGCGTTGCAGCTGCATTGACTGCGGCGCCCGCCTGTCTCCCCAGAGGGCGAGCGGTGGGGGAGCATGGAGGGGCGGGGCCCTGCAGTTGCACGTTGCGCCGCACAGCCCCTCCCCTTCCCCGATTCCCCACTGGGATCAGCCGGCACGTCTATTCAGGCCATTTTTTGACCACAGGGGGTGGTTATTTCATTCACCCCCGNTGGGGTGGGGGAACAGCCTAGGGGTGGGATGCAGGTAGGGGGAGGATGCAGGGGGGTGGCAAGGGGGTGGAGGTTGGGTACAGGGTGGGGGAGGGAGGAATCAGTCAGTCTTACCTGCTCTGAGTCTGACTGCTCCTTCTTCTCCTCCTTGGTGGTGGTCCTCCCAGGCTAGGCGTAGGGGGGGGAGTTTAGGGTTTTTTTTTAAATTGCCCACGTGTCCCCGCGGAGCCAAGACGCGTGGGCAATTTTTTAAAAAAACAAACAAAAAAAGTCCAGTTCTCACTGCTGCTGCCATTGCCGCTCCCTCCCCCTGCCCCGCTCTGAGAAGCGAGCGGCAATGGCAGCGGGAGCAGCAGTGGGAACTGGCGCATGGGCCGGCAGGAACTGGCATGCGGGCCAGCGCAGACTGACTCCTCTGAGACTCTCGGGGGACTGAGTCAAGCTATCTCGCCAGGGCTGTCAGCGCAACCACCCTGGCGAGATCTTCCATTGCGCCCATTGAGTGCAATGGAAAGGCTAGCCCCTCCCTCCACAGCACATCCCATACGTGCTGTGGACAGCGGAGTTCAGCCGCCCAAATCGCGTTTTCCATAGGAAAACGCTTTGGGCGGCTGAGCAGCTGAGCCTTTTTCTCCCTTCGGGGACCCACTCCCAGCGGAGTGGGTGGGTCCCCGCAGGGAGAAGAACACAGTGACAGCTACAGTGGCCTCTGCAGCAGCTCAGAGGTTGCTGTAGCTGTCATAAGCGGCGTGGGGTTTTTTTGTGTTTTTTTTTAAACACAAAACAGTTTCGGCACCGGTGGCCCCCGCAATGCTTTCGGGGGCACTGCCCCAAATTCTCTGCAGGGGGAGCTGCCCCTGCACCTGCGGCAAGCTCCCCTGAAAGCGAGGTAAGACAACAGAACTCCACCCAGAAAGGGGAGGGGGAGGGCACAGACCAGCCCCAAGCACCCACAGGGGTACTGCTGGCCAGATCGCTGACAGCTCCATTGCCCCCCAACAGGAGAGCACCCGCGAGCACCTCACCACCGGGGACACCGTTGAGGAGGGCCTCCCCGGCAGTCAGGTAAAACAGCAGGAACCCCTCAGGGGAGGGGGAGGACAGAGAACCATTCCACAGCCGGATAACACCTCATGGTAATGAATTCCTACAACAGGAGAGCACCTGCTCCACTGCCACCACACTGGGTGGGCCCCAGGCACCTGGGCTGGAGGTACCCCCACAAACGCAATTGAAATGGGACAGCCTGGGTCCAGGGAGGAAGCACTAGCCTTCATACGTCTGTGAGGGGATGTTAAGGTCCAGCATGACCTGGTGAGATGCTTCAAAAGCAAAGTAGTGTAAGAAGGTATCTCCCAGGAAATGAGGCACCTGGGGTACAATTGGGATATGAACCAGTGCAGTCAGCAGGCAAAGGACTTAAGGTCAGAATACAAGGATGTTCATTACAACAATCTCAAAACCAGCCATTCCCTGCATACAAGTGAGTTCATGATAGAGCTGGAATCACTTCCTCTGCATGGACAGGGAGCTAGTGGCCTCTCGCATGCACAGCACGGCCTTCACCAGAGGCAGAAAGCAGGTCAAAGTAACCCCCCCTGCCTGACCCCCCACAGCAAGGGGAGACCGATACCCCTGACGAGGCTAGCCAGGAAGCGAGAGGACACGTCCCCGTCCACAGATGAAGCATCCCTGAATGACAACACCGATAACATCACCCTCCACGTGCACTCCCTAAACTCTCAGGCACAGAACGCACAGGGCCCCGGGGTACATGTGGAGCAGCAGCATACCAGGGACACTCCCCAGGAGGAGGAAGACATTGATCCAGGTAAAATAGAGCCCCCAAGTAAGGGGGGGGCACGGCCCAGAACAGGCCTGGCCCCAGGAGGGATGCGAGGATGAACTAACACACTTTTATTCCCCCAACACCTCAAGGGGACCTGGAGGTGCAGGAGTAGGAGGTGGTGGCTCAGGAGGATGAGGATGATCCG
The DNA here is from genome assembly GCA_003113815.1 of Sphenodon punctatus. Lineage (NCBI taxonomy): Eukaryota > Metazoa > Chordata > Lepidosauria > Sphenodontia > Sphenodontidae > Sphenodon > Sphenodon punctatus. The sequence goes on from QEPC01010859.1 coordinate 3,652,329, forward strand.
GAGGCTGTACGGGAGCCCTACATCCATGAAAACGGTGGTAGGGGAACAGTGACATGGACACAGTGGCGGGGGTGTGTGTGTGTGGCAATACACAGGGACAGGGGCATGACCCGGCAACATGGCCTATTTCCCACCCAAGGGCAGGCAAGGGGCAAGAAGGGAGAGGGGCCGGGAGCACAGAAAGCAGACAGGAAGGGAGACCACAGGGCACATGGAGGAAACCAACCACAGAGGTAGGAAGGGGAGACAGGGGCAAGCAGGGGACGGAAGCCCCATGCCCACTGAGATAGCAGGACCAGGGACAAAACCAACCCCCCACCCAGCCAGATCCGAAATGAAAACAAGCTCGATACAGGTATCAGCATATGGGTGTGTTTGTGTGTGTGGGGGGAACAAGAGGCCCCCAGCACAATAGACACAGACAGGATAGGAAAGAAGCAGCTGAGTCGCAGTCTTATGGTAACCCCAAGTCCTTTACTCTGTCCACAGACTAACAGCCCAGACCATTTTGGGGAGCAGCTCCTGGGACCGCCGGGAGGAAACAGGAGATGTGGACTCACAATTGGAGGAGGATCTCGGATCTCCAGAAAGAACTGCTGGTGGAAACTAAGCGGCTGGCAGATGAGCAAAGGCACCAACACCAGAGGTCCTGTAAGGTACTCAAAGAGAAGGGGAAGAGGGACCAGAAGAAAATTGATGACATGCTTCTCCAATCCCACACAGAGCACCTGTGGGACAAGTGCCATGCAGCCGTCCACCTCCGTGAGAAACAACTCGACCACACCAAAAGGCAGAGGGCCAGTGTCGCACTGGAGAGAGTCACGACAGATACACATCAGCTCCTCCGGGAGACACTCGATGTACTGCGGTGGCTCCCCCAGTATGACACGGGCCCCCACAGTACAACAGGTGAGCTGGCCATACCCCAATACCTCAGCTTCCTCCCTCAGGTGCCTGTGCCCCCTCCCCAGCTCATCTGCCATCCCTGGTTTCCCCAGCAGCAACCCTTCCCCACCCAAGAGCAGCTGGACCTCCTCCCTGCTGTCGCTCCCCAGAAACATCAAGGAGGAACCTCTGGGCAGCCCACAGGCTCTGGTTCCTCCCCATCAACCTCCTTTGTCTCCACTCTGGGGCCCCCAGCCACCCTGACAGACTCCAGCACCCCTGGTGACCCTTACTACCTAGGAAGGCTGCTCCACAGCCGCAGGTAAGTAAGGTAGCCCTATTGCCATTTGCTGCCAACCAAGAGAGGGGGGACACTAGGTAAGAGTACTACCCGGTCAATGCCAAGGGGGGGGGCAGGAGCACAGCAACAGGTGATGGTCACATGGAGGTGAAACACGGGAGCATCTGAATGGGAGCACAGTGAACGGGCTGCTAATGCTATGGCTACATTCCATCCACAGGAGCAGCAACCAGCCCCAGCAGTGAAGGAAGAAGAGGCCGGGCCATACAGCCAGAGGCTACAGTGGGCTGTAGCAGCAAAGGCCCGCAAGGAGGCTGCTCCCGGTGGTGAGGGGAAGAGGCCAAGGGGGAGACTACGCAAAAAGTGATCCCACCCACCCACCCCTGCTTTGTAAAATAGTACAAAATAAATATTATGAATTGAACACATACCTGGCTTCCATTGACTCATTGCTGAGGGATCCTAGGGAACGGTGGGAACCGGTCGCAATAATCTGCAATGGGCAAGGTCAGGGAGCGAGTAACATATGGCACCAGGACAGCCAGGTCCGGCAGGTGACCCACAGGGGTAACCAGACAGGCAGATCCCAGAGGGCACAGGGTAAAGTCGCCCCGAGCTGTGTGCAGGGGGGGGTGGGGTGGTATAAATGCATTAAATAAAAATAAATAAATAAATAAAGGTTCACAGTGCATGGCCAAACAGGACAATGGAGCAGCACCTGTGTGAGGTTTCACAGGTGACTGCAGAACAGCTGACCTTGTGGGCCCATCCATCCATGTCCATCTGCTGCAGGAACTGGGGATACAACCTGGAAGAGAGAACACCCCACCGTGGCTGCACAGCAGGGGCTAGACCATACCACAGGGGGTCCTTCCTGCTGCACAGAAGCAACAGCGTGAACAGGCAGAGTGCTATGCGGCCCTCCAACACAGCTGTCAGTTGGCCTAGGTGCAGTTCCGCCACTGAGGTGTGGAGGCACAGGATGCCTTTGCCCCAAGGTATCAGGGAAAAGGGTCCTGAAACCCTGCCAAAACAGGACAGATAGGGGCCACGCCATGGTCTAGAACAAGGTGACTGACCATGGAAAGTAGCTAGAACACACTGGAAACAAACATGAGACATGTCCACTGAAAACAGTACGGTCTATTCACAGTGCATATACAAATATACCTGGGCTGATTGGCTGTAGCTACCATAAGGTTGGGTTCAGTACCCTGCCTGCTGACGTGCAATGCGTTGGCACAGAGCATCCCTGTTCTCCTCTGAGACCCTGCGAAAGGCACCGCCCCGCACATGCTGGTACATGGACACAGGATGAGAGTTGTTCTTTGCTGTGGTACAGGATTGTCCAAGGCAGCCCAATGGCTCTCGCCAATGTTATGTAGCACACAGTGTGCCAGAACGAGGATGGGGGTGTGCTGGAGGTCAAACTGGTTCCTATTCAACAGGAGCCTCCATCTCATTTTGAGAATGCCAAAGGCCTGTTCCACAACGGACCGCACTGAGGACAGCTGCTCGTTGAAGAGGACCCTGGTTGGTGTCCTGTCGATGGGATAAGGTTTTGTCAGCCATGGTGTGAGGGGATAAGCTAGATCACCTATCACCACTGGCTGCATGGGGACACATTTGATCACCCTGTAGAGGCTGAATGTGATCTCCCCATCAAACATCCTTGCATAGAATGGGGAGGAACGCAGTATTCGTGCATTGTGGTTCTTCCCCGAGATGCCCGTGAACACACCAGTGAAGAGGGCATGGTGGTCCACGACTGCCTGTAGATTCACCAAGAACTGGCCCTTTCGGTTAAGGTAGTCGTCTTTGCTGTTAGGTGGGTAGAATATCGGGATATGCGTGCTGTCTATTACCCCTATGAAATGTGGAAAGCCCAGATCTTCAAAACCACATATCACCTCTGGGTCCAGGTGCTGTATGACACGTTCCATCAGGAGCTCCACCAGGAGAACACAGACGTCATGGAGTGCCCTGTTCACTGTAGGTGTCCCCGCACTGAACTCTTCAGCAACGCTCCTACAGAAATCCAGGTTGGCCAGGTGCCACATGGCTATAGTCACTTGCTTTCCGGGATGGATTGGGTCTCACGTATTGATGCTTCGCCTCTTGAGGTAGGGGGCTAGGATATCAGCTACCCGAGTCAGCAGATCACGGGTCATTCAGAAGTTTGTGGGGCACAGTGGACTGAACAAGACAGATGTGGCTTGATTGGGCCGCAATCATGAACACTAGGTGCCTGGCACATACTCTCCTGATTCATCACATCACTACCCATCTTTGCAGGATGCTAAGCATCTCCAGCAGGAATAGTCAGTATTCCATCGGGCGGGACTAGCAGCTGTGCCCACTGCTCATAAACGGCAGTCAGGAAGGAGAAGCAGGTCCTGATGATGTTCAGGAGGACAGCAAGCATGTCTTGAACAGTGAGGTCTGGCATTATAATCCCACCACCGTGATCACTCCTCGAGCACCCATCACCTCTCCCAGTGACCGCTCCCCGAGCACCCATCACCTCTCCCCGTGACCGCTCCCCGAACACCCACCACCTCTCCCCGTGACCGCTCCCCGAACACCCACCACCTCTCCCAGTGACCGCTCCCCGAGCACCCACCACCTCTCCCAGTGAACACACCCCACACACTCACCAATGCTCCCTCTCTTGGTACACACTCCAATCCACAAACACCTCCAACTCACCATGGGCCTGGAGGACAACTGGCTACCTTATGTAGGTGCAAGGTGTGTTGGGGGAGTGGCCTTGGTGGTGTAGTGACCTACCTGTCCATGGTGGTGTTGGTGCAACCCTCGTTAGCTGGTTATACCAGTATCCCTTTGATTTACAGCATCAGGTGATTGGTCAGTGTCTGCATACCAGGATCACTGCAGATGCGGACACCCCTCCTGTGAACTGAACCCAAGCCCTCCCTCCACCCCCATCACATTGCTGGTGCTCATGCAGCCAAACCAGACCTCTGACTGCCAGGAGCATTGGCCCAACGCTATGCTGCTGTCAGTTTGGGGTCCCCTACAGCCTCGCGGGATCCCTTGCTGCCGGTGAGGAACCCTGATAGCCTTCCTTCTCATTACTCCTGGCCATTGGTGCCATGTTTACTGGCCAAGGTAAGCACAGCACCACCTTCAGGTCAGTGATGGTGTTGTGGTTGTCCACCAAAAGACCTCAGTGTGGATGACTGAGGGACCTGAAATGTAGTGTGTATAGGGCTATTAAATAATTGCTATCATTATTTAATCAAGAATAAGATGCTGCATTTATAACAATTGTACACTGCCTCAAACTCTGAATAGGATCCATTAGTACATTTAAATAAATCAGACAGATATTCTGTTGCGGGGAGTAATTTCAGACTAACCAATGAGGACAATAAGTGCTGGCACAATTATATCCTTTTGTGTCTTAGTTACTAAAGTAATCTGTACAGTGTTGGTGGAAGGAAATGGGCAGATTTTAAAAGAACCTATTCTTTGTTCTTCTGAAATTGCCAAATGACCTCAAAGCTACATGAATTGCTTTAGTATAAAGCTGACTTCCTAACAAGCTGCATGGCTTAGTGGTGGAGGAATCTATGGCTTTTTGGCAGGCTGTTAAAGTTGGGGTGGAGAGAAGGAGGGTACAATTTAGGGGTGAAATGAGATTTCAATCCCTGCAAATATTTTTCTGAGAATGGGCTTCTCAGTGAGATTCTCTGAGTCGAGACTCTCATGAGAATTTGGATTCTCACCACCCTTCTCGGCAAGCTACTTGAGCGCCACAAAAACACCCACCCACCCCCAAAGCATTCTGGGCATGTGCAAAATGCCCGTCAGAGGCCATGCATTCTCAGAATGGCTTTGGTGGCTATTTTGCACCATGCCCAGAGCGTTTGGGGATTTTCAAGAATCTCATGAGATTTTTAAGAAACCTCAAAAACTGTTTTGCGTATGTGAAAAATGGCTGTCAGGGGCCGCGCATGCGCAGAATGGCAATGGTGGCCAATTGTGCATGCGCAAGGCATTCGGGGCATGTTGCAAGGTCTCACAGCCCCCGCGTTCTAACGAGAATGCATTCTCGTTTCAGCCCTAGTACAATTGTACCAAGCCCTAAAGCTCAATACCCCCCACCCTCAACTACAAGAGTGTTCTTTCTTTCATATACATGAAAATATACTGAGGAAAATAATAACTGTAAGTATTACATACGTAAGGAAAGTATCAATATGGTTTATGGAAATCCATTTCAAAGCCTATGACAAGGACATTTGAGGTTGGAGGCCCCCAGCTACAGGGCTGGCCTTAGAATTTGTGGGGCTGAGGGCAAAAATAAAATGTGGGCCACCCCATAACTCTACCCTCCATAGACTCATTCTTTTATCAATTGGCAGTTTGGTGTTTGATTAAAAAAAACAAAGAAGTGGCATAAGTTGCAGGCTTTCCAACATGCATGCACGTACACACACAAGCTAACGCTCTCTCCCCTTACTGTGACAGGGCGTGGTGCCCCAGGGTGAGTCCCTGCAGGATTAGGCCCTAAAAAGTCACAGTATTCATGGGAGTAGCTCACACATAGTCTTTATTATCAGGGCCCATGATATTCCAGTCCATAGACAGTACCCTCACCATACAAAGGCCCTTTTTACACGGGTCACAGTGCTGGAGGCACGGTGCACTGTGGTCTGTGTGCGCTGTGTGGGGGGAGAATGTAGACCGGTCCATGCATCTCCACACATCCAGGCACCTCCATTTTTTCTGGTGCGTCCATGCGTGGGGATGCATGTGTGCAGGAGCGCACACCCAGGTTTCTGGGTGTTCATGCGTGGGTGTCACCCGTGTAAGAAGGGCCACAGTCTCTCAACAGTCTCACTAATGCCAGGAAACAGCCCTCCGGCAACCCCAGTCCTATCAAGTCCCTAGCTCAGCTGCCAGTCAACTAGGTGCTGTCCTTCCTCTGGGAGCACCTGCAGCATTGCTAGCTCAATCACTTGACTGGTGCTAGTTATGTTCTTTTGAAGGGCCAGTGACCCGCCGTGGGGACTCTACCCTATTACACTTACATACACACACGCAGTTCTGGCAGGGGAGATTTAGGCACCGGTGATTTACTGGAAGTGAGGGGAGGAGGGCCCTACAGGAAGCAGCCAATCCAGGGGCTGAGAGTCATGGGTGGGGAGAGGACCCTGTTGAAATAGCCCATCCTAGGACCTCAGGAGCACTGGTCCTGAGGCTACCAGAACTGGTCTCCCTGCAGGACCCCCTCTTATTGTGCGGCCCAAGCCATGGTCCCTACTGGGCCTAATTAAGGCTGACCCTGCCCAACGCCAGAATGTACCAGGGACCCAAATTTCCCTCGATGAGCCTGCTTCCTTTCCTCCTTCAGTCCAATCCACCTCCAATGTTGATCATTTAAAGAAATAGGAAGAGCGCTACAAACCATTTACTTCAGAGTAGCCCCATTGAAGCCAATGTGGATCGTATCCCCATAAAGTACAACTAACAGTGGTACTGGAATTTCAAGGATGGGTAGTGTACAGAGCTCACCTGAAATCACTATTCAAGGGGAGAAAGATAAATCGATGGTCTGTAACAGAATTGGGTAGAAACTTCATTTCAAATAAAACATTCAGCAGATATAGTCTTTTCAGCTAGGGCTGAAACTCGATCGTGTCTTTTTTCTTGATTCTTGTCAAGAAGTTTGATTCTCAGCGAGAATCTCAATTGAGAAAAACCCAATCTCAACAGTTTCCCAATTAAAAAAACAAAAAAGGAACTGTGCATGCACAAAACGGCTGTAGGGTCAGTCTGCGCATGCACCGCCCTTTTCCAAAATGGTGCTGGCAGCATCATTGTCATTTTGGAAAGGGGCAGCCATTCTGCACATGCCCAGTGGCCATTTTGCACATTCACAGAATGGCTGCCACCTTTGGAAAAGACTTTGCATGCGCAGAATGGCCCCACAGCCGTTTTGTGCATGCGCAGGTTTGTGGGGATTTTTTAGCGAGAAACTCGAACCGTTAGCAGGATCTCAGCAAGATCTCACTAATATTTTTTTATTCTCACCAGATTCTCATGAGAATCAAATTGATTCTCGTTTCAGCCATAATTCATTTTGACTATTCAAGCAGAGCTGGTTGAAATTTCACCTTAAATTGAAGTTTTGAAAGGTATTAACATTTTAAAAACTTTGTTTTGCATATTTGGTCACCTACAGGGCATTTTTTGAAATAATTTCATATTCTGATGAATCTTAAAAGGTTGATTTGCATATTTTGACCAGCTGTAGTCTACAGAATCTGACCTCAGCAGAAGAGATGGTCGGTTTCTTTTTTTAATTTCAAAATCAATTTCTTAATCATTAGTTTGGTTTAGAAAGTTTTCCTTTTTGGTTCCAGAAATCAAAACTTCTCTGCACTTTGGATGACCTGCTGCTCCCAGGTAGTTGCTCACAGTGGTAGGTTCATGCCCTTCCTGAGCTATCTTAAGCAAGACACTAGTTACAACGCTTTGGAAAGAGGCAATCAGTTATAAAAAATGTTCATTGTGCCTTGAGTACAAATTATTCTCTTTCAACAAGACAGACTTTTGCATGTTTATTCATCCTAACCAACACATAAGACAAAAGGGTCTTCTGCATCTCAGGTCTTAATGAGGAGCTTTTTCGGTAGTGCAACGGTCTGGAAGGTACAATAATGAACAAAGGCTGGTATAAAGTCAGACGAACACAGAATAGCTTAGGTAAAAGTCTAATGTGACGTTTGAGAGTTTTTCTGAAGTTCATGAAGGCACGTTTTCCTGCGAGAATCGCAATACTCAGGGAAGTTTTGCAAGACTCCAGCATGGAATTGGATCTTGAAGTCAAGCATTCTGACTGTCTTATCATTATAGGGCCACAGTCATGGCCCTATATCAGGGTTGGGGAACCTTTTTGAGGCCAGGGGCCGCATTGTCGGTCCCTGAATATGCTGGGGGCCGCATGTCGAAATAAATTTAAATCAATTAAAATTATTTTAAATCAATTAAACAATAAATAAAAATCAATTAACTACAATTAAACAATTTAAAGCAAGTAAAACTCTATTACAATATTCACACACACACACACACACACACACACACACACACACACACACACACACGCTGCCTCACTCCCGGACTCACCTGCGCCTGACTCAGCATTGGCCCCGGCCCCGTACTCAGTGGCGGTGGCAGCAGCAGTGGTGGTGGCAGTGGCAGCAGTGGCAGTCCACCCACGGGCGCAGGTACCCTGGCCCTGGACCAGCATCTGGAGGGGCAGCTTGGTGCCAGGGTGCAGGTAGCAGAAAAGCATGGTGGCACAGCACAGTATGTAGATCCCGCAGGCTCCACCTCTAGTTGGGCGCATACCACACAGTAGCCACAGCCAGACTCCTGCACCAGGTCATTCAGATTATGCAGGCCTGATTGTTGTGTGTGGCCCAGAAAGGCCCACTCAGGCCACAGTGAGCTGGGTGATGGGCCACACACAATGGGGAAGGCCTTAGAAGTCAGTGGGTCATGAGAAAAAGCCATGGGGGCCAGAAGTGGCCCGCGGGCCAGAGATTCCTCACACCCTGCCCTATAGTTAAGGTGGTAACAAACTCTCATTGAACAGCGCCTATGCTGTTCAATGGGAGTCAGTAGAGCAATATGAAGCAAGAACATCTGGTTGGCAACCATTCTAACTTTACTCCAGCAACACGTGTTCTGTGATTACAAACAATGAAGAGGAGTCCAGGGGTGAGGTTGGGGCTGAAGGTGAGGGAGTCCCCATCCTTCACCTGCCTCTGCCTGTTAGTAGTGCTGCAGCAGCAGTAACAATGGGACACAATGGGAATGGGAGTTAAAGGTGTTTGTTTGCAAACAATTCATCCCTATGTGGGTGATCAGAAGGTTGCTGCCTTGTAAAGAAGGTTCTTCGAGCTGGCTCCCAACATTCTGACAACTGGGTTGTGCATGTTCACCATATTCAAATAACAGACCACGTGATGGTCTTGAGATCCTCTAGTATAAAAAGCACTCTTCCCCCTCAGAATGACAGTTCCTTCCAACCCTTTCTACAAATATAAGAAAATTACATGCGGGGCTAGAAGGGTGGGTGCTGTGAGAATATTACGACCCATCTCGAAGAACCTTGTTTACAAGGCAGCAACCCTCTGTTCTTCTTCAAGTGGCTCCTCACAGACTGTTTTTACCCATCTCTGTTGCGTGGTGGGTCTGTGGGTGCGCCGGTGCATGGGTGGGCATGCACATGGCCGTACACGCATCCCCACTAACCCTCCACTCATCCGCACCCACAAAGCAACCGCCGTTTTCCCCAGTTGCTCCATGCATGGGGATGAGATGAGGGGTGAGTGGGGATGCATGTTAGGTGGGCGAGCGCACACATCTTTATTCGCTGCAGGCACGCACAGCATGTTGTTCACACAGAACTCCCCCACCCGTGAACACACAGAAATCTGTGTGTTCATGGGTGGGAAAGGCCCATGTAAAAAGGGCCACATTCTCACAACTGTCTTACTTATACCATCTTAGGTAGGAATTTAGGATGTAAAGCAATATCTATTCTATCTTGGAAAATCTGCAAATATGGTTCTGAAATTATTATGGCTGCTATTTCACTAACTCTCATTAATGAAGTTATTGCTAACAGGAATACTTTCTTTAAACCCCCACCCCATAACCAGTTCATTTGTCATTGTCTAACCGTGTCTATTTTATTACTTTGTAAAGTGCCAGGTACACTGCTGGTGCTATATAAATGTTTGTTAATAATAATAATAATAATAATAATTTGTGCCCCCCATATAATCAAGTCACGCTGCCATGGGGGCACAAATGAAATGGTTATGGGTGGGGGCAGCATGAATTGATTATATGCAGGGCAGGGTGCAAATGAACTGGTTATGGTGTGGGGGCAGCATGAATTGATTATGGGGGCACAACTGAACTGGTTATAGGTCTCTTTTCATGGCATTATTATTATTTTATTATAAGCATTTGTATAGCACCAGCTGTGTACCTAGCGCTTTACAGAACAATAAGATAGATGTGGTCCTTCCCTACGGCTTACAATGTAATAGACACAGAGGTGGGAGACAAGGAGAGGGGACATTAGAGGTGGGACCCCAGAGCAATTACCGACTACCAGATTTACCGGATTCCAGTTTCCAAAAAACCAGATTCCCGGATTAAATCCGGTATACCGGTACCGGATTTATTCCATTGATTTCAATGGGGCACTGTGTCCCCATTGAAATCAATGGAATAAAAAAATTCCTCCCCCCTCCCCCTCCCAGGCTGTGCGGGTGGAAGGGGGGACACCACCCACCCACCCTGCCCAGCCTGGATTTT
>QEPC01010859.1:3673529-3686977 GCA_003113815.1 Sphenodon punctatus
TGAAGATCATTATTCAGATGAATATCAGCATATTCAGTGCCAGTCAGAGGCAGGCACCCTGCATGGCAGGGGGAGAGAGACTGTAGGAGGAAGGATGTGGAGCAACCCCAAAGACTGACAGACACATTCAATGGCCAAACACATTACTGCAAGCTTCTAGCTTTACAGGACCAATTGGTTTGGTTGACCGAACTGTTTGAGTTCAGTCCAAACTCCGAACTTCCGAATTTGAGTTCACCCATCCCTACCACGATTGCCCTCATGGATGTCCTGCCCCCTCCCCTCCATGTAATGTAATAAAGTCTCATCAGTCTTGGAGGATAGGTCCATGGCTATTAGTCAAGTAGGTTGAGGGACACGACTTCTGGCTGTTGGGAGCTAGGAATGAACAGCAGGGAATGGATCACTCCATTATGACTAGTTGGGTACTTCTCCGAAGCAACCAAGGGTGGGCATTGTTGGAGACAGGGTGCTGAGCCCAATGGACCATTGGTCTGATGAAGTAATGCACTTTTTTATGTTCTTAACATGGGCAAAATCGCTAGATGTGATTATTGGTCAGGTATATTCATTTCAGTTGTAGATTGTAGCCTTAGCATATTGTATGAACAGAGTCTGAGTTGCACTGCCATAAATGAATACAGATCTTCTTCACAATGGGAGGAACATACATGCAATTATTTAAGAGCAGAATTTGGTTCTGTATAAAAGGCAGGAGCAGAGGATAATTGCATTGAAATCAATGGAGGTATTGTCTAGCAGGGACTGTGAAATAGGAAGTATATTGTCTTTTGTAATATTTCCTTGCTTTTACCAGATGTCTAGCAGAGAAGAAAAAAAAAAGAAATAATCAGAAGAGAGAGCACAGAACAAACGTGGCCAGAAGCTGACCTGAGCTTTCAATTAAATATCCTTCATGAAAGACATCACACTATTCACAAACAGAGCAAAATATCATTACTTTATCCATAAGTAGGACAGGATATCGCCAGAAGGGAATATGACAGAGACAGAGAGCCAATGGAAAGGACTAAAATTTCGCTTTTAAACTGCTGCATAAAACTAAATGGAAAATGCCATTTTAGAAACACTGGGATAGTAGGGTAAGGAGAAGCTTCCAGAAACATGCAGGGAAGGATTGGATTAGAGCTGGAATGGGTACCTGATTGGTTACCCACCGGTAACACTCATAGTTTCGGACTTCATGTCCAGTACCTGACAGGCTACTCAAGTGCTGATGGGGTAAGTGATTACTTGAAAAATGGATAACTATTTAACAATTAACTGACGGCCAATCAGTAAATAAGCTTGGAAAAATAGAGGGGGAAAAAGACAGAAACACAAAAAATTGGGACCAATTTGAAAAATTGGTACCAGAAGTCGGTATTCCGGGACCAGAAGTAAGAAAATCAGAACATTAGACAATCCTTCCAGTGCTAATCGTGTACTAATTAGTATCTAAAACCGTCAGATTGGGTACTGGAAATTCAATGGGTTTACCCATTTTTGTGGATACTCGTTTCAGCTCTAAAAGGGATATTTATCGACAATCAACACAAGGAGTTCATAAAGCAGGGATTACCAAACTTTTGTCCATGTGTCCCTATCTTGTATAGCTTTTGTGCATCTTGTGGCTTTCGGCCAAACAAAAATCTATACACAAGCTAAGAATTACTGTCTACAATATATTGGGAGCTGCTGGACACACTGAAAATTAAACATAGCTAAAGCTAGAGAAGGTCAGATATGCAAACTGAAATTTAAAATTCATTCATTTGAAATGAAATTTCAATCCAACTGTATTGGAGACTTAAATGCTCAAATGAATAGGTAAATCAGAACATCAAATTTTTAAACCTATAAATCCAAATTTTTCTATCTTAATTGAAACTTTGATTCTCAAAGCAAAATTTCATATCCGTTCTAATTAAATCTAAGATTACCAGCACCTATTAGATTTGACGAGAACACCAGGATAAAAGGAATATCGGTAGATGTGTTTATAAATTGAAAGAAAATAACTTAGAAAGAAACTGAATGTGAAAAATTAAGTTCTTTAAACAGCTTGCCGAAGCTATGAAATTCAATATACTAAGTATCATCAAACACTGGAGGTGGAATGCTGTCTATTGTGTGTTACTTTCCATCAAAGATTCCTTCCAAGTTTTCTGAGTTATCAGAATAATACATTAATAAATGTAAATATCAATCAAACTTAAAAACGGAACAGACATATTTGATCTTTGGAGGGAATGGAGCTTTTTTTTAATCTACCAGATCCAGATAGCAACTGAAAGGATTGAAATGGAATGAGGACACAAGGAAAAGAGAGTGGGGTCGGTTTGGGAGATCAGATTGGAATGGAATAGATCCTCTGCCCTGATTTTTAATCAGCTGTGTTTGATAAGGTGTCCTCAATACATGTAAGTATAGGTGAAGTGTAGGGGTGTACGTGGGGTGTGTGTGTGGCACTTCCCTCCCCCCAATTTTCAGAAGCCCTATAGAACCCTTGCCCAGCCCCCACTCCTGTGCCCCCCCCCCCACCAGTATTGACATTTACCCATCACCTATGTATGTAAAGGGGGCTAGATAGTCTGTGGAATAATGCCTAGTAGTGGGGTGCCAGGGACCACAACCCATAGGCTCCTCTGCATGATTTATGAACTTTGGGTCAGGGTCAGGGATAGAGCTGAACCAAATTATTTGTGTGAATAATACAAATATTATTAGATGACTTACCTGTATTTACACCAGTGTAGAGGAGATCACACTAAATCTCCTGATTATGTGTTTTGGCTGTGAAGATGGTGCGTGTCACACAGTTAATAATAACTTATAAGTGGGCACATTCTGGTACCCTTACTTATTCCAAGCAGGCCCATGCTCAATGATAGTTCAGTGGGACTGCTTGGAACTTCAGTGGGACTGCTTGTGGAATAAAGTAGTGTGGTGTGGAAGAATAGCAGATTCTGTTCCAAAATGTAATGTGTCGGTCTACAGGGCAGTTGACCCTTAGAGCTTGCATATATCACAAGCGGGGGTACAATACCCTCTGGCAAAGAAAACACTGGGTATTTAACCTGTGGTATGTCTGATCAGTGTGAATACTCAGAAATACAAGGTAGGATTGAAATGGATCAGCCATTTTGTTTTCACATTTTCCCCACGATTTCAGAACATTACAAGGAATTCCACTGTGGATTTAATCTGTGTTGAAACTCTGTGCGAAGTTCCAAATGCAGGGAGCTGCCATTTTGTGCCCCATCCTGTGCATGGACAAGTTGGAAGCACCCACACTTGCATGCATAAGATGAGGACACCCTGCATTGCACTGTCATTTTGCACATGAACAGTACAAGAGTTGTCAACTTGTGCATGCAGAGAACAGCAGCGCCACAGCCAACCCCCAATGTTGGCAAAATGTGGTCTGGACTGTGTTCTGGTTCACATTTTGCCAAATGGATTGAAATAGCTGGATCCGTCAAAGACAGAATCTCTGCCAAAATTCTGTTTCAGCCGTATGCATGGTAAGTAGAGATGAAATGAATATTCAAGAACCCCAGCAAAGCTATAGAATAACCGCTATCCATTTCCATTTTTTAAAAATATATTTCTTTCAGTTATTTCAAGGTTTCTTTTTCAGTGTGTTGGGTTTTTTGCTTCAATTATTTCAGCTATGTCATTTCCACAATAATAGCCCAATTGTGCATGCATAGTTGTCAAAAATGACATTACCTAAATAACGAAATAACCATAAAAACAAAGTAACTGGACCAAAACCCTAAAATAACCAAAATGGAACTCCCCAAAAACCTGGATATGTGAATACCTACTTTGGTGGTGAGTATTACTTGGATATTTGCAGGAATATCAAAAAATGCAAATGATACCCGTGAATAATTAATCTATTACTCATCCTACCTCACATTTCGCGTCACTTCCTCTCTGCAGAACTTCTACCCATTATGAGTGCTCACATGTTACATTATATTACCTCCAAGTGGTAATTACCACTCATTACTCTGCCAGTCAGTAAGTGGTAAATTACTGCAAACTTTACCACCACCCCTACCACATTCTTAATATGCAAACACAACAGAGCTCCCACAGGGTATCTCCCGAGGTAATCCATTACTATCTCTTCCACTAATATAATGCACGAATAGAGCCTTGGTGGACAATGGGAAGTCAACTGGAAGAGAACTTGGTTAATTATGGGAGAAGTCGGTAGACAAACTGTACGTGTGAAAAGTTTGAAAGCCAGTCAGTGAGTGACAGACACAGCTAACGTGTGGCTTTCACTACAACCTCTTCCAACTGAGTCCAGCAGCCGTACATGGGTTTGTTTGTTTTTCTCTACTTACATAACCCTTGTTAACATAAACAATGCACATAAAAATGCCCCCGGTCTCCCAAAGGACAAAAGTGTCAAAATGAGCCCTCCCTGTCTCTTACCTTTTAGAGCCAATGATACAGAACTAATTATATATTTCTTCTTGAGGAGAGAAGGGGAGGGAGCGTCAGGGAGCTGAAACTCTCTCAATTAGTTGCTCTCTCCTGCAGCTTGTCTGATTAATGGCTGCATCTCACACTGTTTCTATGTGATAGGTGCAGGGAGGGAAGGTGCTTTCCACCTAATTGCCACAGAGGCCAAAGCTGTGGGGTTCTCTCTCGCTGAGTAAACAACTCTCCCTCCCCCATCTTCCACTCTCCCCACCACCACCACATTTAGACGTGATAAAATTAGGGCTTGCTGAATGGCGTGAAAGACACTGTGACCATATCTGATGCTATCTGTGTCAGCCAGACTAGATGTCAATACAGCCGGGCCTGAATACACTAGATAACAATGATGTGACCGGGGTGCTGCCAAAATGTTGTTTGAGGGTGTGAGGCATGGCCAGGTTTGAAAGGGACAGGATAAAAAGGACATCTGTTTTGGCCCATGGTTTTGGTGTAGTCGCTGATTCATGGGTCCTCGGTCCTGACTAGCATCATGATTTAATTCCCATAAGAATTCTGAACCTGACCAAGGGATTACGTATAGATAGAGACCTTCCAATTTTTGACATAGGTAAATTTAGCTACCGATACATAATAGAGCTGTCCTGAGCCTGTCTCTAATTTTGGGGGGTGGGGGTGGTAGCTACAGGTAGGGCAAATGGGGTCACTGCCCAAAGGCCCTGGCCTTAGAACTGAAATGAGTACCAACAAACACAGATATCAAAACTACCAACAGGTATCAAAACACAAGTGTCCAAACTGGGATTCAACAAGACCTGGTAAGATTGGGTACTAATTGGTACCCAATTAGTGCTCAATAGACTACTCGATGTACCCATTTTACCATATTTTTGTCCCGCTTGTTTTAACTTGAAGTACCAATTTTCCAACTTCCCATTATTGATTTTTCAACATTCCATCCTCCTGTTTCCTTTACCAACTTACTAAAAAGTAAATCGGTAACTGCACTACCTGGTATCTTTGGCTGATCAGGTGCCCAATCATTACTCAGGTAGCCCATGGGGCATCCAACATGACACTTGAAATTAGGGGTTTTACTCATGGCTGGAAAATGAGCTACCCATTTCAACTCCACCCAGGTCTTCAGAGGGCTCCAGTAAGACCAGACCCATTTGGAGAGCCAAATGTCTTGGTTTATCTTTACTGCAGTTGCTTGTGCCTTCCCCAGTGAACCAGTGCCATGTCTATCATCGGCTGCCACCCCAACCCCTCACCTTTCCCCCAACCCTGGTCTTCTATAGGTGGAGTGTGAGTTCATGGCTGGGCCTGTCCCAAATGGTCATTGGCCCGACACACCATGCATATCCTGTACCTCAACTGGACTTTCTGTAAAATGATCCTGCTCTTATTAATAATAATAAAGTACCCATCATTCTGACGATCCAGGAAACCATTGGATTGAAGCTTGCTATAAAATAGGGCTGAAATTTGGTATTCGGTTTTACTTGATTTTAGCCGAGGATCATGGTATTTATTTACTTATTTATTTATTAATTAAAATATTTAATATCCCGCCCCTTGTGCCACAGGCAGTTTGGGGTGGCTCACAACAACAAAAATCAACAATTTTAAAACCATAAAATTATAAAAAAACATATCACTCCTCCCCCCCATCCTTCTCCTCCCCCACCCTCTACCCATCTCCCCCGCAAAACACCTGATGGAACAGCCAGATCTTACAGCTTTTTCAAAAGGAGGGAAGGTCCAGGGCCTGACGTATCCCCACCAGAAGGGAGTTCCACAGCCTCGGTGCAGTCACCAAAAACACCCTCCCCTGTGTGCCCCCCAGAAAACTCAGGGGACCACAAGAAGGGCATCCCCCAATGACTGCAGGGGCCGGTCCAGTACCTGGGGGGTGAGGTGGTCCCACAGATAGACAGGGCCAAGACCATTTAGGGCTGTATTGGTTAAAACCAACACCTTGAATCGGGCTCGGAAGACTATCGGAAGCCAATGCAGAGAACGGAGCACTGGTGTAATGTGCTCCGGCAGCCCAGTCCCACCAAAAGACAGGCCATCACATTCTTCACCAGCTGCAGCTTCTGGACCGTCACCATGGGTAGTCCCACGTAGAGTGCATTACCATAGTCTAGCCTCAAGGTGATGAAAGCATGGATGATAGTGGTCAGGTCGGAGACCGAAACATATGGCCTAAGTTGACGTACCAGATATAGTTGGCAAAAGGCACCCCTAACCACAGCCTCCACCTGAGCATCCAGGCGGAGCTGCGCATCGAGGAGTACCCCCAGACTCCGCACCTGGGGAACCAATGGAGGACAGACCCCATCAATGATAGGGGTTGATAGCTCAATCGCCTTACCCACCAGCATCACTTTCGTCTTGTCGGGATTCAGCTTCAGTCGATTAAACCTCATCCAATCCCCCACAGCCATCAGACATTGAGCAAGCACAGAGACTGCAGGGTCTGGGTTTGTTGAAAAAGAGAGGTATAGCTGGGTGTCATCAACATATTGGTGGCACCGTACACTAAACCTCCTGATCACCTCGCTGAGAGGTTGCATATATACGTTGAACAGGAGGGGGGACAACACCGAACCCTACGGGACACCACACACGTGGTCTCGGTATGATGAAAAACACTCCCCGAGTACCACTCGCTGGGTTATCCCGGTCAGGAATTAGTGGAACCATTCAAGAACAGTCCTGCCTACCCCTGCACAGTCCTGCAGGTGTGCCACGAACATCTCGTGATCAACCATATCAAAAGCAGCTGACAGATCTAATAGAACCAACAGGGTCGAACAACCTTGGTCCATCTCCCAGCGCAGATCATCCACAAAAGCCACAAGTGCAGTCTCCGTGCCATAACCTGGATGAAATCCTGACTGAGAGGCATCAAGAAAACCAACGCGGTCAAGATGGCCCTGCAACTGCTGAGCCACTACCCACTCAATAACCTTCCTTAAAAGGGACAGGTCGATAGCTGGCAAGGGAGTCAATGTCAAGCAATGGTTTCTTGAGCAGAGGTCGCACCACCGCCTCCTTGAGACAGCCCAGCACTCTGCCCTTCTGAAGGGAGGCAATGACCACCCCCTCCAGCAATGGCCCAATTGTCTCCTTGCAAGATTTAATTAGCCAAGATGGGCACAGATCTAATTCACAAGAGGTGGCCCTAACAGCCCAAAGGGTCCCAACTGCATCAGCGGGTGTCACCGACTGAAATTGATCCCATAAAACTGGACAAGGCGTGACTTCCATAACCTCAGGTTCCCCTAGTGTAATAAGTGCAGTGCATCAAAATCGTGGTGAATATGAGCGATTTTATTCACAAAATAATTCACAAACCTATCACAGCATGCTATAGATTACTCCACTCCAGGGTGGAGGTAGGTCGGACTGACCAGTCCCCGCACCACCCGGAAAAGCTCCGTTGGACAAGATTTTGCAGATGCTATGAGAGCAGCAAAAAAACTTTTTTCACTGCCCTCATCACCTCAGCATATGCTCGTAAACTGGCTCTATGCTGCAATCTGTTGGCTTAAGTACGATAATGATGCCACCATCGCTCCAAGCGCCGCCCTTCTCACTTCAGCACTTGCAGTTCCTCCGAAAACCATGGGGTCCTGCAATGCTGTCACCTGGGCAGTGGAAGTCTAAGAGATGTCTGATCAATGACCTCAGTCCGCAGAGTATTCCATAGTGCGACAAGGTCATCGATGAGACAGTCGTCGAGGTCAGAGGGTACCTCCCCGAGAGCCAACCAGAACCGTTCCGGTTCCATTAGCTTCCAGGGGCAAACCATTCAAATTGGCTCCACACCCTTCCGGGAGCAGACATGTGCTGAGAGAGAGCTCTGTGGGAGATAATGATCTAACCATGACAAGGGCACTGCTGATATCTCCCCCAATAATGGACCCCGCCACCTCCAGGCCGGTGCAAACCATGAGATCCAGAGTATGTCCCCACTGATGTGTTGGGCAGCTGACTACTTTGGTCAGCTGACCATTTGTACCATGGTGGCCATGAACTCATGCTCTGCCCCTCCCCGGTCGGCATTGGTGTAGATGTTGAAGTCCCCCCAGACTAATGCCTTTGGGGATCACAGCACCACCCCCGCCACCGCCTCTGCCAGAGCATGTAGAGAGGCTGTCGTACAGGTAGGTGCATGGTATACGAGCAGCACCCACAGACTGTCCCCAGCCAAATCTAACACCAGGTGCAGAGCCTCAATCCCTACCATGGTTTGCACCAGATATTTCCTAACTGACCACCTCTCTCTAAAAATCATAGCTACACTACCTCCGCCCCCCTGTCCCTCTGACCGTGGCTGATGCTGCACAGAATACACGGCCTGAACAAGATCAGCCAAGATAGGCCCCAACTCAAGGTCCAGCCAGGTTTCCGTAATGCCCACAAGATCAGTGGCACAATCCAAGACTAATTCCTGGATAGTTGTTGCTTTATTAGCCACCTATCTCATGGGGTGAGTGTCATGAGCAGCACCTGCAACAGGCACCTGTCCCACTTCACTGGTCTCATACCACCCCATTTGGACCCATATCTCCCCCATCCCATCACGACCCCAATGGCTGCGGACCCCCCTCTGGCTGGTCCATATTGACTCGGTTTTACTGAGAACCCAAGAAATGGGTACAGTATTTGGTAACGTCTCGATTGAGTAATGCTTACCTGATCCTGCACTGGACTGCTGTCACATACCCTACCTTCCTGTGAGCAGGTATTCCTGCAAGATTCAAATCATTGCTTCTTCCTTATGTGGTTAGCAGGAGAACACATAAGGGGACCAAAGGGACACTCAAATGGACGACAAGGGCACATGTTTTATTGGAGGTGGACAAGTACAGGACAGTTTTGATTGGCTGCTAGGAGCAAATAAAAATCATTGGGTTGCATATTCGCCCTTTTTTTTGCAGAGGGTGCTGATTACTGGTAAGTGTGTCTGCATATTGCACACAAAATTTAAAAGTGGGTGGGCATGGGGGCAAACTGGATTGGAATTGCTCTCTCTTTCCTCAGCAGCGTGACACACACATACACCCCCCGAATTTCTTGCATTATTTATTTTTGGTCTCTCTGGCTGGCTGGCTTGTTTTTGTTTATTTGTTTGGATCCAGCCAGAGATGCAGCCATGTGCCTGTTGGGGCAGAGGGGCATGGTATGAGGGAAATATGGACTGATTTCTCACCTGGGCTGTGTGACACCCCTTCCCCTCGCCGAACCCTTGCATTTTGATCTCTCTGTCCTTGGCTTCCTTGCTTGGTGGATATGCTGTCTCACACTGTGATGGGCTCAGATGCAGTAAACGGCCAACAGACAATACCGTGGTAGTGGTGGCATACTGAGTACCAAGGACTACCAAAAACGTGATCCTGATCCTCAGCGCCTCAGAAAAAGTCACAAATAATTACTGTTCCACTCATTTCGGTGTTGGCCACTGGGGCTGGAGATATCCTTGGGGCTATTAGGGCCACCTTTTGTGAACTTGTTAAGGCCAGCCAGGAAACGGTGGAGCCGCTGCTGGCGTGGTTGATCAATGCCTCCCTTCGGGAGGGCAGAGTTCTGGACTGCCTCAAAGAGGCGGTGGCGCGTCCTCTGATTAAAAATAAATAAATCACTTGACGTTGATTTCCTCGCCAGTTATCAGCCAGTCTCTAACCTTCCCTTTTTAGGGAAGGTTACTGAGCGGGTGGTGGCCCAGCAGCTGCACTGGTTATCTGGATCCCTCTCAGTCCGGTTTTCATCTGGGCTATGGCACAGAGACTGCACTTGTGGCCTTGGTCAATGACCTTTGCTGTGATTTAGATCAGGTTTGATCAACCCTCCTAATTTTGTTAGATCGGCTGCTTTTGATACCATTGACCATGAGATGTTGGTGATTCGCTTTCAGGATTGAGCTGGAGTGGACGGGATCGTCCTTGACTGGTTCCGCTCTTTCCTAGGCAGGAGGACTCAGCATGTGGTGCTCGGGGATTGTTCTTCATCTCTATGGGACCTCACGTGTGGTGTCCCGCAAGGTTCTATTCTGTCCCCGCTCTTGTTCAATGTGTATATGCAGCCACTCGGTGAGGTTGTAATGGCATGGGGTGCAGTGTCATCAATATGCTGATGAAACCCAACTCTACCTCTTGTTTTCATTCGACCCAGAACCGGCAGTCTCGGTGCTTAACTGATAGGGCCAAAGGCGGCCAGCGGCCCAGCCGTGCTGCAGGCAGCACACCTAAGGGCTGCACTCAAGGGCCTTTGGGCATGGCCCTTGGCAGGGTCAGGGGCAGTAGGGCAGGAAATTGTGATTGGGGGCTATATTGAAGGTTAAGGGGGAGAGGAGTATTTTAGGTAAAGAGGGGGGATATGGTTTGGGGAATAGGGTGGGAAGAAGTGATTTGTTTGGGGAGGGGCTGGGGGTTGGTCCTTGGGATGCCCCTCTGTGGCAGAGGGGGGGGGGGGGGGGGGGGGTGGGGATGGGGAGGGGCTGGTGGAGGGATATTTTGGAGAAGGAGATAGGGTGGGGGGCTGGGGGGGCAGCCTGAGTGGGACATCTGGGGAGAGGGGGCGCAGTTGGGGGAGGTTGGCATGGCTATTGGGGTCGTGATAGGCCAGGGGAGATATGGTCTCAGGAGGAGGGAAGTGGGAGTGGTGAGGAGGGATAGATGCTTAGTGCATGTCCCCTCCCCCAGCAGGAGAGCAGGTGGAACTTGGTCAGGGGGCCTCAACCCGGTTCTGGTGCTGTTAAACGTGAGGTTGGTGGCGAATAAGGCAACAACGGTCCAGGAGGGAGTCCTGGACCATGCGGCCGATCCCGGGTGCATCATGGAAACCTGGCTGGATGATGAATCGAGGCCTATTTTGGCTGATCTTGTTCCAGCTGGGTATTCCATTGTCATGAGGGAGGGGGAAGACAGGAGCCAGAAGAGGAACAGAAGAGGAACAGGGGGTAGAGGGAACAGGAATAGAGTGGTGACCCTTAAATCTACAAGAGATTAGGCCTCTATCATCATAGGGCACCACACAGATGGTACTGGAGTGCCCTTTCTCACCCGTCAAACTCCACACGCACACAATGCACTCCACGGGGGAAAGGAAAACTTTGTGACTATGGTGAGGAGTGGGGGGGGGGCACAGAACCAGGTGCCATGGGGATAGGGGAAGGGGGTCAGCCACATGGGTAAGGAGCAGGCAGAACCCAAGAGGGGGAACAGACACTCACTCAGGCACTCTCCTTGTCGCTCACTCGACGCTCACTTATACCAAGGAAAAGAATGCACAAGGGCTCACAACACTCACCATTCAATGGAGAAGCAGCACTTCAGTGACTATTCTGTCACGCGGGGAGGAAGGAAGAGGCTCAGGGAGGATGAAGGACAATGAAGGGTCTCACACCACAACACTTTTACAATAAGGGGCCAGTTTCTCTGATCACCGGTGCTGTGTGCTTCACAGAGCTGATGTTTATACTTCCTACCATATCCCCATGGCATGCCCGCAGGTGCAGCGAGCGGCGCAACAGTGTTGGGTCCACCCCCACGCTACACGGGTCCGCGGCGGGATTTCCCAGTGTCTGATGCTGCTGTGATGCTGTCCGGGTCTCCCCAGAAGAACGTGGGGTTCCTGGAGCGTCCGTTGGCAGCAGCGCGTCTGGGCGGGGCATCGGGGAGAGAGCCCTCCAGTGGGTCGTCGTTCCCTGATGGCGGTACCCCCACAAGCGGAGCGCAGGGGCACCCCTGACATCCATGCAGCACCAGCCACGGTTGGAGGGATTGGGGGGGGGATGTAACTGTGATTTTTAAAGAGGGTTGGTCTGTGAGGAGGTATCCAGTGTGACCCATGGTAGGCGTTGAAGGTTTCCACCTTGTGTTTGATTTGGCAGGGGACAGTTTGGGAGTGCTGCTGATATACCATGCATCTACCAGTACAACAGCCTCCCTGCATGCTCTGGTGGATGCAGTGTCGGAGGTGGTGTTGTGGTCCCCTAAGACGATAGTCTTCGGGGACCTCAACATTCACGCCGACACTGTTCTCGGGGGACCGGATCATGAGGTCATGGCTGCCATGGCAACCATGGGCCTGTCCCAGAGTGTCAACAGCTCGACACATCTTGGAGGACATACCTTGGACTTCATGTTTTGCACTGGCCTTGAGGAGGGTGCTCCGTTAATGGGGGAGATATCAGCTGTGTCTTTGTCATGGACGAATCATTACCTTCTGCAGACCTCCCTTCTAGCACATGTGTGCCCCTGGAAGGGTGTGGAACCTATTAGGATGGTCCACCCCCGGAGGCTGTTGAACCCAGTACGGTTTCTAGGTGCTCTGGGGGAGTTACCCTCTGACCTTGATGACCATCTCATCGATGACCTCGTCCTATGGAACACCTTGCTGACAGAGGCCATCGATTGAATGGCTCCCAGGCATCCATTGCCCAGGTGGAGGCTCCGCAGACCTCCTTGGTTTTCTGAGGAGCTGCGGATACTGAAGCAAGATGGTTGACTGTTGGAGCAACAGTGGCATCCTCGTACTGAAGCCGACAGATTGCAGCATAGAGGTAGTTTATGAGCCTATGCTGTGGCTATGCGGACAGCAAAGAGGGAGTTCTTTGCTGCCCTCATAGCGTCCGCAAAATCTCATCCAGCGGAGCTGTTCTGGGTTGTGCGGGGGCTGGTCAATCAGGCCCAGGGAAGGACACACACCCACCTGGGGCCAAGGGAAAGGGGAGGTAGGGATAGTGGGGGGTGTCCTGTGCAGAGTCCCAGGGACCCAGGTCACCCACGGTACAGGGGAAGGGTATGGGAAGCATGAGGGACACACAAATACTCACTGGCACACCGCTAGCTCACCACAGTCGTGCTCGCTCACACACACACACACACACACACACACACACACACACACACACACACACACACACACACACACACACACACACACTGCCCTGAGGCCATTCCTGGATA
>QEPC01010859.1:3692537-3707631 GCA_003113815.1 Sphenodon punctatus
TGCCGAGCCAGGTTCAAGCTGTTGGTATTGATTTACAAAGCCCTGCACGGTCTCGGCCCCTCATACCTCAGGGACCACCTCGCCCTCCACACCCCGGAGCAGCTCCTTCGGTCTGCCAGGGGTGCCTTCTTGGAGGTCCCCCATGTTAAGCGGGGGGCCACAATGGAGAGGGCATTCTCGGTGGCCGGGCTGCGGCTTTGGAACTCCCTGCCGGAAGAAGCTCGTCTGGCCCCAAGCCTCTTGATATTTCAGAAAAGGTGCAAGGCCTGGTTGTTCGCCCAGGCCTTTGGGGAGGCGGGGAGGGTGTAGTGGATCTTTTTATCTCCCTATCCTAGTATTGTTTTATGTATCCTGGGCCCTGTTTTTTATGTAATATTTGATAGTGTATTTTTTATCTGTTTTAAAATGTTTATATTATTGTTTTATATTGTTGGAAGCCGCCCCGAGCTGTGTTCAGGAGGGGCGGGGTACATATGCAATAAATAAATAAAATATAAATAAATGTACATTCATGCAAATTGTGTGCATGTCCATTGAAGGTGCATTGTGTCACGTGGGTTCCACATGGGACCTATGTAGATCCCACTTGGGATTGCGGACATTGGCTGCAGATGGAGAAGTGAGAGACTGTGACTTACACAAGTCCACAGGTGTGCCAGGATCTTCTGAACCAAAGTCTTCCACACTCACATTCCATATGCTGTCAGTCAAATCACACCAGCTGCCATGCACTAGCTTGGGCTGGGAAACCTTTCTCTCCTGGGGGCCTTTTTGAGAATTGGTACAAACTCTGAGGGCAGCCTAGAGGTTGGCAGTGAGGGTGATTAAGGGGTGCAGGAACCTCCTGAGCACACTCCTTAAGCCCCTGGGACCCTAACTTCCTTGGACAGAGCTGAAATGAGTATCCACAAACATGGATATACCTGTCCAAATGGTGGCACTTGGCCCATCCTGATACCATTGGGTACTACTCAGTACCCAATTAGTCCCCGACGGGCTAACCAAGCTACTGACTTATCGGTTTCCATCCTGATTTTCTGACCTTTGGTACCGATTTTCTGACTTCTGCTACCACTTTTTTGACTTCCTGTCTCAGTTTCTGTATCAATTTACCATTTTACCAATCAGTAAAATGGTAAATCAGTCACTCGGTAACACTAATACCCAGTACTTTCAGGTAATCAAATGCCCAACTTGGTGCTCAGGTACCAAGCAGAAACCCAATAGACTACTCGGAAATTCCCCGCAGGTAGCAACTGTGCTACCCGTTAGAGCTCTGCGCACTTGTATTAATTTTCAAAGTGGCCCCTACTGGGAAAGAAAAGATTTCCCACCCTGAATCTACACCATGGATATTTCCCCTATTCTTGTGTGCATGCTGCCATCTCTGTTACCTTTCCCTGGGTTCACTCCTTCAGTGTGGTGTAGTTGTTAAAAGTGCAGTTCTTGGAGTGCAGGTTGGGAGAGGCTCTGGTTCAAGAGTTACCTTTTCCATGAACTCACTGGGTGATCTTGGGCCAGTCACAGATCTCTCAGTCTAACCTACCTCACAGGGTTGTTGTGAGGGTGAAGAGCTGAGTTAGTTGTTAACATTACAGTTAATGAGTTAAAGTAGGGTTACCCTACCTCCCCTTTAAAAGAGGGCAATTATGAAAAATACATGGTGTAGGACTGCATTGGTTCCAGTGCAACCCTGCAACATGTATTTTTCATAAGCATTCTCTTTTAAAGGGGAGGTATGGTCACCCTAAGTTAAAGAATTGTAAGCCACTTTGAGTCTAAGGAATAGGGTGAGATAAAAAAAATAATCTAATAAATAAATAAAAAATCCCGCCCCAGATTGAGGTTCCCCAGCCCTACTGTAGTCACTGGACCATACTTCTTTACAATGGACCATACTTCTTTAGGTTCAACCTGTCCACTGCTTCACCAGCCTCAAAACCCACCAGTCACCTCTGCTTAGTGTCTTGGGGGACTTCAATACCCATGCCGATGTGGGATTGCAAGAGTGGAGCAGAAATTCACGGTGGCCATGGCAACCATGGGCCTGTCCCAGGTGCTATGGGGCCCAACACATGAGCGGGGACACACTCTGGATTTGGTTTTCTGCACTGACCTTGAGGTAGGGGGCCTGATGGTTGAGGGTGTGGTGTGTTCATTCTTTCCACAGTCGGACCATTACCTCCTGCGAACCTTCATTCTAGCATGCCTACCTTCTTCTTCGAGTGGCTCCTCCCATTCTCTCAAAAGGGTTTGGGTTTGCGTGCCCTTCTCTTACCAGCAGATACCAAGCTCACTAGTTTGAAAAACACTTGACATGCACACGCCCCCACACTATATAAGGCACCTTCCTGTCTAAGCCCAACAGTTCCTTCCAACCGCTTTTGCAGCTTACCGTCTTTCCCTCAGCTCGCTAGCTTAATTAGTTAAAATGTCAGATTTCAGGCACGACTTTAAACAGTGTTTCTCGTGCCGAAAGATGACCACTAAAGACCCCCATGGACAATGTTTAGTTTGTCTCGGGACCAGTCATGACCTGACTGACTGTCAGCACTGCCAGGTGTTTAAGCCTAAAACTTTGAGAGAGAGAGCTTTGCGCCTCCCTGCCTTACTCCGTGAACTCGAAGGTAAGGAGAGGGAAAAAGAAAAATCTAAGAGAACAGCTAAGGGCCGTTCTCCACAGCTTTATCCTGCTGTCCCCAGCATAGGAGCCGAAGTTACATTATCTGCTGCGCCCTCTGCCATCAACCCAGCAACCGCAGAATCCTCTTTACTGGGCCCGTATTCTTCAAAGGTGCCACGGTCTCCATCTCCTAAGAGACTTAAGCAACAGGAGGGTATAGAGCCTGCTTTTGTGGCAGCCCGCTCTCTCTCCCTTGACTCATCAGATGAGGAGCCCGATCTTAGGCAGGAGAACCTTCCTCCTATTTCGCCATTAACCATTTCCTCACCTCTGTATAATTCGGAGCAAGATGCAGACCCCCGCTTTGTGGGATCCCCATACCAGCCCCTGAGGCTTCAATGGTTGGCGACTTCTCCCACAGTTTCTACAAGGCGCCTGGACTTACCTCCTATGAGATCCAAAGAGTCTGCCTTTCCCTGGGAGTTCTTTAAAGAACAGGAGAGAACCCGATGTCAAGAGTCAAAACTCATAGTCTCCTGCCTTCAGCAACTTCTTGAAACGTCAAGGTCTACCAAATCCACCACGATGTCTGTACCGGTTGACATCAATGTACCTCCATAACCTACCAACGTTCGACCACCCCAGTGTTTATCCACGACTGCCATGATGTCGACTAGCCAGCCTTCGCCACTAGGTGGCACTGTCGACACAGCTTTTCTCTTGACATCGACGGATATGACATCGAAGGCTACGATGTAGAAGGGTACTATTGTCTCGATGTCAAAGGCTTCTATCTCGACATCCAAACATCCCACGACATCTAAAAACACCGCCTCAGGATCAGTCAACCCTTTTGATCAGGGACAACAACAGCAATCTACTTTTCAGGAGGAAGTCAGGCAGGTTTTTCTAAAAAGACAAGAAAAACTTCATAAAAAGGCACAAAAAAGAAAAAGATTGAGACAAGCTCTCCAACAGCGTGTCATCATTCCACCATCCGATGACTTACCTTCCTCGGACACTCCTGAATCTCCACAACCTGTCCTCCCAGATGCCCCTCTTCAAGACTTTGATGAGCTTCAGGAATCGGAAAGCCTTTCACCTCCACCCTCCAATGAGGTACAAGGTGCATCTTCTTCTGTCTCCACTCAGGAGCATAAGGAATTCCAGGGTCTCTTAAAGAAATTTGCAGAGACTTTGAAGCTTGATGTTATTCCAGTTTCTGAACAAGACTCGGACCTGGCTTATAGTTCGGTCGAGAAACCTCCGCACTCCAAGATGACTCTTTCATTGTTTAAAAAGCCGGCTTCTATTCAGCCAGTTTCTACCACAGCAAGTTATTTCTATCTTTTCCCTCCTGAGAAGGGATATATCTTCTTCAAACACCCAATACCAAATTCTCTCCTAGTGACTGCATCCTCCAAGAGATTTCAACGCAATTCGCAGGATACTTCTCCTGCCGATAAAGACAATAGATGTATTGATGTGTTCGACCACAGAGCCTTTGCCTTGAACATGATGCTGATGCACACCTCTAATTATGCTGCTGGAATGGCTGCATATCAGCATCACCTCTGGGAGGAAGTCCAGTGGTTTATCCCCTTCCTTCCAAAAGAGAAACACAAAGAAATTCAGCGTATCGTTTCCGAGGGTGCTACCACCTCCCGTTTCCAGCTGCAAACTGCTAGACATTCCTCTGAAACTGCTGCAAGAGGAGTAGCCAACACCATCATCACTAGGCGATTTGCCTGGTTGAAGGGCACTAAACTTGATCACCACCGTAGGGTGAGGATAGAAAACCTCCCCTTCGATCAGTTGGGGTTGTTCGCCAAAGAGACTGACAAAGTGTTAGAAAAAAATCAGAAATCAAAAGTAACAGCAATAAAAATGAAAATAGCCCAGAGGGATCATGCCTCCCCACCCCTTTTTACCACTCTCGTCCATCGACACATTACCAGGCCTATAATTGCCCTAGACAGTACCAGTCTAGCTACCAAAGCTATAATAAAAGGTACTACTCCCTCTCATACCAATTTCAGGGGAGGGTGAGACCGCAGTATACCCCCTTTAAACAGAGGGGTAATCCTAAGCAGCCCTTTCCTTCCCAGCAGCAGGGTGGACGTCGCGGACAATTACAGTCCTACCCCATGCAGCAATCTCTAGAGGTTCAGAGGGAACTTTCGTTTTCCTTAGCTCTTTTTCAATGCCTCCCCACTTGGGAGTCTATTACCTCTGATGCATGGGTGCTCAGGGTCATTGCAGTTGGGTGCTCAGGGTCATTGCAGTTGGGTACAGGGTACAATTTGATCCCTTTCCCCCTTGTGTTAAGTCATTAAAACCTTTTAAGATGTCTGTGCAGCAATCTCTGGTGTTGAATAAAGAAATATTTGAAATGTGCTTCAAGAATGTGATAAAAGTTGTACCTCACCATTACACGGGGTCAGGTGTCTATTCTAACTACTTCGTTGTGGATAAAAAAGGAGGAGGTTATCGCCCTCTTCTTGATCTACGTTTTTATACCAGTTTGTAGTATACAAAAAGTTTAAGATGATTACCATTGATTCCTTGAGATCGAGTCTTCACCAGGGACAATGGTATGCGGTCATAGACCTTAAGGATGCTTACTTTCATGTAAGATTACATCCCTCTTCTAGGAATTTTTTTAGATTTGTTCATAATTAGACACACTATCAATTCTCCTCCCTCCCGTTTGGGTTGTCCTCAGCCCCAAGGGTTTTTACAAAGATCATAGCCCCAGTTATTTCTTACATATGTAAACAGGGCATTGTAATTTCCCCATATGTGGATGATTGGCTCCTCATTGCTGAGTCGCAGGTTGATCTTGTCAGTAACCTTCAGTTCACTCTTAACTTTTGTATTCAACTGGGTCTTACAGTTAATTTGCATAAGTCTCATTTGTCCCCTTGCCATCGCATTGACTATATAGGAAACAGTCAGATCCTTACAAGCAAACTTTTAACACTGGAAGGCTGAGAACACAGTTATCAAGGAGCACAGGAAGTGGGGCTAATCTCTCTGACAGTACCCCCTGAGAAGGGGTAGGACTATCACCTACAAGCTTCCCGACACCCCCCACCCCCACCCCAAGAAGGGGTAGGACTATCATCTACAGGGGCCAAGCTTTCCGACAGCACCCCCCGAGAAGGGGTAGGACTATCATCTACAGGGGCAAAGCTTTCTCACAGTACCCCCCGAGAAAGGGTAGGACTATCATCTACAGGGGCCAAGCTTTCCGACAGCACCCCCTGAGAAGGGGTAGGACTATCATCTACAGGGGCCAAGCTTCTCGACAGCATTCCCCGAGAAGCGGTAGGACTATTATCCACAGGGGCCAAGTCTCCTTTTGACAGTACCCCTAAAGAAGGGGCTGGACTATGTTGCTTTAGGAGCTAGTTCTCGGTGGATATAAAGATCGTGTCTGGTTTAGATAATTTAAATTAAGGGTCCTTACTTTTCTTATTTGTTATTTCCCTTTTTGTGTTGAATAAGTTTCATCATGACATCAAGAACAAAAAGGCCAAGGGCCATGAAAGTACAGGCATTTCCTCCAGGAAAACAGAGGAAGATTGAAAACTTCCTTGAGGGTGCTAGGGCAAAAGAAAATGTTACGAAATTTAATCTATCTGTTTCAAATGCCTTTTTGGTTTTTGAAGATCTAGGGTCATCATGTGAGGGGAAATCCCCTGTTTTAAGGAAGAGGAGTAGGGGGCCCCAGCAAACTAATGGAAGTGAGGAGAAGGTGAGATGGACTCAGGATATGAAGGGTGAAAAGGAAGGTTTACAAGAAACAACCACTATGTTAGCGGAACATGTCTTGCTTACATCACAAACTATCAAATTTATTTT
Source organism: Sphenodon punctatus (assembly GCA_003113815.1). Classification (NCBI taxonomy): domain Eukaryota; kingdom Metazoa; phylum Chordata; class Lepidosauria; order Sphenodontia; family Sphenodontidae; genus Sphenodon; species Sphenodon punctatus. Next base: position 3,699,028 of record QEPC01010859.1, read on the forward strand.
TAGTCAGTTAAATAACTTAAGTAGGAAGCTAGACATGATAAAGGTACCGTTGGGTATTTATCAAGAGAGGGGATCCCCCAAGTGTCAGATTACCCCCAAAGGTAATTTTGAAAAAGATAAAAGAGGGGGTCAAGGACAACAGGGTTTAATTATATTGGCAAAAAACCTTGAAGGTTTACCAGATGCCCATGAAAAGTTTTGTTTGTACAGAAATAAGCTGGTGTTTATTGTTAAACCTCTTCCTAAGGGAAATTTGCCATTGGGACACTGCACTGGATGTCACAGAACACCTTAGGTGCCTTTTAAGACTGCCAATTGTTAGTAAAGACATCTTGTCAGTGTCCCAACTTCCCTTTACTAGAGGAAGAAGAAATGTATTAGTGCATTTCAGGGGTGTAAATTTTCCCCCCAAAATTATTAAAGCCCAAGCTTCTTTGGAACAAAGAGGAATTTTCTTGGCAAGAATATATGATAAATATGAGGTAGGGATCTTGCCTAGTAGCCCCGTGAAGATCAAGCACCCTGGAGTGACCCAGAGATATGTATTCGGGGTCTACTAACCGAAAGGTTGCAAGATTCTATTATAGACATTTCGGATGGGGCAATGAATTGTCGAGTGTGTCCTAGGGGTCTGGAGGATAGTTTGTGTAACAAACTATCCATGATCAGTGAGGGAAGCCTCCATCTAAATCCCAAACCCAATGAATGCTTGGATGATCTTGTGGGCCAGCATAAACTATTGGATAAAATGAGGATATTATATAATCAGTTAAAGAGGCCCCAAATTCTACTAATTGGGGGAAGTGAGAACTTGGATGAGGGAAGGATAGGAGCTACACCTAATAGGGAAAACTCTGAACTTCCCTTACATCCTAAAAACCTGAGGCACAGCTCGGCTAAGGACAGACAGGACAAGGGTATTTTCCCTAAAACTAAAGTGATGTTGCCATCTGGACACAAGGGAAAGGGTAGCCCTATTGAATCTCTACTCCTTGGGCCAGGGGAAAATATTAAAGATCAAGCAAGTATCCCCCTGATTGATTATAAAGTAAGCTCAGTGCTGTTAGAAGGAGACTCTACTGATCTGGGGAAATTAGTTTATACTCCAGAACAGTGTAGGGTGAAGATGGTTGTCAGGGAAGCAAATGATCCAGTTAAACCAGTGCTGGAAGCAAAACAAAGTTTTGAGGGTCTTGCTGTAAACCATGAGCATCCTAGAATACTGTGTGAAGTTCCTGAGTTATTAACCTTTGGTAAAAGTAAAAATGAGGTGGCAGGTCTCTACCCAAAAATTCTAGCGAAAGAGGGGTTGTTGCTGGATGAATTAGAAAATGAACAGACAGTCCAATGGGAATGCAACCGCCAGGAAATGGGTGGACAAAATGCAGATTGACTACAAACCCCTCTAGATGGAAATATACTAAGTCAGGAACAGACTAATAGATTTGATGGTTCTTTTTACCCTGTAGCTTTAAAGATCAGATCCTGGAATGTTGCTGGGTGAGTTGGGAAAAGTTTGGATAAAGATTTCATTTGTTATCTACAGACATTTGATATTATTTGTCTTCAGGAGGTTTGGCTTTGGGTGAAAACAGACATGACGCTAACACCCTTTAACCACCCTTGGTGGTTATTTATGCATGTTGCAGGGCTGTATTGGTGCCCTATGCAGCCCTGAAACATGCATAAATGACCACCAAGGGTGGTTAAAGAGTGGTTAGCGTCATGTCTGTTTTCACCCATCATGATGCGGATCAGTTAGATCTAGATGGTTTCCAGAAGTGGTTTTTACCGGCGGAGGTTCATGGCCATAGAGGGCGACCATCAGGTGGTTTGGTAATTTTGATATCACTTGGATTAAAAGTAAACATAGTGTCCAGAGATTCGTTTGGATCCCAAGTTCTGTTTTTGAGGGGTATTTTTCATGGGGTAGATGTTCCTATTACACTTTGTAATGCTTATTTTCCCCCACATAGTTTGAAATCAGATTTGTGGGGGTAATTTGAAATCTTTTTTCAAAACCTGAGGGGCACGGGTGATGGAGACGATTATATTATTCTCAGTGATTTTAATGGAAGAATGGGGCCAAGCAATCAGAAAATTTTAGAAGCTAGAAATATAACCAGTTTGTTAGATCAGGAGGAAGATTGGAATGAATATAGATCCTCAAGGGATAAACAGATTAATAAAGAGGGGGAAATCCTCCATGAATTTATATTTGGAAATGGTTTATATATATTAAATGGGAATTTTTCCAGAGATATCCCTGGAAATCTGACATGTCCTTTTGCCCGGGGGGGGGGGAGGGGGGCGGAGTGTAATTGATTATGCTTTAATTACTCCCTCCTTATTAAATTTTATGAAGGCTTTTGAGGTAGGGGATAGAACGGAAAGTGAACATTTTACTATTGTTATGACTATGGGAAAGCTGGGTAAAACCATAGAAAATGAAATCTTTAACTATGGGAATGATGGGGTGATAGAACAGACTGAACCCAGCAGAATTTGTTGCTCATCAAAGGTGGTTGACAAGGGGTATTTTCAGACGTTACGAGATCACAGTCAACCACAGTGAACCACGGTCAATTTCGCTGTGGGGCCAAAGCGCCCTGAACATCTGTTTGTCAGCCGCCAGATGTTCACCACGGCCGATTCCCACATGGGGTCAATTTCAACCATGCTACCCAGGCTCCCCGCGGAATGAGCTTCGAAATCATGGTCATAAGTGATTCCCAGTGGGAAGCAATAAAAAGTAATGTCTGGCCAGCGATCCCTGGCGGGATTCCGGGCCATGGTCAAAGCGGCTGGGTGCTGCGGCCGCATTGGCCGTGGTGCCCGCCTGTCTCCCCAGAGGGCGGGCGGCGGGGGAGTGGGGGGGGCAGGGCCGTGCAGCCGCACATTGCACCGCGTGGCCCCACCCCCTCCCCGATTCCCCGCCAGGATCAGCCAGCACATCTATTCGGTCCAGTTTTTGACCACGGGGGGTGGTTATGTCATTCACCCCCCCAGGGATTCACTGGAATGAATCAGGATGGCGTAACGTCTGAAATCACTCAACGGGTCAGAAAAATTGTCTTCAGAAGGAGTGTTAGATTTAAGAGATTAGATTTTAGCCTCCTCAGATTTAGAGGAGGCAGTAGTTCTAATAAATAGGATTTTTCAGTGTTTGAACCCAATCCTTACTAAAACTAATCCAATAGGAAAAGAAAGGGCAACTGGTTATGGATGGTGCGATGAAGAGTGTCATGAGGCTAGATTGACTCTGCGGAAAAAAGAACGTCTTATGAAACAAGAGAATGGGGTTGCTCTGGTTTCTCACTATAGAAAGTGTTACCCGGGGTATAAGAAATTAATAATTGCTAAGAAGGCTCTATATTATAAATACAAATGGGATCAGTTATTGATAGCTTTAAAGGGGGGAAATATTAAGGAATCTTGGTGTTTATTAAATCATTCCATGAAGGATAATAAAATCTATGTGGAGTCAAAGATTAACCATTCAGTATGGGAAAAACATTTTTTGCAGATTTTTAATGCCACTACCCCACCTACTAACTCCAAGGCAAGTTGTATGGATTCAACTTACCCTGCATGGGATCCAGTAAGGGAGGAAGAAGTACTGGAGGGCGATTAAAAATCAGAAGAGTGGAAAAGCCCCTGTTGGTGACTTTATTCCTATTGAAGTCTTTAAAGAAAATCCAGATTGGTGGTTGGGAGCTTTGGCGAATCTCTTTACGTTAATTAATAATGCAGGTATTATTCCTGATTATTGGAGAATCATGGTACCTATCCCAATCTATTAAAAAGGTGATAAAAATGATTCTAAAAACTACCGTCCGATAAGCTTGCTCCCTATTATCTCAAAAATATACTCGCGGTTGCTGTTAAATAGACTACAAAGTTGGGTGGCAGAAGGAGGCTTGCAGGAAGACGAACAGGCAGGTTTTACAGCAAACAGAAGCACTTTGGGGCATTGTTTTGTTTTGGCTCATTTAGTTGAAAAATATAAGCAAAAAGATATGAAACTATTTGTAGCCTTTATAGATTTTTCATCTGCGTTTGACCTTATAAATAGAGAGAAATTATGGGGAAAATTGGAAGCCATGAATATAGATAAAAGACTGCTGTTTCTGATTAGATCTCTTTATTCAAATACAGGATTAAGGATAAGGTATAACATCAGAGGTGCGACAACAAAGGAAATTAGGACATCTCGAAGGGTGTGACGGGGTGTCTTCTTGTTCAATCTCTATGTAAATGATTTAATCATTAAGCATAGGGATGTGGGAAGATATATGGCACCTAGGATAAAAGATAAAAGAATTTCTATCTTGATGTACGCAGAGGACACCATTCTCTTATCCACGTCAGGATTGGGCCTCAGAATCATACTTAAGGATTTTGGTGCAGAATGTATTAGACAAGAGCTAAAGATAAACTATTCCAAGACAAAAGTTATGATTTTTGACAGAAAATTTAAAGCGCGGAGATGGACTATTGATGATCAAAAAATTGATCAGGTAATTATCTTGGTCTTACTTTTTATTATAATGGATCTTGGTCCTCACATTTAGCTGCCTTAAAACAAAGTGCATCTGCTACAACAGATGTCCTGCTTAAAGTTTTTTAAAGCCCGAGGGGGCCAACAAATTGTGGCAGCAACCAGGGTTTTCGAAGCTAAAGTAATCGCAAAATTGAGATACGGAGCTTTGCTCTGGGGATATTTGCCCAGTGCTAAAAAGGTGTTAGAACCCATCTTGAAGATATTTCTGAAAAGATTATTACAATTCCCTGTGTCTACCCCATCTGCTATAGAGAGATTGGAGTTTGGGTTCAGATCTGTTGAGTCATATCTAATAGAAAATTTGCTGGTCTCAGTCATGAAGATTGAATCCATGCCATTGGGAGACCTTGCTAGAAGTTGTTTAAGGGAAAAGCAAGAAGCTGCAAGCTGTAAAGGGTCATGGTGGCAGGGGACTCAAAATATTTTTGACAGATTGGGTCTGTCATTTTTGTTTCTACAGTCCCTTCCCTTTGGGCAGGCAAATTTTTTGCTTACAACTAGAATCACCAATATCGATGGACATGAAAACTGCCCCATGGTATAAGTTCTTGATCCCAGGGAGGGATGGCTGTGAATATTTGAAAGGGGATATGTCTTTCCAGCAGAAGAGAGCCTTTTTGGCACTTCGTCTCCAGGTGATGCCTACTGCGGTCCTGGAAGGGAGATATAAGGGGATCCCCTTCCAGGAGAGGCTGTGTGCATGCTGTGGTACTGAAATTGAGGATTTGGTACATTATCTTTTTTTCACTGCCCTCAGTATAATAGATTAAGGGATAGATTGTTTAAAGAAACTGGTGTCCAAAAAGACTTTTCAGTAGAGAGGAAAGTGATATTATCTTCTCTGATAAATGCCAAAAAATTACATGGGACGTGGCCTTTATACGTCTGTTAATGGAGAGGGAGAGGAAAAAAGTCATGGATAAGGTAAAGGGAGTCTAGATAGTGTTTTTCATTTATAACTCATGATCTTTATACCATATCCCCATGGAATATAACATCACCCCCCGGGTAAGGGGAATGAAGACTTAAATAGCTCCATTTATATTATGTTGTAAATGTATCTGTTGTGTTTTGTTTACGGACATGGTAGATGTCAAAATGGTAGGTTTATGGACATCAGATTTGTATTTGATGATGAAGATGTATTTCTATGCATTTTTATATATTTAATAATTTGGTAGTTGGTAGTTCGTTTGTTTATTTTTCTAATTTTGGCAGTTTTATTGCTTTTTTGTTATGAAATATGTTTTTCTTTTTATGTATGTATGTTTTGTCATGGCTGAGGCCAGAACAATAAAGTGAAAGAGTATATAGGGGCTGTGTTAGATTCCACAGTAGCTAAAGTTTTCACCCCGGAAGACAGGTTTTTAGATATCTCCCGTTTGTTGAGGTCTATGATTATTTATAGACTCCAGAACATTAGATCTCTTCAGAGACTACTCGATCTTATGGCTTCCACCACTGCTACGACTCCACATGCCAGGCTGTTCATGAGATCACTACAGTTATGGGTACTGAAGTTGTTCAACCCTCTCATAGACCCCCCTTCCAAGAACCTTCGATTGACCAGGGAAATCCTGAATTCGATCCAAGTTTGGGCTAATAGAGAATTTGTGTTAGCAGGTCGTCCCTTTTCCCACCCTAATCCTTCGCATTTCTTAACCAAAGATGCGTCATTAACAAGATGGGGGGCTCACCTCCAGGATCTAGCCATATCATGTCATTGGAGTACATGCCAGAGATAGTTACACATCGATCTCTTAGAGACCACAGCTATTTTAAAATCCCTGAAGGCATTTTGATACCTTATAGCAGGCAAGACTGTCAACATAGCATCAGACAACATGACAGCAGTTTGGTACCTCAACAAGCAGGGGGGTACCAGATCTCCGGAACTTTGCATATTAGCTCAGACAATTTGGCACTTCACTCTAAAGCACAGGATGTACCTGCAGGCGACTCATGTCTCAGGGTCAGACGGAGAACTCATGAGCAGATATTCTCAGTCGTCTACAGGAGGAGAATCACAAATGGGAGCTCTCCCCCCAGATATACTGGTCCCTAATCTCATGATGGGGAACGCCCCAAATAGACCTTTTTGCGACTCCTCACAATACCAAGTGCAACCTTTACTGTACAAGGGCGGCACATGACCCCCAGTCCCAAGGGGATGCTTTTCTTCTACCTTGGAACACTCAAATGGGGTACGCCTTCCCACCCATCCCCCTAATACCCAAGGTGTTGGACAAGATATGCAGGGAGGGGGCAAATTTAATTTTAATTTCCCCGGCATGGCCAAGACAAATGTGGTTTTCCAGACTCCAGAAACTAGCGTCTGCATCATACCCCCTGCCCCAGATCTCCAATCTCTATCCATCAGTCAGGGACAGACCCTGCATCCAGACATCAGGAGACTGAACCTCCACGCGTGGAGAATTCGAATAACCCTTTCTCCGTTCCAATGATTGACAGACTTGAAATAGTCCTCCAGAGTGACATAAAGGTGTGAACTAAAAGGTCGTATAATTCTAAATGGAAACGTTTCTTGTTTTGGTTAAAAGACAAGTCCTCTCCACTGAACAAGTGTCTATTCACATTGTACTTCATTATTTACTAAAACCTGCGGAGAAAGGACTGGCTCTATCCTCTATTAAAGTGCACCCAGACATGTTAACCTCCCTAATACTCAATCTCTATTCTCTCACTCTTTAGTTAAAAAATTTCTAAAGGGTTTGGTTAATTTGTTTCCGCCCCATAAGAAATCTCTTTCAGTGGGACCTAAATTTAGTATTAGAACAAATCACTAAACCACCTTTTGAACCAGCCGACGAGGCTGACCTATAACACTGGACGTTGAAAACGGTTTTTCTTGTGGCTATCACATCCTTAAGGCGAGTAAGTGAACTCGCGGCTATCTCTATCAAGGAGCCATATCTCCAGGTTTTCCCCAATAGGATTGAAATCTCTATTCACCCTACCTTTATTCCCAAGGTGGTGTCCTCTTTCCATTTGTCTCAAAAAATTGGTCTCCCGGTTTCCTTCCTCCTCCCCATGACTCCCCCTTATCAGCCAGGTTTCATACCCTTGATGTAAAAAGGTCAGTTTTGATTTACTTGAACAAGACTAAACAGTGTAGACTCTCTGACAGCCTATTTATTTCCCCTTCCCTCCACAAGTTGGGTCAAAAGATTTCTTCTCAAACAATTTCCAAGTGGTTGGTTGATTTGATCACCTTTATTTACAATCAAGTAGGGGTCCCTCCCCCTCCGTATTTGAGGGCTCACTCCTTGAGGGGTGTAGGTGCCTCTACTGCAGCTTTCTTGAATATCTCACCACAGGAGATATGTCGTGCTGCAACATGGAGTTCTCCGAGTCCAATTATCCAGCACTATGCTATCCACCTTTCCTCTCAGTCAGAGTCTGCAGTAGGTGTGGCCATTTTGAACTCTGTAATTAAGCCTCTGTAAAAATAAATAAATAAATAAAATAATTTTTTAAATTTATTTTTATTTATTTTTATTTATTTAAAATTTATATCCCGCCCCTCCTGCCCACAGGGCAGCCCGGGGCGGCAAACAACATTCATTAAAACATTAAAGCAATATAAAATTTTAAAACAGTTTAAAATTACAATTTAAAAATACCCCAATATGTGGGGAAAGCCCCCATCCCCGCCCCCACCCCACCCCTACCCCTCACCAAAAGCCTGATGGAACAGCCAGGTCTTACATATACACCGAAACAGCAGTAGAGTGGGAGCCAGCTAAGCCTCCTCCAGGAGCGAATTCCACAGCACAGGGGCGACCACTGAAAAAGATCTAACATCGGTGGCCACCTGCCTCGCCCGGGGAACCTCCAAAAAGGCTCCCACGGACGATCTCAAGGGTCGCACGGACACATGGGGAGTGAGGCGGTCCCGCAGATAAGCAGGGCCTAGGCTGTGAAGGGCTTTAAAGGTTAAAACCAGCACCTTGAACCTGGCCCGGTGCTTTATAGGCAGCCAGTGCAGAGCCCGGAGCACTGGTGTCATGTGCTCCCTG
>QEPC01010859.1:3710362-3735035 GCA_003113815.1 Sphenodon punctatus
AGGCCGGCGAGAGGGACCCTGCCCCCCTAGACCCCCCCCCATCTGCCTCTGCCACTGGCGGGCAACCCTCCCCCCTCCAGAGGGTCACCCCTGCTCACACCAGGGGTTCCCCTCCACATCACCCCCTGGCCTCCGTCTCCTGCCACCAGAGGGAGGTCAACAACCCCCACCCCACACCCAACCCCTCAAAATTGCACCCCTCCAATGTCAAAATTCCCCACACGATACACACAGGACCCCACCCCACTCCTCTGTCTGTCAATATCTTCACACACACCCACTCCCACCCACATAGGGGAGGGGGGCGAGGCAATATCCCAGCCTCTGTCACCACGCACGCAGGGGCGCTCTGCAGAGCAAGTATAATGTCCCTGGTAGCCACTTCCGCCGCCTCTGTCTGCTAACGGCCCGCCAACGGCACTTTGTCCTTTGGCGGCATCCCCTTTGTAAGGATGGTTACCTGCAAGGGGGAGGGACAGCAGAGTGGATGCAACAGAGTGGATTTAGGTGGGAAGGATTCCCAGGGCCTTGGCCAGGAAGCCCATACCCCACCTTCCTTCCCAGTCCTTACACACCCTCAGGGGCAGCTCCCCTTTGTAAAGATGGTTACCTGCAAGGGGGAGGGACAGCAGAGTGGATGCAGCAGAGTGGATGCAGGTGGGGAGGATTCCCAGGGCCTTGGCCAGGGAAGTCCCCAGTTATATATATGACAGTTTAGTCAACATGTTATTTCAATAAACATATATATATAATTCTCTTGAAGCTCAATCCTGATAAGACAGAGGTGATGTTAGTTAGCGGGACCAGTGATCTGGGTGAGGAGCTTTCCCCTGTTATCAGGAGTGTCCGTCCTCCTTTGGCTCCATCTGTGCAAAGCCTGGGGGTGCTCCTGGCTCCGCAGCTTCACCTGGATCCCCAGGTATTGGCTGTGGCCAGGGGCCCCTTTTGCTAATTACATCTGGTGAAGAGGCTCCTTCTGATCTCACCACTATCATCCATGAATTTGTCACCTCGAGGCTAGACTATTGCAATACACTGTACATGGGGCTGCCCTTGGGGACGGTTCAGAAGCTGCAACTAGTGCAGAATGCGGCGGCCTGTCTCTTTACTGGGGCGGGGCGCAAGGCGCACATAACACCTATTCTCCGAGCACTGCACTGGTTGCCTATTGTCTTCTGGGCCCAATTCAAGGTGCTGGTGTTGACCTTTAAACCCCTTCAAGGCCTAGGCCCTGCCTATCTGAAGGATGGTCTCACCTCCTGGGCTGCCCGTGAGGTCACCTGGGGGCACTCCACATTATTGGCATGTTTGGATGGACAAGAGGGTATTCTCAGTGGCTGTGCCATCGGTCTGGAATTCCCTTCTGATGGCAGTTCTCCTCATCCCGGATCTTCTCACCTTCCGATGAAACTGCAAGACCTGGCTCTTCCGCCAGGTGTTTGGTGGGGGAGGGGGGTAGAGTGGGATGGGTTGAGGGGGAGGGAATTTCTTTTTATTCTTTTTTTTTCCTTACGCACTAGCCAGAGTTTTTATGAGAATTTATAGTGTTATTTATTTATTTACATTGTATTTTATATTGTGATTATTATTTTATTGTTTTTTAACTTTGTACGCCACCCTGAGTTGCTTTTGCAAAAGAGGCGGGGTAAAAATAGAATAATACCCATCGAAATCGCAATACTTAACCCAACCCAGCAACGTCAGGGACAGATCAGTATCTGATTAGTGCCTGATAGGCTACCTGATGTAAGAGTGTACTGCTTTTCATCCTGATCTTTCCACTTCCGGTCCTGATTTTCCGACTTCCAATTCCACTTCCTATACTGATCCTGTTCCTATTTTTGAGTAATCAGGTACCTGACTCGATGCTCAGGTACCAAATGGGCATCCAACAGGCTACTAAAAAATGTGGGTATTACTCTAAGATTCTTGACCCCATCCTTATTCAGGGCTATAAATGTAGCTGGCCTAGAATCCTAGCACTCTGCTACAGGAGGGTGATAGAAGCTGTAGGAAAAGAAGACTGTGCTTGGAGCTGTCCCCAGTACTGAAGTGAAAAGCCAAGGGTGGTAGCTCTAACGCAGAGACAAGGCAAATTCACCCTAGTCAGTGGGGAAAGTGTCACCAAGGAGCTGCCACTTCAATCAGATCTCAAGAATGGCAATCATAGAGTCAAAGACAGATCCCCTCCCTCCCCCCATTGCTGCTACCACCAGAGCCTTTAGCTTATTCTATAACAGAGTCCAATGTTGAGCTTTCAAATGCACAGGATGGGGAAGGTGTAACCCTTTTAAGGTTACTCACTTCTAAGCCTTTGGATGAAGACTTCAAGTGTAGAAAACAAGGGAACAGGAAGAATGTTAACGCTCCCCCCCCCTAAACTTTTCACTTCTCCATACGGTCCTCCTCCAGATGTTTCATGTGGATATCTTAAAACTAAATTGGAAAAAAAAAAAAAAAGGAAAAAAACCCTTCAGTAGATGGCCATCAGCCTCAACTGGAACTTCTTGGACAGTATTTGTTAAGTTGTTCTGTGAACATATCCTGGTTCAGCCTGGTACCTGGAGGACTATACACTCTATGATTTTAACGTATCTCCATATTGTTTACTTGCAGACACAATAATCTCATCAAGGCAACCAATTTTCACACCACCCGCAAAGTCATTCTCTTCCTTCTAAGGCTGTGGTTCTCAACCAGTGAGTCAGGGCTTACTGGCAGGTCCCAGAAGGGTCTTAGGAGGTTCCTAGTAGGGAGCCACATTGTCTGGTGCATCTAAATCACACCTGCTGCTGTGTCCCCTCCTGCCACTTGTTCTGGCCAACTGTGCGGCTGAGAGCTGGGGGGAGAATAGACAGGAGGGACATGGCTTCACACAGCTTTTCTGGCTCCTGCTTCCTACTGATTCTGGCCACCTCATGGTGCCTCCCCACTGCTGCTGGGATCAGACCACACCTCCTGCTGCTGCTGATAGGACCCCTGCTGCCGCCACTACCCCCACTATTGCCCACTCCAACCCCTTCCACTACTGGATTTTTTAAAAAGATGGATCCTGCATGTTGTTTTGGTGGATCTCATTGTGAAGGATGCTCCCTCTTGCCCTGCTACTCCTTTGCGGTATCAGGGCCACCCTTGTGTTTCCACTCACTGTGTTCCCTAATAAAGTAGCTGACAGTAGCACAACAGCACCTCCACCTGGTGTATTGTCACCATTACATACAGTGAAATTGCCCTTTCAGTCCTTGGCGCGCACACATTCCCCTTCATTCCTTTGCTGCTTGGGATGGGGATTTGTACCTCGGGGTTGGGGTTATCCCTAGTTGCCTTAACTCCAGCTTGTCGCTCTGCTGGTTCAGCTGGCTCCTCTGCCTGGCTTGGGGCCTCACTTCAGGACCCTGACCAGCTCCCAGTACGAGCTTCCCAGGCTTCTGTCCATACTGGTGGCTTACCGCAGACTGACTCACCTTCCCGACCTTCCTCCTTTTATCTCTCTCTGGTGGGCAGTATGGGCCACAGTGATGGACAGGCTGGCCTTAAATGGCCATAGCTTGTTCCTCACACTCACACTCTCCAACAAAGAGATTGAGAACGACTGTCCCAAGATCTTAAGCAGGGATCGATGCTCACTGTGTTTCCCCCATTGCCACCAATAAGAAAAAAAAAGTGAACATGGGTCCCTGCTCTTAAGGTGAAGCCTTCACAGAACGTTCCCAGTGGCAGAACCACATTCTGCAATGGCACTTCTGGCATGTCCTGAAATCTCTGCCATTGCTATTTGATATGTTTTATAGTTTCGTTTCAAATTGTAAGCTGCCCCGAGCTGCTCTGAAGAAAGGGGCGGGGTATAAAATTGTAAAATAAATAAATACACAATCCTTGTAAAATGACAACACTGAGAGTGACCTCATGTAATTACAGGGCTGTTGATGATTTCATTATCCATCCTTGCGCTAGTCTCGTCAAATCTGATTGAGGGTTTGAGCTCATTTAGCTATTGGGCATGCTGAGGCAGCCTTACTCTTCCCCAGTCATGTTAAATAACTATAACCTAGATAATCTCTTGCACGTCTCAAAAGTTGCCTACTGAATGATTTTGGGATTGCTTTTTTTTATTGTAGACTGAGGCTATGTTCAGATGAAATTGAGAGGTTACTCCAGAATACTCTACCTGCAGAATGCTCACACATCCTGGGCTGGTAATTTGGGGAATTTCAGGAAAGTATATACCAGAGGTGGGCAAATGGCAGCTTGGTAGCCACATGCAGCACTCAGGCACCCAGAGTGCAGCTCTCAACAGAAGTGGCTGCCTAGGGACATGTCCATCTAGCTCCTGCAGAAGCAAGACAATTCAAGCCACCATTTCCACAACCCGAATCTTCTGTGAGCTGTGAGAGCAGGGGGAGCCTGCCCGTGCTAGGGCTGAATTAAGTAGAAGAAAAATTATTTGTGAAAATTTCCAAGTAGCCAAGTACCAAACCTGGGAGTTTAGTAGCTACTCGGTAATATTGTTGAATACTCAGAACGCGGTACTAAATACTTGGTACTCTAAAAAAAATACTCATTAATACTGGCTATTTTGCAGAGTATTCTTCAACTCCGCCAGAGCATCCAGTCCTCTCATTGAGTCTGCTGTCCCTGCTCCCCCTTCCTGCCCACTGCGCCTGGCCCCACGCCTACCCCCCTTCCTACATACCACAATAGGAGACCCGCGCCACGTTCAATTCCTCGATTCCTTGTGTTACTGATCACTGAGTACCATTCCGATTTCTTGGTTTACTCAGTAAACTGAGTCAAGTACCAGGATCCTCAGTAAAAAACAAGGAAAACTGAGTTCCGAGTCACAGCCCTACCTTGCACCATTATTGCTGCTGCCTGAATCCACCATAAAACTAGAGGTAGGGGTGTGTGTGTGTGTGTGTGTGTGTGTGTGTGTGTGTGTGTGTGTGTGAGAGAGAGTTGAGGGGAAGTCATGCTGTTGTGTCTCTGGGATGGAGGAATCTGCGAGTCATGTAATGTGTCTTGTGGCTCTCAGCAATATGAAAATTTTTGGTATGTGGCTCTTGGGTTTGAAAACTTTGTCCACCTCTAGTATACACACAGATAAATCAGAGAGTGAAAATCTGTTTGTCTTCAGATAAACATTCCATGCCTTGAGAGATTTTAGTACCATAGTTCCATTTCTTTAAATTGTCATTGCCTTGTCAAATGATCTAATTTGCACCGGAGGTCTCTCAAATAGAGTTGAAATGGTTATCCACATAGATACCATTATCTGTCAGATTTGTAGGATACGAACAATAGGGCTGAAGCAAACAGCAATTTTGCTGCTCATGAGAAATCTCCTAATTTCGGAAACCAGAATTGATTTCCCATCAATTTCCAGATGCCTGACTGAATTCTTGGACAATAATAATAATTAATTAATTAATAATTAATAAATGTTTTTAAATGCATTGCACATACAAAATGACTGCTGGGCCATTGTACACATGCACAAAATGGCCACTACTCTTAACCAAAATAGCTTCAATAGCATCACCACCATTTTGGTTAAGGGCAGCAGATTTTTTTTGCTCATGTGCAAAATGACCCGGTGAACTTTTTGCACATGCAAATTTATTATTATTATTATTATTATTATTATTTATTTTATTTTATTTTATTTTATTTTGCCCAAGAATTCAGTTGGGCATCAAGAGGTTCTTGGATCTTCCAGAGATTGAACCAAGAACTGGGATTTCGATGAGCTTTCTCATTGTTGAAAAATCTCATTTCAGCCCTAAGTGAACATCTAGGAGGTTTGGATCCCTCAAGCTTGTGGTGGCCAGACTTATGGTGATCTACCAAGGCATCTCCCAAATACTCCAGCAATCCAGGCTCAGACACCACTCATGGCTCCCAGCTCTAGGGCACCTCAGCAACCAGTAGGGATGCGGGAATTTCTCATGCACAAAATGGCGGCCACTGTTAACCAAAATGGTGGTGACATCATTTTGGCCACCACCATTTTGGTTAAGGGCAGCTGCCGTTTTGTGTATGTGCAAAACAGCCCCATCCACCATTTTTCACATGCGCACTGCCAAACACGGGACCTGGCAGCATGCTGGGAGGTCCCACACAGTAGTGGCCTGCCGGCTCACCCCCATCCTCCAAGGCCAGTAAGTACACATACCAGCTGCCAGAACCCTGGGGGTTGGTGGGAAAGATGAGCCCCGGTGGGTGGAGGTGGTAGGAATGCAGATCCTCACCCCCCATAACCTCCAAGGCAGGTAGTAGGCCCCATAGAATGGAGGTGGGGAAGGTTGGACCCTCTGTCCCAGGGGATGGATTGGTGGGGTTTTGGACAGGATTTTTCAGTCATGGACCCAGTTCACTTCAGTTCCCTTTTGGTCCAGTTCGGGGGTTCCCCTTCCCATTAAAGTCGAATTTTGCCATTCAAATTTTCAATGGGAAAAGATACAAAACTGAAAAACCAAAACCAAAAAAAGAACCAAACGTAGCTAGATACAAAACAAAACAAAAAACCATCATGTTTGGGGCATGGTGATGGGCTCGAACTGCTACTGATGCCTGCCACTCTGCTGGCACAGCCCCTGCCACCTCTGCCACATGCCCGATTGCCTGCCTTGCATGCAGCAGACCAGCCTCTCCTGCTTCCCTTTTCCATTTTTCCTTTCCAAATTATGCAGAGGAAGATTTTATATTATTTATTTATTTATTTATTTATTCAAAATTTGAATAACTCTACCTGCTATTAACTATTCTAAAACCTATGGAACTAAATGGAATATTATCTAATATCTACAAATGCCTAGTCCTACAAACACACTATAAAATATTAAAACTGCATCACTACACACTATCTCTATCTTCTCTATAACTAAGCTAACTCCTACATCTATCTATCTATCTATCAATCATCGGGGTGAGGGGACACAGACAGCTCACAACAAACAACACAGGGAGGGGTACAAAACTGAAATGAAACCTAAATCAATCTAATCCTACTCTAAATAAATCCAAAAACAGGGGAAGGGAATCAGAGATGGAATATATAAAGGGAGGAGGGGAGGATTCAATGGAGGGGAGGGGTAAAAAAAAAGAAAAATATCACCTAAATCTATCTAACCCCAAACTTCACAGGCCTGATTTTGGCAGACAGACTTCAGAGGCTCCCAGCAGTGGCACTAGGGGTGTGGTTCAGAGGCACCTCCTGCCAGCATCCTCCACTGCCACGCAGGGCACTGGAAGGCCTGCAGTCCAGGAGGCTGCAGCTGTCTCCGTTGCGACTGCAGGAGCAGGTGCAGGTGCTTTGGAGTCAGATGTTCCTCCAGAGTCACCAATGTCCCCAACGCTCATTATTGATGTGATCCCCAGCAGTCCAGGGCTGGTGGATCCCACCCCCACTGCTAGAGGCAGGGCCCGATCCCCAGGCAATGGCAGCAGGGCACCTCCAGGGTATGATGGGGAGGAATGGGAGATCCTGGCTCGCACGGTCTTCGTGCTGAGACCGTTCCTGGCCGTGACGGAGACCATCAGCTCCTCCATGGCCACCATCAGCCAGGTGAGCCCCCTCTGGTCCAGAGTCTCCTCAGGAGGCTGGAGGAAATTCTCCAAGGGTGGGATTGTGGCCCTCAGGGCAGGAAGCTGGTGGATGAGACTGTTGCCCTGGTGCGGCAGCTGAAGACAGAGCTGAGGGTGTGGTTCGATGAGGTCCTGCAGCCAGAGGAATATGTTTTGGCAACCATGCTGGACCCCAGGGTCAAGGGAAGTGTGGCATGCCAGGTAATGCTCTACGGGCACTTGAAGGGTGACCTGGTGGAGAGGGTCCAGCAGGCAGAGAGGGCTCAAGAGTGCGCGGAGGCAGTAGCAGGATGCCCCTGGTGATGGTGGGAGTGGGAGAAGCCACCCCTTTCATCCGGCAGTGTCTATCTCTGACCCCAGCCCTAGCAGTATCAGCACCAGCAGCAAGTTAAGCATCAGCAGCACCCCTATTGCCATCAGCAGCTTGTATGTGCAGGGCACTCTGGCGAGCATGGGATTGTGCACAGCAGGGCAGGCAGTGTGGCTGAGGGCAGTGGTGGAGGTGGTGTGCCCAGGCAGAGTTATGTGAAAGAGTACGAGAGCACCTCAGCAGCAGTGGAGAGTTATCTGGAGGCGGAGCCGTGCATTGAACCCAGCAGCAATCCCTTTGCCTGCAGGGCCTGAAAAACCAACATGTGGTCATCCCTGTCCAAAGTGGCTGAGGGTCTCTTGTCCTGCCCACCAACGAGTGTCCCCAGCGAGTGGATGTTCTCTATGGCGGGGGACATTTGCTCGCCACACTGCCTGAGACTGGGGGTCAAGTTGGTGGAGCAGTTGCTTTTTATAAAGGTGAACCGTCCACTGCTGTGATTCCCCAAACTGCCCCTGGACACGGGTTGATGGTGCCGTGGCACACGCCATCCCATGCCAGGAGTAGTCTTGGGATGGGGCTCCTCCTCAATCTGGGCCGCTGCTGCTGTTGAGGTGCCTCCCTCCCAATGCCCAGTGGCCGCTCTCTCTCTCTCTCTCTCTCTCTCTCACACACTAGATGGCCTCGGTCGGCCTATCTGACTGACCTCATGACGCAAGGTGGCATTGGGAAGCTGTAAGCCTGCCAGCCGGTCTTTGACTAGACAATCTTGGCTCGCCTATCTGACTGGCTCTCTCGCACACTGCACAGTCTTCACCAGCCTATCTGAGTGCCCTGTCAAGGTCCCAGTCTGCCTTCCCTCATGCCTCTCATGCCATGCTGCCTGTCTGCCTGCCCACCCAGGTTGCCAAGATCAAAGCCTGCCTCAGTCTGCCTTCCGATGCTCATAACATGCTGCCTGTCTGCCTGCCCACCCACCCAGGTTGCCAAGATCAAAGCCTGCCTCGGTCTGCCTTCCGATGCTCATGCCACACTGCCTGTCTGCCCGCCCAGGTTGCCAACCTCGAACCCTGCCTCAGCCTGCCTTATGATGCTCATGCCATGCTGCTTGTCTGCCCGCCCTGGTTGCCAACCTCGAACCCTGACTCAGCCTGCCTTCTGATGCTCCTGCCTGTCTGCCTGCCTTGGTTTCCAAGCTCAAACCCTGCCTCAGTCTGCCTTCTGCTCATGCCAAAGTGCCTATCTGCCTGCCCTGTGGGCAAACCTGAAGCCCTGCCCCAGTCTGCCTGCCTCTCATGCCAAGGTGCCTGTCTAACTGCCCTGGCAACCCTGGGTGATGTGCCCCACTGGCCTGGTAATCCCGCTGCTGCTTTCTGCTGGTCTATGGGTGCTCTGACCTGACAAATCCAAATGTGCCCACGAAATCCTGCTTCTGCTTTCTGCTGCTGTATGGGAACTCTTCCCTGGAAAATCCTACCATCCTGGCTCCATGGGTGCTGGCACAGGCAAATCCTGCTGCTGCTGTCTCTACTGTTCCACGGGTTCTGTGCCCTGGCAATCCAGTGTTGTCTGCTGCTGCTGCTGCTGCTGCTGCTGCTGCTGCTGCTGCTGCTGCTGTCGCCTCTGCAGTGCCACAGGCTCTGTGCCCTGGCCATCCAATCTATGCTGCTTCTGCTGATGGCACCTCTGATGTGCCATGGGTTCTGTGCCCCGGCAATCCAATTTCTGCCGCTGCTGCCAATGCTGCCTCTTCTGTCTGTGCCATGGGTTCTGCTACCAGGGAATCCAATGTCTGCTGCTGCTGCCTCTGCGCCTCTGTGCCTCTGGCTGTCTGTGCCATTGGTTCTGTGCTTGGGCAATCCAATGTCGTCTGCTGCTGCCAATGCTGTCTCTGCTGTGCCATGGGTACTGTGCCCCGGCAATCCAATGTCTGCTACTGGGTGGCCATGTGATTCACCACTGTGGAAGACTTGACAAATTTGCAGAAGAGCTTGTTCAGATCTGGCAAGTAGGATGCAAGCCTGCAATGCCCAGCCAAGTAGGGGTACCAGCCAGCAAGCTCTGGCCAGGTCTCTGCCACTGCTCCGCTGATGCCTGTCAGCCTGCAATGCCCAGCCAAGTAGGGGTGCCAGCCACTCCAGCCCCAGGACCCACCATCAGGGTTCTGGGGCCTACATTCCAGGCAGTGGTTGTACCCGAGGTTATGAATGTTCCGCCTGATCCAATTTTGTGGGATCATTTCCAACAGGTGTCGCCTGTCAATGCGATGGAGATGCTGTGGGCTATGAGGGCCACAACATGTGAACTGGACCTGTGACCGTCTGTCACGTACCTCCCGGGGTATAGGAAAGGGAGGCAACATGGGGGTCCAGTAGGGAGGAGGTACGGGCAACTCCCATTACCTTTCCATGTGGGGAGGAAGGCTTCTGAGGATGTCCCTGTCGGGGGTACAGTAGGGACAAGCAGGGTGCCCCCCAACACCAAGAGCCCGGGCGCGATAGAGCCAGTGCTCCCCCCACCCCGCCCGCATCAGGAGGGCACTTTGGAAGCTGGGCCTGACAGATGAAGTCGCTCCAAGCTCCGCTCTGATCAGGAGCCCAGGGCACATGCACCAGGGCTCGGAAGCTTGGAGGAGTGACGTTCTGAGTCTAGCCCCGCCCAGACACTCAGAGCGCCTGTGCCAGCATCTGGGAGGCGTGTATAGGGCTGCTTTCTGCTTCTCATGGTGCTGGTGATCAGTGCGACAGTCTGTGAGATTGGCCCCTGAGTGCGTTTCCTTCTTGGAAATCATGAGCCTTGCTGTAGGACTGTGTGCGCGAGAGGGTGTGCATGTGGGTGGGAGTGTTACATGATAGTGCAGGTGGTGGGACCATATTGATAAGGGGGGCAGTGTGTGTATATCTGTTGTAACTGAGTTTCCCTAAATCCCTTTCCTGGAAGTATTCCTATTGTGTGCCCTAATCCTCATCCTCCCTTCCCAAGTGATCTCTGGAGCCCTTTAACTTCCTCCTTCCCGCACCCGGTTGCACCATTACCCTTCCCTATTCCTCGACGTGCAAGGGGTGTGTGCGTGGAAAGTGTTGCTCAGATTACCACCTCCCTGTGATGATCTTTGACTAGGAGGAGTCCTCCAGTGCCTATACAAGATCCTGAGGGAGATCTTTCCTAAAGGACAGGAATCTACAAGTGGGCAGAGTGAGTGATTTCCTTTCGAATTCCTTCCTTTCCCCCCAAACCCAGACACCATCCTGGCTGGTGAAAGCCAGCTGGGAGATGTTGGGGCCATTGCTGGCGGGGGGTGGTCAATGCCTCCCTTGTGGAGTGCAGGGTCGCAGGCTGCCTGAAGGAGGCTATGGTGCGGCCCTTGCTCAAGAAATCATCTCTTGATGTTGACTCCTTGACCAGCTATAGGCCGGTCTCTAACCTTCCCTTTTTAGGGAACGTTATTGAATGGGCTGTGGTCACGCAGCTCATGGGGCATCTGGACCACATCGGTTTCCTTGACTCTTCGCAGTCAGGCTTCCGTCTAGGTCATGGCACTGAGAGGACACTTGTGGCTTTGGTCGACAATCTGTGCCAGGAGTTGGATAGAGGCCAGTCCACTTATTATTATTATTATTATTTTATTTTATTATCACGTATTTATATAGCACCAGCAATGTACCTGGCACTTTACAAAGTAATGGAATAGAGATGGTCCCTGCCCTAGGGCTTACAATCTGAGAGACAGGGTGTGGGGGAGAAGAAGGAAGGGGAACAGAGGGAGAGACAAGGAGTGTAACATTCATGAAGATGTGAGGTCTCAGCTGCACGTGCTTCGCTTGGTTACATCGAGAATGATGGCTGACTCTCCTGATTCACTCTGAATCACTCTTCTGATTTTATTCTGCTTTTATTAGATCTGTCAGCAGCTTTTGACATGGTTGACCATGAGTTGTTGGTGACCCACCTGCAGGATCGTGCTGGGGTGGACGGGACCATTCTTGAATGGTTATCCTCTTTCCTAGCCAGTAGAACTCAGCGTGTGGTGCTGGGGGAGTCTACATCCTCCTCCCAGGAGCTCACATGTGGAGTGTCACAGGGTTCTATTCTGTCCCCTCTCCTGTTCAATGTGTACATGCAGCCTCTGGATGAAACTGTGAGAGGGTTGTGAGACTGTGCCAACAGAATACTGATGACATCCAGCTTTACCTCTCATTTTTATCTGACCCAGGTCTGGCCATCTCGGTGTTTAACTACTGCCTGGCTGTGGTGGGGGATTGGATGAAGTTAAGCTGCCTGAGGTTGAATCCCGATAAGACAGAGGTGATGCTGGTGGGGAAGGGTGAAGGATTGGAGGCCCCTATCATTGATGGGGTGCGTCCCTCCTTGGTCCCTAAGGTCCAAAGCCTGGGCGTGGTCCTCGATGCACAGCTCCATCTGGATGTCCAGGTGGCAGCTGTGGTGAGGAGTGCTTTTTGTAAATTACATCTGGTCCATCGTCTTTGGCCATACATTTCCAGCCCCGACCTGGCCACCATCATCCATGGATTTATCACCTCGAGATTAGACTACTGCAACGCGCTCTAAGTGGGGTTACCCTTGGTGACATCCTGGAGACTGCAGATGATGCAGAATGTAGCAGCCCATATCCTGATGGGGACGGGCCATCAGGAGCATAGAACACTGATGCTCCATGCTCTGCACTGCCTGCCTATAGTCTTCTGGGCCCAATTTAAGGTGTTGGTTCTGACGTTTAAGGTCCTATACAGTCTGGGTCCTGCTTATCTGTAGGACCACCTCAACCTCCATGTCCTGGATCAGCCCCTGTGGTTGTCCAGAGGCGACCTCTTGGAGGTTCCCTGGGTCTTCCGGGTGGAGAGCTCCAAGAGGGTGTTCTCGGTGGCTGCTCCCTGGCTGTGGAACTCCCTCCCACTGGAGATCTCCCTTTCCCTTGATCTCCCCTCTTTTTGTAAATCCTGTAGGACCTGGCTGTTCTGCTGGGCTTTTGGTGAGGGAAACGAGTAGTGAGTTTTGTGTTTTCTTTTTTTAGTTTGGCCCTGTGGTTGTTTATTTTAGTGAATTTTAATCGTTTGTATTTTATATTGTTTTATTACTTCGTATTTTTATTTGCTGTAAGCTGCCGCGTGGCAGGAGGGGGGGGGGGGGTAGAAGTACTGAAATATATAAATAAAATAAATATACAGCCCTTTTCCAAAATGGCTCTGGCAGCATCTGCATCATTTTGGAAAAGGGCAGCCGATCTGCCTGTTTCCTTTTCAGTCCCCACCAAAATCCAGTCAAGAATTATTCTTGCTTCAGCCCTAATTACAGTCATAGAAAAGAGAGAGACATTTGTTCACTATGTAGCTCTCTCAGAGCAGAGCTGAAATTAGGACTGAAACTCGGTATTTGGCTTTACTCGGTTTTGGCTGAACATAGCAGTAATTGACTCAGTTTTACCGAGAACCTGGGAAATGGACACACTATTCAGTACTTTGAAATGTCCTCAATCAAGTAATGCTTACCTGATGCTTGTGTCCCTCTATTCAGCTCTAGCTAGGTCCCAATGGAATATTGCATTCCGTTTTGGAAATCCCGTTTTAAGGATACAGAAAAACTGAAAAGGGTACAGAAGAGAGCAACAAAGGTGATGAAGAGCTTCTACCTCAAATCATTCGAGGAGTGCTTAAAGTATTTGGATATGTTCATCTTGGAGAAAAGGGTGAGAAATGCAATAAGAGTCAACAACAGGACAGAGATGAGAGCAAGTGTTCCCGTTCCAAAGGGAAATACCAAACTTTCAGGAGTGCTTGTGAGTGTCCGCCGGTACTTCATCAGTTCCTGGTGATCCCATGTTCCCCCCATTTCCCCCCATCTTTTTTGACACTTTCTGGACTTTTTCATCACTTTTCATGACTTTTTTGTCACTTTCTGGGAATTTTATGACAGTTTTACAGCAGTTTGCAGTACTTTTATGGCAATTTCCAGCACTTCCCCGGTGCTTAGCCAGCAGTGTTTTGTCTCCACAGTCCCTGGGGGTGTACAAACATGAGACTTGGGACTGGCTTGAGGCAGCCCTGTTCAACTTGAGAAAAATAACAGAAAAATGGTGAAAACAGCAGGAAAGCCGGTAAGTTTCTGTGTCACACAAATCTTGGCGAATGCCCTGCTTCCAACAGAAGCAACACTCACTGAGATTTTCTGTTTCAGGCCTAGATATTTGAAAGGTTGACTATAGAGAAGATGGCAAACAGTTGTTCTCCCTTGCTATGGATGGCATGGCAAAAGGCAATAGGTATAAGCTGCAGCAAAGGAGATTTAAACTGATCCTCAGGCAAACAATTCTCGCCTGTAAGGGCAGCCAGGCAATGGAAATGGCTACCCAGGGAAGATGTGGATTCTCCCTCACTGGAAGTTTTTGGAAGAGGCTGAATGAGCATGTGTCTGGGGGATGAGTTAAGTATGGCAAATCCTGCCCCAAGCAGGGGGCTGGACGCGATGACCCTTGCGGTGCCTTCTAGATCTACAATTTGATGACTTAGAAAAACCTTTGCTTCAAACCTCTGGCCTGCACCTACAGCTGAAATGGACACTTAATTTGGTGCCGCATTTTTTTGAGCGCCACGTCAAGTGTTTGATGGGCTACCTGATCACCGACTGGTTACCCGATGTGAAAGACTGCAGCCTAACAGAGCTGAGACTTACCGTGGCATGCTTGGGGTTAAGCCAAAAGCTGGGTGAGGCTTGACAAAGCTAGTCTGAGACAGGCAGAGAGCAAACTGCTCTCTAACTGACTGAGAGGTAATGAGGGTCTGACGAGTGGCTGGCGAGCTCAGAGGGGGGAAACGGTGTGGAGTAAACAGGAAAAGAAAGTAGCTGGGTGTGATCACTTCAGCCCAGCCATAAAGCTGAGCTGGAAAGGAAGAGAGAGGCTGTCTGCTTCTGGACTCACCAGAGGAAGGAGCTCTCTGCTATGACTGGCAGTTTACCCTTGGGTTCGTAAGGCAGAGGAGACCTGCTGTTGGCTCTGAGCCTGTTGTTAGTTCCAACTGGAGCATGGACCTAAACTGCCACACCTGAAGGCTCAAGACAAGCAAAAAGCTGCTGAGGAGCCTGACTGGGAGGAAACCCTTGGAGACCAAGAAAAAACCAGCTTCCAGGAACTGCAGGCAAGCTGGGATGCTGCAGTGGGGCTGAGCACAGCCAGAAGCTGAACTCCTGATTGTAAGGACTTTGCGGGCTTGTTGTGCCAGAGGCTGAGACGCTGTGTATGGGCCAGAGGCTAATGGCCTGGCCAGATTAGCCTGAGAACAAGCCTGAGATGTTGAACCAGAAGGGCTTCATGCTATTATTGTGGAATAAAACACTGGTAGAGTTAATTCTCTGGACTTGATTCTGAGGGCCTGATCCTGCGTGCACTCACCCACGGGCACCACGAAGCTGAGACACCCTTGAAAAATCAGTAATTTCTAGTACCAATTTTCTATTTTCCAGTTACTGGGAAATTGGAATGGAAAACTGAAAAATTGTAATGGGAAACCAAGAAATCAGGACCATAGGTTGATATTCCAGGATTGGAATTCGACATTCTGGGACATTTCAGGACATTGAGTACTAGGGATGTGCGAACAGAACCAAGTTTGGAAATTCGGTTCGGTTCAAAAATCGAGTTTGGTTTGAAAGTTTGGTTCAGTCAACTGAACTATTCGAGTTCGGTCAACCGAACTATTCGAGTTCGGTCGAATTCCGAACTTCCAAACTGAGTTTGTACATTCAAAACTGGTTATTTTGGCCTTCTGAACTGATTCAGATTCGACCGAACTATTCAAGTTCAGTTCAAACTCCGAACTTCCGAACCGCATTTGCACAGCTCTATTGAGTACCCAAATCCGGTACCGATAAACACCCAATATTTTTAGTTGATACAGGTACTGGAAATTTGATGAGTATCCTGTTTTTTCAGTTACTCGTTTCAGGTCTACCTGCATCCTGTTTTTTCCTTCTGGTTTTGTTCCCTAATCTCTGCTATGACTGATCCTGCACTGATCCCAAGGCAAGATCATTCTTACTCCAGGTGTCGCATCAGCTGTACTGCAAATGAATATGGCAGTAGCAGAGACATACTGCAGAGCCCCCAACCTTTACAAAGTAACAAAACCCAGATGCATTTAACCTGAAAAGTCAGGATACATTTAACCCTAGGAAATTTCCTCTTTAACCCTAGGAAAACTCAGACCATTGACAAATCATTTTCCTCCCCAAAGTTGGATCTGCTTAATACATTTTTTATACCCTAGAAGTAAAACATAACCTCGCATTTCTCTTCCTGCATGAGAAAGGAATTAATGAATGGAATACACTTCAGGAAGCAGAGACGAAAGCTTATTTTTCTTTGGAACCTGAGTGAACATCGCAAATCAGCTTACGAGATGAAAAGGAGGGCTACACAAGGACAGGAGTAACTTTTTCAAAGAGCTATCAACACCAGCCTCAAAATGCAAAGCTAACAGAGGGTTATCTGCCACAAGTCACTTTCATGTGATAGATGGCTGGATTCTTGGAGGATGATAAATGTTGAACTGAAAGTGATGATTCTAATTTAGCAGAAAAGAAGTAGGCTGTGAAAATGGTCTGTTGTCAGGGAAATGTAATCTTGTGTCCCTGACATACATGCCATTGGAAGCTTATTCTGGAAGCCAATTTAGCACTACAGTTGGTACCCGTATCAACAAAGAAACCTTTCCAAAATCAAGCCATAAATTTAGGAAGCCAAATGTACCTGGAATGCTCATGTGGAAACTGAGTTAAAGAAGCATGGGGATGGGTTATGCACTGTAAAGAGCGCTAGGGATGGGCAAACAGATCGCGGTTTGGGTTCGGCCGTTCGGTTTGGTCCGGTTTGATTTGCCCGTTTGGTTCGGCCGTTCGGTTCGCTCGCCACGTTCGGGTTTGGCCGTTCGGTTCAGTCGTGTTCAGTTCGAGTGTTTGGAAAAAGTATCGCGAGAGCCCGTGATCACGCTGGAAATTCGAGTGCATGTGGAGCTTGTGTGGGTGAGAGCATGTGTGTTGTAGCTGGCTGGGTGTTCGGTTGTGATTCGTGTGTTTTGACTGTGTGGTGTGTGTTGGTTTTGGTTTGGCTAGTTGGTGAGTGTTGGTGGGTGCTGTGTGTGTTGGCTGTGTGGTTTTTTTTGTTTTTTTTTAAATTTAAATGGAGAAGAAGGTGACCAGTGCCACCACTATTAAACTCCAGGACTGGGGGAAGGCCAAGGTGTCGGAGCCGGTGGTGGAGGAAGAGGTTCCTCCGTCTGCTGCTGGACCTTCAGTGGTGGAGGAGGAGCCAGAGCCGATGGGCACAGAAGGTGCTGCTGCACGGCTGCCAGGTTCGTAAACTTTTTTTTTACTTTGAGGACAAGAAACTTAAGGCTCTATCCATTAGAGCAAGCTCACTTGCATGTGGGTGGGTGCATGGGTGGTGGGCATCAGTCAGGCACAAACAGTGGGCATCAGCGGGAACTATACCACCAGGCACTCTCCAGGTGGCATCAGGACATGGAAGGGACTGTGGAGTTTGCCGTGGCCCAAGGCTATGAGCTGCAAGAATCCCGGGTGGCAGCCCCTCAGCCCTGTGCTGCGCCCCAACGGTTGTTGTCTTTCCCCCAAGTCCCAGGGGAAAGGCCCAAAGACTAATAGTTTAATTTATAAGTTTCCTTTCAATGTTTGCTTTTGGTTTCAGAATGTTGTTGTTGTTGTTTTGTTGTTGTTGTTGTTATTTAAATAGTTTTAATAAAAGTTGTTGTATTTCTTGTTACGAGCTTTGTCTGACCTGTCCAATCTTTTATCCCTATGTGCTGAAGTTCTGGCTGGCAGGTGGCAGAATCTCATACAACTTGTCGATCCCTGCCAGCAGCACCTGCCACCCCATGTAGCATAGTTATTAACCCAAAGATGTGCTGTGCCAGCAGCAGGGTCTCAACTTGCAGACAGCCTCCCAGGAGGTGCAGGGTTTGTGTTTGTGTGGGTGGGTGTGACAGAGAGAAAGAGAGACAGGTTCCTTGGCAGCGGGTAGCAGACGGCGGGAGCTGGTGGTCGGAGGGGCTTTTATTTCCAGCAGCTTCAGTGGGCATCCACGGGTGGGTGCGGAGGAGTAGGCTGTTGGGGGGGTGGTAGGCTGGCATGCGGGCACTGGGCTTCTGGATGCAGTGGAATGGAATGCGGCCCCCAGTGACTGGAATGATGGTCCCAGAATCTAGTTGATCGTTCCTGGGACGGGCAGACATGACTGATTCAGGGATAGTGGAATGACAGCCTAAAGCCTATCGGGCACACTTCATTCAATCATGCGATAGGTGGTAGCACCAGGTACATGAATGCACGCAGGCAGGCAGGCACATATAATACGTTGTGTTATAGTCCATCTCATTATGGTAGGTTTGCTGCGTACTGGATGTGGGCAATGGGCATTGGGCACATGAGCACAGATGGGAGTTCTTCCTGGTTCTGGCAGGGGGCAGCCAGGGTAGGGGGCACCCATACACCTACCTCTCCCCCTCCAACCCCCATCTCTCTCATTCTAGCTGGGAACCTCTCTCTCTCTCTCTCTGGCCATATTGTGCAGGTGACAGCATGGGTGGGATTGTGTCTGTCTCTCCTTCTAGCAGTGGGGAGATTTTCTCTCTCTCTCTTATTTCTCTCTCTCTCTCTCGCCATGAATAGCAGGTTGCGTAAAGAAAAGGTGGAATGACAGCATCCCGTGAGCGGAATGACAGGGCATTGGTTTCCAGGGCAGGCAGTCAGGTGGCGTGGCATGAGCGGCAGTCAGGCAGACTGAGACAGGGTTCGATCTTTGCAACCTGGGCAGGTGGACAGGCAGGCAGAATGGCATGAGCAGACTTTGGGCAGGTGGACAGGCAGGCTTGGGCAGACTTTGAGTTAGGCAACCTGGGTGGGCAGATAGGCACCTTGGCATTGGAGGCACGAAGGCAGACTGAGGCATACTTTGAGCTTGGCGGCAAGCTGGGCGGGCAGACAGGTAGCGTGACATGAGAGGCAGTAAGGCAGGCAGGCTGGGACATTGCAGCCTATCTGAGTGCATCAGGGCACCCAGATAGGCTAGCAAAGACTGTGCAGAGCGAGAGAGCGAGAGCCAATCAGTGTCACATAGGTGGGCCAAGATCGTGTAGCCATAGGCCGGCTCCCAGGCTTACAATTTGTTTCCCAATGCCACCCTGTGTCATGAGGTCAGTCAGATAAGGCAGCCGAGGCCATCTAGTATGAGAGAGAGAGAGAGAGAGAGAGAGAGAGAAGTGGGGGAGGCAGGGCAGGTGCCAGGCATTGGAAGGGAGGGACAGCATCTCAGCAGAATAGGAGCAGTAGCCCTAATCCAGATAGAGGAGGAAGAGGAGGAGCCCCGTCCTGACTGCCCCTGGCATGGGATGGTGTGTGACACTGCACCATCACTCCTTGTCCAGGGGTAGCTCAGGGAATCCCAGCAGCGGAAGGTTCACCTTAAAGAACAACAACTGCTCCACCAACTTGGCCCCCAGTCTCAGGCGGTGCGGGGAGCAAATGTCCCCTGCCACAGAGAACACCCACTCGCTGGGGACACTGGTTGGTGGGCAGGACAATAATCCCCTGGCCACTTTGGACAGGGCCGGCCACACGTCAGTCTTGCCGGCCCAGTAGGCCAAGGGATTGCTGCTGGGATCGACGCACGGCTCCTCATCCAGGTTGGTCTTGACTGCTGCAGAGGTGCTGTCATACTCCCTCTTATAGCTGTCCCTGGGCACCACCTGCCCCACTGCCCTCAGCCATGCTGTCTGCCTTTTTGTGTTGGGCCCCATGCCCCCCAGAATGGGCTGCGCAGAGGAGGATCTGCTGGCTGTAGAGGTTCTTCTGCTGATCCTGCTGCTGCTTCTACTGCTAGGCCTGGAGGCAGGGATAGACCCCACTGACTGAAAGGGGATGCTACTTCCACTCCCACCATCCCCAGGGGCATGCTGCTGCCGCACACTCTCAAGAGCCCGCTCTGCCTTCCGGACCCTCCCCACAAGATCATCCTTCCAGAGGTCATATAGGGATGACTTGCGTGCCACACTGCCCTTGACTTTGGGTTCCAGCATTGTTCCTGAAACGTATTCCCCCCACAGCAGGAGCTCATCTAACCTCACCTTCAGGCCTGTCTTGAGTTTCTGCACCAGCCCAACCACCTCAGCCCCCAGCTTCTTGCCCTGAGGGCTGCAATCCTGCCCCTGTAGAATCTCCTCAAGACTCCAGTGGAGACTCTGGACCAGAGGGGTCACCTGGCTGATTGTGGCCGTGGAGGAACTGATGGTCTCCGTCACTTCCAGGAACGGTCGCAGAACAAAGACCATCTGGGAGAGGATCTCCCATTCTGCCCCATTGAAGCCTGGAGGAACCCCGCTGTCTGTGTCCAATTGCACCTGATGCAGGGCGGATTTCTGCTCCACAAGCCGCTCAAGCATCAGGAAGGTGGAATTCCACCTGGTGGAGACATCCTGCACTAGCTGGTGCACTGGGCGGCTTTGCTCTACCTGCTTGGCCCTGAAGAGTTCACTGCTCTTCACGCTGCAATTAAAGAACCCGTCCAGCTCCCTCCCCTGCTGGATCATGGATCTAAGGGTGCCTTCCCCAATCCCCTTATCCCCCAAGCCCAGAGCGTCCTTGACCACCAGGTGGAGGGTGTGTGTGGCACAAGGGATGCTCATGAAGCCCTCATCACGGACTGCCTTGAGTATATTGGCTGCATTATCAGTCACCACACACCCCGGGGTGAACGGCGCACCTGGCGTGACCCACTCCCCCACTACAGCGTTCAGGGCTGTCTCTATGTTCCTGGCAGTGTGGGGGCAGTCTATGACTTCCGCCTGAAGCAGGGCCCATCTATACCCTGCTTCAGGACCCCTCATGCCACTGTCAAATGCCGACTCTGGGTCCTGCCACCAGTGCGCTGTCACCGCCAGGTACGGGTGCTGTGCATTCCGGCTGAACCACAGGTCAGTGGTGAAATGGACAGTGGCATCCCCAGCTCCTGCCAGCTTCTCCTTCACCCGCTCCTTCAAAGCCACGTACAGGGCTGGCACCACCGTATGACTCAGGGTGGTGCGGGACAGCAGCTTAAGCTGTGGAGCCAGGAACCCCATCCGCTGCTTAAACCCGGTGTCCCCGACAATGGAGAAGGGCTGGCCATCGACAGCGATCATGTCACCCAACAAGCACACGGCTTTCTCTTGAAAACCACGCCGCCCTCCAGCTGCCGATGGCCTTGCAAGCTGCCCCCACCCCAGCTCCTCCATTGTGGGCTGATGCAGCTGGCAAGGCTGCTGCTCCCCCCTAGCAGCAATATTGTTCTTGCTGCTAGACGCAGCCGCTGGAACAGGACGGTTGCCCAATGAAGGAGGCAAATGACTAGCTGCTTGGGTCGGGAACCCACTATGGTCCAGTGACCCTGCCTCCTCGCTTAGCATGGCAGCACTGTGGCACGATTTCAGGTGCCTCAACATGGTGGTTGTTCCCAGGTTGGTGAGCACCTGCCCACACTTCACCACCTTATTGCACAAAGTGCACTGCACCTCCCACGGATCATCTGCCTCCACCTTAAAATGCTCCCAGACCCATGATTTTTCAGCCCCTTCTGTCTTCTGGCCCACACCGGGTGACGTACTCCTGGGAGGGGCAGGACATGGTGGCACTGGCGACACAGCTTGTTGTGGGACAGCAGCACCAGATACAGAGACCTCCTCCACAGAAATCTCTGCATCACTGTCCTCATCCACAAAGAGAGTGATGGAGGTTGCTGGACTCCCCATGCTGCTCCCACTCTGAGCAGCACTCTCCCCCTGCCCCCTATAGCTGCTGTTGCTTCTGCTGCTGCTGCTACGCTCCCTTCTTCCATTGCCCGGGGATTGGGACCTGCCTCTAGCACCTGGGGTGAGATCCATCAGTGCTGGACTGCTTTGGGGGATTGCCTCTATAATTATGGGGGAGTCGGGGGACAATGGTGACCCCTGAGGAGCTTCAGGCACTGAGTTGCCTGCACCTGCAGTTGCAGATGAGACAGCCAAAGCTACCTGCAATGCAGACATTACAGTGCCCTGCGTGACAGTGGAGGACGCTGCCAGGAGGCGACGCCTAACGCCCTGGCCCCTGGTGCCACTGGAAGCACTAGTGCCACAAGTACTGGGAGAGGAAGACCCACAATCAGGCCTGTGCAGCTTGGGGCGTGGTGATGGGCTGCTGCTTCTTCCTTCTGGCACTCTGATGGCACGGCCCCTGCCAGCTCTGCCACGTGCCTCATTGTCTAGCTTGCGGGCAGCAGACCGGCCTCATCCTCTCCTACCTCCCTTCTCCATTTCTATCACCAAAAGAAAGCAAAATTGTTTTTACAAATGTTTATCTAATATTATATATATATCTATCTCTACACTAAATCTAACTGCTATTAACTATTCTAAAACCTATTGAACTAAATATAATATCCTAATAATTAACTACAAAGGCCTTGTCCTACAAACACACTGTATCTCTAGCTATCTCTATAACTAAGCTAAGTACTATGTATATCTATCTAGTAACTATCTATCTAATAACTATCTATCTATATATACAATATTACACAGGGGGAAACACAAAGAACACAGGGAGGGGTACAAAACTGAAATGAAAATCAATCTAATAATAATCCTACTCTAAATAAATCCAAAACTTAAAACAGGGGAAGGGAATCAGGGATGGAATAAGAGGGAGAGGGGAAAGAATTCAATGGAGGGGGGAGGGAGGAAGGAAGATTGAACACAGGGAACACAGGGAGGGGTAAAAACAAAAAATAACACCTAAATCTATCTAATATAATCTAAATAAATGATAATATGGAGGTAAATGGGTTGGATGGGTGAAATAGGAGGAGGATGGCAATGGATTAGGAATAGGAAGGAACAAAAACTGCTGGGAGAGAGGGAGCCTTCTGAAACGCCTGCTGTTCAGGAACAGTGACTAGCTCAGAAGGTGTTGGGAAGGGGGGAGGCAATCAGTTTTGTTTCTTGCTGCGCCCGCCTCACCGCAAGCCCCATTGGCTCCGTGCAGCCTAGCCCGTGGCCAATCGCAGACTGCGAAGCCAGTGGTCTGAGGCGAAAAGGGATGGTGATTGGGCAGGCTGGCTGCTACTCCAAGCCTCTCCACCCCTTGTGCCTGGAAGTCTGCTCCTCAGCTGACTCCCCCTCCCTGTCACGTTTGGCCTTCCAGTGACACGTTTTTGTCACTCGAACTCACCCAAATGCGATCCAAACTGTTCGGTCATTTCAACATTCGGAATCTAGTTCGGTTCGGTCAGTTCATGTTCGGATTCAGGTTCAGGTTCGGTCGTCCGAACAGGCTGAGTTCGAGTCGAACTCCGAACTTCCAAACCACGTTCACCCATCCCTAGAGACAGCACTGTGCCCCACTGCTTGTAAACAACCCTGATTGGTAAATGCTACAAATTACTGCCATCCGATAGCTGTTCTTTTAGCCTGTATCACATATTCCAAAACTGTGGGTTGAGACTAGAGTTGAAATGGTTATCCACTGCTATTTGGTACTTGACTAAGACTGAAACAAGATTTCACAAAAATGGGAATGCCTATCGAAATCACAGTTCCTGATATCTTCTCAGTCAAATCAAGAAACTATTGGTACTCGGCAATGTCTCGATTGACATTTTGAGGGAGTTTGGAGTTAGGGGAGGGAGGGAGTTTATCTGTTTCTGCAGGTACTCGTTTTGCCTCTGTCTGGAGAGGATGAGGGTGGTGGTATAGGTGGAGTAAAATTCCCAGGTGCACCAGTCCTATTTCTGCTGTCTTTTCTTCCCATCCATGATAGAGCTATCCATGATTTCTCTTCATCAGTTTTTCCATAAAAAGCATGCTTGTTTTCCCATAGTCTTGAAATTGCCTTAAAAATTGATCCTCCAATTATTATGATGAATCATTTATATAGCACCAGCAGTGTACCTGGTGCTTTAAAATTGTTGTTCATGGAGACAGGTCCCTGCCCAGTGGGCTTACAATCTATAAAAGATAGACATGGGTGAGGGGAACACATGGGGAGACAGAAACACACATTTCCATTTTTCAGTTGGGGAACTGAGGTTGAGAGGCTATGACTTGCCCAAGGCCACCCAGGGAGTTCATGACTAGGGCAGAATTCAAACCCTGGCTTCCCAGCTCCAAGTCCAGCACCTTATCCACTAGGTGAGAATGGTCTTCCTATCCCAAATAGGCATCTCTCACTATAGCAGCTGAGCCCTTTGATATGATTAGGACATTAATCCTTGTAACATTATCGTTTTACAGATGCAGTTCTAAGGCTGAGAGATTTACTGAGGGTTGCCCAGTGAGCCCATGCATAAGTAATGATTTGAACACAAGTCTCCTAGGTTCAAGTCCTATGTGCTATTCACTAGGGATGAGCGAACGCAGTTCAAATCGGGAGTTCGGAATTCCGCCCGAACTCGGCCTGTTCGGACGACCAAATCCGCACACGAACTGGCTGAACTGAACTCAATTCCGAACGTCGAAATGACCGAACAGTTCGGTCAGTTCGGATCGCGTTCGGGTGGCAAAAAAAGGTTCACTGTAAGGTCAAACGTGACAGGGAGGGGTAGTACTAGTCACTGAGGAGCAGACTTCCAGGCACCAGGGGTGGAGAGGCTTGCAAGAAATGAAACTATCTGCCTCCCCACTTCCCAACACCTTCTGAGCTAGTCACTGTTCCTGAACAGCAGGCGTTGAGTAGGATTATTAG
>QEPC01010859.1:3735212-3764813 GCA_003113815.1 Sphenodon punctatus
GATAGAGATAGCGTTAGTGATTTAGTTTTAGTGTTTGTAGGAGTAGGCCTGTGTACTTATTAGATAATCCATTTAGTTCATAGCATTTAGAATAGTTAATAGCAGTTATATTTAGTGTAGATAGATAGATATAATATTAGATAAAAAAATTAAATAAAAAACCTATATAAAAACAAAAAAAACAAATAAAAAAAACCTATATAAAACCAAATAAAAAACCATATACAAAACAAAAAAAACACCCATAACAAAACATTTCCCAAACGGCCGAACCCGAACCGAATGGCCAAACCAAATGACCGAACCCGAACCCGGCAAACTAACTGAACTGCCAAACCGAACCGACGAACCGAACCAACGAACCCGAACCGCTGTCTGTTCGCCCATCCCTACTATTCACTAGAGTTGAAATGAGTATCTGCACAAAACACGTATACCCATTGAGATTACAGTGCCTGGTCTGACCCACTAACATCAGGTACGAAGTGGTACCTAATAATTGCTTGACAGGCTACCTATTTTACCAATTTTGGAACTGATGTACCAACTTCTGGAAATGATTTACTGACTTTTGGTAATCGTTTCTGACTTCTAGTACTGAATTTCCAATTTCCAGTACCGATTTTCGAGTTTTCTGTTATCAAAATTGGTCAGTAAAACTGAAAACCAGGAACTTGGTAATAGTGCTACCCAGTATTTTAGATATTCATGTGCCTGCCTGACTCAGCACTCAGGTACCAATTGAATGACCAACAGCCTGCCCAAAATGGCAGGTATTACCAGTGTGTAGCAAATGTGCTACCTGTTTCTGCCCCTGGAGAATATTTTCCCTCAGTAGTGGATCTGAGGTGGGAAAGAGCAGGGGAGAGGGAACTATGGTCCTTAATGGCAGGACCTTCTGTTATTGCTGCTACTGCTGCTGCTCCAGTTCCAATAAAACAAACCCAAAAGGGAATTTGTGTGACACTATTCAGAATCCCGTGCCTGTGTAAATGGTGCACCTGGTACAGTAAGTATTTTCAGGATCAGGGTCCCATGAGCCACACCACTACAGTGTTTCCTTTCATCAGGCATGTGTTTATTTACAGGCTAATAGTCCAGTAGCAACGATATGCTCCTCCCACATACCTTCGACTACATTTCTCAGGCTCCCACCTGAGGTACTGCAACTAACTATTGAGCTGGCTGCTGTCTTCTGCATTCCCAGAAGCCCAGTGAGCTCCCTTCTTTGGTAGCAGACCTCTTCTCTAGGTTGCTGCTGGGAGAAGACTGTCCTGTAGGACTGAAACGTTAAGCCGCTGCGGTAGCTTTTCCGCTGGAAAAAGCTCTTCCGCAATGAGCGGCACAGTTCAATAGAGATGTTCATTCCGCTAGTTTTATTCTGCTACTTCCGCTGTTCCACTACTTTCATTCCACTACTTCCACCAGCTCTGAAAATATCAGAACAATGTTTGTTCCGACAGTTTCGATCTTCCTCAATTTCCGCCGGCACTGCGAAGTAGTGGAACAGTGTTTATTCCGGCAGTTTCCGAAATTGTTCCGACCGTTTCTGAATTAGTGAAATGCCAGTGGAATTAGCGGAATGCCAGTGGAAACGCTGCAGGAAGTCACGGGCATTTCCGAAATGGTGGAATAAATAGCGGGGCGGAAAAAGGAGTTACCACTTCAGCACTACTGTCCTGGTCCTGGGGCTTCCAGCCCTTTATATCCCCAGAAGAAGGCATGGCCACCGAACTAGCAAGATGCCTTAACAGAACAGTTGCCTGCAGCATTGTGGCTCACTTTCCAGGGGTTGCATCCTGCGGGAACGTGCCACCAACCTGCTATGGCCTCTTTAAGGTGAGGAAACTGAGGCAGGAAGCAGAAATTCAAAGTGACCTGACCACACAATAGTAGAGCTAGATCTACAATAACTTCTCAGCCAAACAGCTTTACTGTACTTTAATAAGGGTAGTAAGAGAGTGGAGGTCTCTGGCATACTTTACTACCCTTACTAAAGTACAGTAAAGCTGTTTGTCTGAGAAATTATTGTAGATCTGTTCTACATTTGAGTGCCTATAACTGCACTTTCTGCAGCGATGTTACTCCAAGCTTACACCAGTGTAAATGAGTGTAGGATTTACCTCAGTGCAATACTTTATATCCTACGGTAATATTGTTGCTTTAAAGGATAGCTCTGACAAATTGTGTCAGTTCTTACAATTAACGATGCATAAAGACTTACACGCTAGAGTTAGAATAGTCAATGCTGATTCTCTCTTTGAATTAATCCTCTCATGAAAATAATTTTATAAATAATTGATGCTTAATTATCTGATGCCAGACGGAGACAGTTAACCTCTGGAACTAGTTTCTCTGACTGTGTTATTAGCTGTGGTCAGCTTAGAAGACAAACAGTGCATTAGCAAAGGACTGTGTCCAAGTAATTCTTAAAGTTTCTAGAAGATGCAAGGTGATAACTTAAACTAGCCAATGAAATACATGAAGTAAGCACCTCTCTAAGAGGTACTTTTTGGTATGTGAGCATGGAACTTTCAGCATTGACTTAGGTGGGATGTAAGTAAGTAGTACACAAGTAGGATAGTACACAACCCCATCGGCCTTGTGTACTATTTCAACCCACCCACAGGTCACATGTTCCAGCAGCATGGATCATTCATAAAGGGACTTCCTTGGGGTAGAACAGAATGGGATTGAAACAATTTTGCCCTGATGGACATCTGTGCTGTTGCATGAAATCCACATTATAAAAATGGGATCATGAATCCAGTCATCCCGAAACACAGAAATTATTTATGTTCCTTTTTAGAAGTGTCAGATTCTATCAGAATAAAACCCTACAATTACACAGGCAGCAACACAACAATGGTACTAAACTTACAACTAAAAACTGAGTGAACCTTGGCCTCAAACTGCTGTCCACAAAGGAGAGAGCTACTGTCATCAGACTCAGCACAGCAGCACCATCCTTTCCACATGTGGTTGTGTGCATGCTGGCTACACAGAAAAAGCCAGAGCTGCTTTCTACAGATGCAATGTCATGCCTAGGGATGTGCAAACACCCAGGGGTTCGGGGTTTGACCCATTTGGGGTTCGCCCCCCCAAACCATTCGGGTTTGGGCTGTTTGGGACGAACCCGTTCG
This sequence comes from Sphenodon punctatus, assembly GCA_003113815.1. Classification (NCBI taxonomy): domain Eukaryota; kingdom Metazoa; phylum Chordata; class Lepidosauria; order Sphenodontia; family Sphenodontidae; genus Sphenodon; species Sphenodon punctatus. The sequence goes on from QEPC01010859.1 coordinate 3,738,356, forward strand.
GGGGGGACCCAGTTTTCCGTCCCCCCTCCAGGCTGCGCGGGTGGAAGGGGCGCCGGTACTCACTTCCCCTCCCAGCCTGGTAAAAAAAAAAAAAATGTAAACCCCACCACAGGGATCGACCTACCTGTTGGTGCCGAGTCTCCAGCCCCGGGTCCAGCAGAGGTGACGGGTCCAGTTCCGGCAGTGCTCCAGAGGTTTCAGGCCTCTTCTAGGCCTTCCAGGTACTGAAGGAGGGCTTCTGGCCCCCTCCTTCAGCACCCATAAGGCCTAGAAGAGGCCTGGAGCACGGCCGGAGCCAGCACCGTTGCCACCGGACCCGGGGCTGGAGGAGGCGGTGGCAGCGGTGGCGGGTTTGCCTCTGGCGGCACTCTGGAGGCCTCCTTCAGCACCCAGAAGGCCTAGAAGAGACCTGAAGCCCTGCCAGAGCCGGACCCACCGCCACTGCCTCCGCCACTGGACTTGGGGCCAGAGACCTGGCACCACCAGGTAGGTCAATCCCTGGGATGTTTATTAATTTTTTTTTAAATTACCAGTCTGGGAAGGGGGGGGGAGGTGAGGTGAGCCCTGGCACCCCTTCTACTCGCGCAGCCTGGAGGGCAGTGGGAAAACCGGGTTCCCGCCCCCCTGCCTGAACCCAAACTTTGTTCAGCCGGTTTGGGCAGGGGGTAGTTCGGGTTCGGGATGTTTGCAAACGCTCTGAACACCCCGGGTTTACGCCGAACACTGAACCCTCGAACTCAGTTCACACATCCTTAGTCGTGCCCATTGTCAAGACCTCCAACCTAGATAGACCCAAACTAGTCATGCCCAGATGGTGTGAACAGCTTCAGCAGTTCCATTTCTCTCTCTTTTTTAGAGATATGCAAGGGAGAAAAAAAATGTATTTTTGATTTCTATTCTGGTTTCAGTGCCAATGTTTGTGATTTTGTTCTGTTTTGGGTCTCATTTTGGGACATTTTTAAAAGGGGGAAATCTGGTAAATGCTACACTTGGTTGAAAAGCAAGCAGAGGAATGTGGCCTCTGTGTGTGTGTGTGTGTGTGTGTGTGTGTGTGTGTGTGTGTGTGTGTGTGTGTGTGTGTGTGTGTGTGCATGCGCTTGTTCATGGGGGTGTAGGACTCTCTCTGTGTAAGGGGGTGCTCATGCACATGCACAGCTGGTGACCCTACAATATACAGCAAAAGACGCTGGCATCAGTAAGCTCCAGAGTGCCAGGCAGGGGCATCCCATGTTCTCACCCTGCCCTGGGAAGAGGGATCCTGATCAGTAGTGTCATTCACTCAACAGAAGGGCCCAGTTTCCTGAGGAAAATTCTGCCTTCAACTGCCTGTGGTAGCAGGTCAAGCCCCTGAACCACTAAGCACTTGGAGATCAAAACAAGTAGGGTTGAGATCGATGAGAGCAAGCGTTCCCATTCAAAAGGAAAATATCTACCTTTCCGGAGTGCTTGCAAATATCCATCAGTACTTTGTCAGTTTCCAGTGATTTCACACTTTCAGCAATTTTGGGGGGGTCATTTACATCACTTTCCAGAATTCTTCATCACTTTCCGGGACTTTTTCTCACTTTTTGTGATTTTCTGGGGGTTTTTCGTCACTTTCCAGAAATTTTACAAGACTTTTACAGCAATTTTATGGTAATTTCCACTGGCGCTTAGCTGGCAGGTTTTCATCTCCATAGCCCACATGGGGCTTGAAACTGGCCCATAGCAGCCCCGTTCAACTTGAAAAAAAATAACAGAAAGTAGCGGAAACAGAGAGAAAGCAGGTAAGTTTCCATGTCACGCAAATATTGTTGTATGCCCTGCTTCCGATGGAAGCAGCACTCACTGAGATTTCTCATTTCAGGCCTAGGAACAAGAAACCAGTGGGAAAGCAGGTAAGTTTCCATGTCGCATGAATGTCGGTGAATGCCCTACTTCTGACGGAAGCAGCACTCACTGACATTTCTCATTTCAGGCCTAAAAACAAGAAAACCTAAATCAAAACACAATCTATTCCTATAGATCATTGTTGTTTGGGCTAATCTCCCCCCCAGAACAATGCAAGGTATCATGAAACCCCAAAGATACTCAAATTACTAAACCAACAATTAAAAACAGTTGAAGTGGAGAGTGAAAGTCACAAAACACCCTATCATGAACCATTCTACAAAATTGCCCAGTGCTGGAGTGGACACAGTGCAGCGAAATAAACACGGGATGCTGAGATGCTCATCACCCAACACTCTTCTCAGGGCAAACAGTTTTGTTCAGGCTGGATCCAGTCAAATGCAGATTGTGCAACCACAAAGGGCCCCACGTGTTGAGTTCCCAATACATGGTGTGCATAAAAAAGAAATGACAACATGAGTATGAGAAACACTCGTGCGAAATACAGGCCCAGGAACCTCTGTCAAGGGAAGCCCACGACTAAGCAGGATGCACAATGATTAGGGATCGGGGGGGAGGGCAGCACATCCAGGTTTGCAGGACCTGCAATGCAGGGAGTCCCAGTTAGGGTGGGATGCATCCCCAGAATGAGAATATAGGTCATGTGGGGGAAAGAATACAAGACGTGGGGAGGAGGAAGATTGCAGCTGGCTCAGGGCTCCTTCCTTCAGGCAGGGCTGAGCAACAAGCACTGGGCAAGGGGGGTGGGGAAGGGGATGCAGTGGTTCCAGCAAGATTCTGGTCATGGGTGCATATTTATCAAACTCACCCATATGGGGCTGGGCAGATCAAAAAAGTGGCCTTGTCCTGGAAAATCTGGTTGCTATGGTAACCCCAGCATTCCCCTCGGCCCACTTCCTCCCCCGCCCAGTTCTAGGACCACTGGCTCACCTCCAAGTCCACATGCTGCCAATGACGCTGATTGCGCCGGGAAGGCATGAGATCATGACTTCTGAGGGAGTGACAGTGGCAGCACCAGCAGCATGTGGAAAATATAAGAAAAAAACATGTAAATAAAGGACAACAGACAAACCCTTCCAAAAACAGGACTGTCCTGTATAAAACACCACCAACAGCCACCCTAAACCCGCTCCTTGATTAAGATGTTATATTTAACTGAGCACCAAAACTTTTTTACAGTAGCGTTAATTACAGTAATCTTGACCCTCTCATTTCTGTTCAGCACGCCACTGACAAAGTCGTCTGCCTTGCCCCCCATTTTGATCATGTTCAGCTTCTCCACTGGCTCCCTCTCCTCTTTCTCATCCAGCACAAACTTCTTCTCTAAGTTGTCTTCACCTTAGCGGCTATTCATTGCCTTGCTCCCCTCCCCCCCCTAACATTCTGCTCTGATTTCCTGTTATGGTCACACCCACTCAGGAGCTTTCCTCCTCCTCCTCTGAAACCACTCACCCACCCCCAAATCGCCTGTTCCCTAAACTATCTTTGCCTCTTCTCCCATGTTTCCCCCCCTATGCCTTGAACCTGGGCTGGCCTTACCACTGGGCGATCTGGAGCGACCGCCCCAGACCCGGCTCTTTCTGAGGGCCCTGCAGTGGCCCCTATTTTCACCAGGACAGGTTGTGGGGGGACCATTCCCTCACAGTGGGGTCCCAAACATGATCACCTTCAGGGCACTGCAGAGGTTGCTCCCAAGGGGGAGGGGCCACCAAGGGCCCCACATTTTATTTTTGCCCTGGACCCCACAAATCCTAAGGCCAGCCCTGCCTGGAACTCCCTTGCTGAATATATGTGCTCTGCTCCCTCCCTTCAAATCTTTCCTTAAAACCTTATCTTTTCTGTCAGGATTTCCCTAGCTCCTCACTCCACAGATTCTCTTTCTACTGATGCTCCTTCCACTGTCCTATCATCCAAGACCCCCTTCTCCACCATAATTAAGCTAAGCATGCGCATTTACAACTTCTTAATTTCATGGCTGTATCAGTCTCTCCCTATGCTCCTCCTCTCCGTTGTCTCTCTTTTCTTGTCTATCCTACATCATAAGCCTCACAGAGCAGAAACCTTTTTCAGACTATTGATTGTTCAGTTCCAGGAACATTGATGGTGCAGTGCTAAAATAACAGCAAAGAAGAAGAACAACAATAACAATAGGTCACTTTCCTTTTCATTTGGAATGGACATTTCAAAATCAAACAATTTCCATTTTGATTTAAAATGCCCTTTCTTTTCCTTTTAAACAAATTGAAACTCAAGGGCCATTTTATGGCAAAATGTCAACTTGAGAGGCCGATTTTAGTTTTCTTTCCGTCAAAAAGGTCTGAGGTTTTTCTTTGTTTTTCAAACATTTCTGCATTTTTTATTCTTATTAGACCCAAAGCTGCAGCCCTGGCACCACCAGGTAGGACAATCCCTGGGGTGGGGTTTAAAAAAAAAATACAAGGCTGGGCCGGTGGGGGAGGTGAGCTCCGACGCCCCTTCCACCCATGCAGCCTGGAGGGAGGAGAGAAAATCGGTTTCCCCCCTGTCCTCCGCCCCCCACCTGAATGGGTTTGGAACCCAAACTTTGTTCTGATGGTTCTGGCGGGGGGCAGTTCAGGTTCGGGGTGTTTGCGAACAGGCCGAACACCGAACCCCCAAACCGCGTCCGGACATCCCTACCCTTGGTCCTCCACCTGTGTCTCAGGCTTCCTCCTGAGTCAAAGTCCATAGTGTACCTGACCCCCTTCCAGAGGTGATGCTCTCACTCTTAGGTCAAGCAGCTGTCTTTCATGGCATCTCCCTCAGTGGGATCTCTGGTCCAGTCCTGCTGCCCAGGAATTCCTGAGATTTCCAGGTCTTCATTCAGGTCACTGGCTTCTCACTCCTTGAGGCTGCTAGCACAGTCCTCCTGGTATCTCCCTAGCACTGCCAAGCTGATCCAGTGAGTTATTTGCCAGTTGGCCCCCCACAATGCCCTCATGCTAGGGGTGTGCATGTCCTTTTTGTTATATCGATAACAAAAATGAAAATTGTTGTTTTTATTTTAGTATTGCAATAATGAAAACGACAAAAAATAATAACAAAATCAATAACAAAAGTCGTTATTGATTTCGTTATTGCCTGGCAGCCTGGCATGTGTTTTTTGGAGAGAAATGTGGAGAGGGGAGGAGGGAGAAGACATCTGGGAGCCAGAAACAGTGTTCTAGAACTGGGAGGTGAAGGACCTGATGGATGTATCTCTGGCCAATGAGCAGCGCAAGCAGATCCCAGCAGTAAAATGGCACCCTGTGATTCCTCAATGTCTCTGCCTCCCAGAACCAACCAGGAGGACTCTGGGGGAGGGCACTGCAACCTTAAATATTGTAGGGTTGGGCTGCTTCACTCTGTGTTAGCTTTCTTGCTTGTCAGGGTGCGTTTGCAGAAACTACTGGTGCTTGCACTAGAAATCCTTATATATACCTTATTCCCTTCCCTACCACCTGATCCTTATTCCTTAGATAGGTACACACACACATGAGAGAGAGAGAGAGAGAGAGAGAGAGAAGATATACCTCTGAGTTTGGAGTTCGGACCAAACTCAAATAGTTCGGTCGACCAAACCGAACATCCGAACCGAACCGAACCAAATTTTCGAACCGAACCAAATTTCTGAACTCTGTTCTGTTCGTCCATCCCTAATATTTAGATACTACACTGTTTTATTTTATATAGTAGGATTATAGGATAGGAACATTTTGTATTATACATAGGTTAGGTTTAGCTTAGATTCTGTATATATTATATAAATAAAACTACATATTGTCTACAGTTTATATTATTGTGTGCAGTTCTTTCTGTATCACAATGGGTGTTTTTACACACACATTTCTCCTGCATGTTTGCTGTTACATCGTGAACTTTCTGTGTGTCTAAATCACTCACCCAGATCTTAAACATCTGGATCTTTGAACTTCTGCATAGAACTTCTCCCAGAACATTTGTGTGTAAAAAGTTCTCCTGGTAAACTGCTTTGCTACAGGCAGCTGTGGTCACTTGGTTTCTGTATCACCAAGTGATAGTTTCTGTTAGGGGTGGGACATCGGGTCAAATACCGGCTACCGGATTTACCGGTTACCAGATTTTTAAAAAACTGATTGCCGGATTTGTGTACCGGTTTACCGGTACCGGATTTGTTCCATTGATTTCAATGGGGAACTGTCCATTGAAATCAATGGAAAAAAACACAAAAAACCTCCCACCTCCCCCTCCCCCTCCCAGACTGTGTGGGTGGAAGGGGGGCACCCCTCACCCGCCCTGCCCAGCCTGGCTTTAAAAAAAATAATTTCCCCCTGAAGTCCCTGCTAGTGCGAGCTCTGGGCTGCCGCCGGCAACCCGGAGCCCGCACCAGCAGGTACTAGGGTGATCCCTGGGGTAGGGGGTGGTTTAAAACACACCCCACCCCAGGGATCACCCTACCTCCCCACCCAGGGATCGCCTACCTTGCGCTCCAGGCAGCTGCCGCGGCGGTCCGACTCCGGCAGCTTCAGCGCTGGCTGTGGCTGCTGACTTCAGCGCTACTAGGCCTTCCGGTGAACTTCTGGGTTTCCCCGGAAGGCCTAGTAGTGCTGAAGTCAACAGCCACAGCCAGTGCTGAAGCCGCCGGAATCGGACCACTGCCACCACCACCGCCACCCGGAGCGCAAAGTAGGTGATCCCTGGGTGGGGAGGTAGGTAGGATGATCTGATCCCTGGGGTGGGGGGTGTTAAACCACCTCCTACCCCAGGGATCGTACCTGCTGGTGTGGGCTCCAGGTCGAGCCCAGAAGTTCCCCAGAAGGCCTAGTAGTGTGCTGAAGCCAGCAGTCACAGCCAGCGCTGAAGCCGCCGGATCGCCGCCGCCCAGAGCTCAAGGTAGGAGGCAATGGCATTAACCCCTGGGTGGGGAGGTAGGGTGATCCCTGGGGTCAGGGGGTGTTAAACCACCCCCACCCCAGGGATCAGTAAAGTACCAGTACACTTACCTGCTGGCTGCTGCAGTGCTGGTGTGGGCTCTGGGTCGCCGGTGGTGGCCTGGAGCCCACACTAGGGGACTTAGGGGAAATTATTTTTGGTGTTTAAATCCAGGCTGGGCAGGGCAGGTGGGGGGTGTCCCCCCTTCCACCCGCGCAGCCTGGACTCGGGGAGGGGGGAAGTTTTGTTTTTTCCCATTGATTTCAATGGGGACAGTTCCCCATTGAAATCAATGGAAACGATCCGGTACCGGTAAACTGGTATTAATCCGGTAAACCGGTTTTTGTAAATCTGGGAACCGGTAAAACCGGTACCGGTAAAACTGGTACCCGGTGTTTGGCCTGATGTCCCACCCCTACCAAATACCGGCAGTATTGGATACTGGAAGATCCGGAATTCCCACCCCTAGTTTCTGTATCACTTGGTTTCTGGATCACAATGGGTGTTTTTACACACACATTTCTGCTGCATGTTTGTTGTTACATCCTGAACTTTCTGTGTGTCTAAATCACGCACCCAAATCTTAAACATCCGGCTCTTTGAACTTCTGCATAGAACGTCTCCCAGAACATTTGTGTGTAAAAAGTTCTCCTGGTAAACTGCTTTGCTCCAGGTAGCTGTGGTTACTTGGTTTCCATGGCAGCCTGTCATGTCTACAGCTGCGGCTACTTTAGGCTGCCTCAGGGCAGTGTTTGTGTGAAGAATGCATCCAGGAACTGCCTCAGGGCAGTGTGTGTGTGAAAAATGCATCTGGAACTTTCTTGTGGACTTGTAAACCCAGAAGATTGAAAAATCCAGAACTTTAAGGTGTGTGTAAAAATGTCCAATGAGAAGGGGAAGGAGTTCAACTCCTTACAATAATTCTTCATTGGCACACAAAATCAATACCGATATAGATACCAAAAATAAAATCTTCCTTTGAAATCGGTACTGATACCGACAACAATATCAAAAAATGACATTTCATTATTACCAAAACCAAAAACAACACATTTTAATAACGAAAACTATAACGAAAAACGACATGGGGCCCTGGTACACACCCCTACGTCTTGGCCTGGCCTAGGTCTTTGGCTCCCCCGCTGTCTCTCACACCCATCTGGTTTGTTCTAGGTTCCCTGAACTGCCTCACATCCAGCTAGGTAACTCAGGCCCTGGCTCGCCAGCTGTCTCACACCCAGTTGGCTCACTACTAGGCTTTCGACAGAGTGCCTGAAGGCCTCTGCCCCTGCTCTGAGTCTGGATTCAGGTGAGCAGTGCTACCTTACTGCAAGGTACCTGCTTTGAGTCTGGCCACATCTGGGCAGCATTAAGAAACCTCTTAATTCAGCCCTTGTTGCTGAATGAAGCTAGTCAACTATTTCCAGGGAAGACCTCATGGAAGTTCAGCACTGATGAGGAGTCGTTTCAGAACACTTCAGTTCTGTTTGGCACCTGTCTATGCTCTGAGTGAGTACTGCATTTCCTCGTGAGAAAGAGAATTGCAGGCTAAGAAGGTGGAGTCCCAGCTTGACAAGACTTTTTGGCCTTCATCTTACCACGCTGTCACTTCTTCCTCATTCTTGCCAGCATCTTGCCCTCGTCATATAGGTCAGGAAGCTGCCACATATGGGGGAGCCTTAAACGCTGACTCACTAAAAACTCTTCCTAGAAGCAAGAATGATCCGAGAACCCTGATTCTTATCAAGAAAAGCGAGAATTGCAAAATCAGGCCTCGCTGAGAACCAGCCTCATTCTCCGTAACATTTTGGTTGATGGACCTTGATGGCCTATCAATTAATGGAAGAGTTGAAACAGGTAACAAAGTTTATACCCATCGGTAATATCCACAGGTTTACGTAGCCTATCAGTTTCCACATACTGAGACTGGTAACTGAGGACCCAAGCCTGCTGGTTATGATTTCCCATGTAAGCACTGGTGCCCCTTTAACTACCTGTGGACTGGTGTGGGCTGTTGTAATGCATACTTCTTTAGATAAGCTCTTTACCAATATGAGGTCTTCCCGAAATGGTTACCAAGTAAACAACCTTCTGTTTTATTGACCCATTCCAACTTACCATGTTACTGTCTGTCTGCATTTCATCATTTTCATCATGAAGCACATAAACAAGAGGGGCCCTGTGAAAGGTCCCATGGGTCTTCAACCCCTGGCCCCCAGGGCTTTGCCTTAGCCTCTGGCACCACTCCTTAGGCCAACCTCAGCCCTGTTTGTCCTCCCAATGGTGCCTTCAGTAGGGTTGGGACTCAGGGAGGAATACTGGATACCATATTTACCAGTATCAGATCTCCCCGATACCAGATTTACCGGTATCTATCGACATACCAGTTTTTAAACATTGGCCGGTTTACCAGATTTTTTACATTGCGGCCAATCCCCAGCCCTTGCCTGAACCATGCTCTTCCCAAGTGTTTCCCTTGGACTCCAGCCCCGCCTCCCAACTTCCTGATTGGGTACCAGTTAGCATAAAAGGCATGCTGTTACCAGCAGGAAGTTGGGCAGAGCAGCTCCAACCCCCTTCCATGCTGCTTGCTCCCTTCCCTTCCACTTCTTGCTGTGATCCTGTCCCCTTGGCTCTCGGTGCCTTGCTCTCTTGTTGCCGAGTGCCAAAGCGCCCAGACTGGTGCTTTGGGGCCCTTCGGGGACTGTAGGGCGACCAGGGGGGTTATTATGTCAGTGAGCTGTTTTGTTCAGTTTTTAAGGGGAGAGGGGGGTGGGGAGGGACAGTTTGGGATGGTGGGAGGGGGAGGGTACCCTGGCGCCAGCAGGGGAGTATGCTGGGGGGGGACTTCCTGGTGGCAGCAGGTGGGGGATGTCGCCCTACTCCCAGTGGCAGAGGGAGGGGGAACAAGGGGGAGATGATTCCTCCGATGCCGACCCCTGGTGGCAGCAGTGGGATCGGCAAGGAGGGGGAGGGAGGAGAAGAAAAATAGGGGGGTGGGATATGGGGAGTGGAAAGGTGGAGGGGTATGTGGGGGGGAGGTAACCTCTGGAGGAAGGGCAAACAGCCAAGGAGTATGGGTCAGGATGGAGCAGACGGGGGGCGGCCATAGGGGTGGTTGTGGGGCGGGGACTGTATGGTCCGAGGGGATTGTGACTTGTACTCCTAGGGGACCGAGGGTCCTGGTGGAGGTCGAGAGGGTCACCCCCCCCCCCACTGTGGGTGAGAGAGGGTTGGGGTCTAGGGTCAACCTGTAAAGAGCAGTTGCTGTTGAATGCAAGGTCCGTGGTGAATAAGGCCCCGGTTATCCGGGATTTGATCCTGGATGGGGCAGCGGACCTTGCATACATTACAGAAACCTGGCTGGATGAGGGGGCATGACCTGTTTTGGAAGACCTCGTTCTGGCCGGGTATGCTATGCAGCACCAGCCCCACACGGGGGGCGGGGGAGGTGTAGCTATTGTTTTTAGAGAGGAATGGCCAGTTAGGAGATATCCGGTTCAGGAGATTCCAGGTATTGAGGCCCTCCATGTGGTGTTTGATTTGGCGGGGGGAAAGCTTGGGGTGCTGTTGGTATACTGGGACCCTTCCTGTCCGGCAGCTTCCCTTTCCGCTCTAGCAGAGCTGGCCTCGGAAGTGGCGCTGAACTCCTCCAGAACTTTGGTCCTGGGGGACTTCAATGCCCATGCCGACACCGGCCTTGTAAAAGCGGAGCGTGAGTTCATGGCCACCATGGCAACCATGGACTTGTCCCAGGTGGTCAACTCCCTGACCCATGTGGTGGGGGGGCATGTCCTTGACCTGGTTTTCTGTTCAGACCTTGAGGCGGGTGGTCCACTAGTGGGGGACATAAGAGCTACGCCCTTGTCATGGACGGACCATTATCTCCTACAGGTCAGACTCTCAGCGTACCCCCTCCAGAAGGGGAATGGACCAGTTAGGTTGGTCCACCCTCAGAGGCTGATGGGACCGCAACGGTTCCAGGAGGCTCTGAGGGAGTTAACCCTAGACCGTGATGGCCACTCTGCTGATGTGCTGGTCCAGCATTGGAACACCTTGCTGGGGGAGGTCATTGACAGGGTGGCTCCAAGACGTCCTCCATCTCATCACCGCAGGGCCCCTTGGTTTACTGAGGGGCTGCAGTGTATGAAACAGGTAGGCAGGAGTCTGGAGCGATGCTAGTGTCAGACTCGCTCTGAATCTGATCGACTTCTCCATAGGGCCCATTTGTGGTCCTATGCTGAGGCTGTGAGGACAGCAAAGAAAGAGTTCTTTGCTGCCCTCATAGCATCTGCAAAGTCTCATCCAGATGAGCTGTTTCGGGTGGTGCGGGGGCTGGTCAGTCCGGCCTCCCTCTGCCTGGATGGGGACTTGTCCCAGGCCCACTGTGAGGAGTTTGCCATCTACTTTTCAGACAAGATCGCTCAGATCCGGAGTAACTTTGACACCGGGTTGGAAGTAGGAGGTGAGGAGCACGAGGTTATGGAGGTACCGTCTGGTCGATCATTCTGGGAGGAGTTTCAGGAACTGACGCCGGCTGATGCAGTGGATGTCCTGGGTCTGTTAGAGCCACTTGTTATGAATTAGATCTGTGCCCATCCTGGTTGGTGAAAGCCTCCAGGGAGACGTTGGGGACGGTGCTGGCAAGGGTGGTCAACGCGTCCCTCCTGCAAGGGAGGCTGTCGCCCAGTCTCAAGGAAGCTGTGGTGCGCCCCCTTCTGAAGAAGCCATCTTTGGATGTGGGTGCACTCGCCAGTTACCGCCCCATCTCTAATCTTCCCTTTTTAGGGAAGGTTATTGAATGGGCAGTGGCACTGCAGCTCCAGGCGCATCTGGATAGTATCAGTTTCCTTGACCCTTTCCACCCCGGCTATGGTACTGAGACAGCGTTGGTGGTCTTGGTGGACGATCTCCGCCGGGAGATGGACTCAGGATGTTTAACATTTCTGATCCTGCTAGATCTCTCAGCTGCTTTTGATACTGTGGACCATGGGCTGCTGTTGAGACAGCTGTGTGACCTGGGGGGGTCTGGACGGGACTGTCCTTGGGTGGTTCTGCTCATTCCTCTCAGGGAGAAGCCAGCGGGTGGTGTTGGGGGGTGCGATGTCACCAATATGCTGATGATACTCAGCTGTACCTCTCGTTTTCAACTGACCCAGGTCCTGCTGTCTCGATACTTTCCCAATATCTGGAGGCCATGGCGGATTGGATGCAGCGGAGAAGACTGAAACTTAATCCCGATAAGACGGAGGTAATGGTGGTGGGAAGGGCGAGGGGGGTGTTGGTTCCTCCTGTTGGGGGGGTCTGCCCTCCTGTAGCCCAGCAGGTTCGGAGTCTGGGGGTGGTGTTGGATTCGGACCTCCATCTGGATCGGCAGGTGGAGGTGGTGGCTGAAGCTGCCTTCCACCAGCTGTATCTAGTACAGAGGCTCCATCCATACATCTCCGGGATCACCCTGGCCCCTCTCATCCATGCCTTCATCACCTCGAGGCTAGACTACTGCAACGCGCTCTATGTGGGGCTTCCCCTGTTTCTGATCCGGAGGCTGCAGCTAGTGCAGAATGCAGCAGCCCATCTCCTTACAGGGGCGGGTCGGCAGGAGCACATAACACCTGTGCTCTGCACTCTACACTGGCTGCCTATAGCGTACCGGGCCAGATTCAAGGTGTTAGTTTTGATCTATAATGCCCTACACGGTCTGGGCCCCTCATACCTCGGAGACCGCCTCACCTTCCATGTCTCAGAGAGATCCCTGCGGTTCACCGGGGGCACCTTTCTGGAGGTCCCCCGTGTTAAGCGGGGGACCACAATGGAGAGGACGGTCTCGGTGGCCGGGCCGCGACTCTGAAATTCCCTCCCGGAGGAAACTCACCTGGCCCTGGGTCTGCTGGCCTTCTGCCGAGCCTGCAAGACCTGGATGTTTGCCCAGACCTTCGGAGGGGAGGGTGGGGTGGGGGCATTGGGTTTTGAAGATGTCAAAATAATGGGGGGTTGTTTAAAAATGTTTTTAAATTGATCATTTTTATGATTGTTGGTTCTTTTTATTTGTTGTAAGCCGCCCCAAGATGCTGTAGGCATGAGGGGGCAGCTAATAAATATGACAAAATAAATAAATGAAATAAATAAATAGTCCCCTTGCTCTAGAGCATAACAACCTTGTCCCTAGCCTCTTGTTCTGGCCCCTTTGCCTATGGTCCTACCCCTGTGTTCCTTTCATGCCCTCCAAACCTCTGGCTTCCTAATTCCTTGTTTCCTGGTTCCGTTGTTTCCTGGTTCCTTGTACTCCTCTGTGTGCTTCCCTTTCCCCTAGCAAACCTCAATGATGAGCTGAATTCTCTCCTTGAGATTGTTGACCTCTGATGGGGGTTGCTCCATGTGACCTAGGGGAACAGCTGAGGTGAGGGGTTCTCCTCCCTTTCCTTGTTCTTAGTTTCCTGGTTGGTCTCCAGACTCCCCCATTCACCCCTAACCCTAACTGCCCCCTATCTGCTACCTTGTGACTCTCATTCCCTGTGTCTAGTTTTGTCCCCTGGGTTCCTTGCTCTGGCCTTTGGTCTGCTTCCCTTTCTCCTCATCTTGTTCCTAGCCCCTAGCCTTGTCCTTGTCCTCTACCTTCTCCTTGCTGGTTCTGGCCCTGTACCCTGATACTCCATTCCGCTATGTCTGACTACATCCTGGATGCCTCCTACATGGGGTCCTTGACACCCTGGGTGGCTTTTTTATTTTGGGCAGAAATAGCTGGAAACATGAAATGGGTAGAAATGTAGTAAAATGTTAATAGCGGGAAATGGTATTTTGGTAATAGTAATTTGGTAATGGGGGTAAACTATTGGACAATTAAAACGAGTACTATTTAGTGCCCAGTTCACCCAAGATGGTCCGGATTCCACCATTTCAACAGACAAAACTGTTCTTGTGGGTACCCATTTCAGTTCTAATTTGTGGCAATCTGTAGGTGGACTGATTAACCAAGCCTGCTGGTTATGATTTCCCATGGAGGCACTAGTGTCTCTTTAATCACATGTGTACAGGTGTGGGCTGTTGTAATGCATACTTGTTTAGATGCACTCTTAAAAGGTCACCTACCTGTGACTGTGGCACCCTAGGCTAGAGAGCTGACTGCATTGTGGAAGATGTCCTCTGCATTGGCTGGAAGATGGATGGTGATGTTTGAAAGATCCTTACTCTTGTTGCTCTTGTATTGGTTACCAAATATATCATTCATCTCCTGCATCGTACACAAGAAGATAGATTGCACTACTCTTGTTGAGTTGGAAAAGCCAAGTTCTAAACGACTGTTGCTAGGCTCTAGAATCTCTGTCTAGCCCAATTGAACATGCTAATCCTGAGACATTGGCCCTTTTTACATGGGCAGCAGTGGGTGGGGAGATGGGTGTGCTGCTGCAGTGGAAACGGGTGCACACCCACCTCCACCCATGCAGCCTCCTCCAGTTTGCCAGATGGTTCTGTGGGGTTGGGTGGTGGGTGGAGGTGGGTGTGCATCAGGAACGTGCATGCACATGCACCCACCCACCGCCCATCCTGTTCACACAAACACCCATCCCCCCACCCACTGCCATGACATTTACACGGACGCCCCCCACATAGAACACCCTTCTGCACACCCAATGTGGGTGGGGGCGTCCGTGTAAAAACAGCCATTGATACCTGTTGTAATTCTGGTGCACTGAAAGAAAAAAAAACAACCAACAAAAAACAACCTCTTTGGATTTATGAAGCGTCTCAACTTGAGGCATGATTTTCTTTAATCTGTGTCATAATTATAAAAAATGGCAAATAATTTTTAATGTCAGCTTAAAATAAATATAAGAAAATCTTACGTGACATTTTTATTGCCTATTTAATATCTCAAATCAAATGGTTTACAGCTTTGCATTCTGGAAATATAGAATGGCAGAAAAAAACAGCCTAGTAAAATTATGCTTTTATGATAACACCGCGGATGAGTTATAGTTACTCCAGTAAAACTATAATGGCTGTGCAGATGCTGAGGCAAAACTATTGTTCAACTTGCTTCGCCGCAGCAATCGGTACACCTGCTGACTATGCCACAGTGTCGCTAAGGGTCCGTCAGCATTTTGTTTGTACACACAATTCTCAACGATTTATAAATGAGCCATACATATTCTCAGGGTTGGGATTTGACATTTAGGGCTGTAAGATGCTTTCTTTTACATAAATAAATAAATAAATAAATAAATAAATAAATATAAATAGGTAGCTGTATCAAAAGCACATCTTGCAAGATTTAATTGATGTTTCGTTTTGCTCTTTGAGGAATCAAAAATAGGTCAGTTTCTTTGTTTGTTTCAACGGAATATAGTGCTTGGGAAATTTACAATCCAGAGACTGAAATCCTGCAGCTTACACTTGGATCTCAGTACATAACAATAAAAGTAGCTATCCATTGAAGAGATACAGCACAGACAGCAGCAATACAAGTTTCAACTATTATTCAGTATGTGTCATACTCTGTTCTGTGCCCTGCCTAGGGATGTGCGAACAGAACCGAGTTAGGAAATTTGGTTCGGTTTGAAAATCAAATTCGGTTCGAAAGCTTGGTTCAGTCAACCGAACTATTCAAATTCGGTTGAATTCCGAACTTCCAAACCAAGTTCGTACATCCCTAGTCTACTGAGGATGTGTCTCTTAAAACCCAGCTACTTCTTTACACAAATATAGAATTCGCTGGCACACACCATCATGGACAGATGTGTTTTGAGTCTCTTTTTAGGAACCTCCAATGAAGGCGAATCCACAACTTCCCTAGAGTTTGCACCATTGTTCCTAACTCTTTAGTCAGGCATGTTTCCCTGTGGTTTAATCCAATTCTGCCTTTGTTTAGCTTGAGTCCATTGAGTTTCTTCTATCCTCAGTAGCACAGGAGAACAACTGGTCTCCATCTTCTTTATAATAAGGTTTTTTTTCATTCTTTGCTGAAGTGGTGGAGACTCATCCTTTAAGTTCGGTAGTTCCGATCTTATGTAACAGTCACACTCTCTGGGTGCTTTTAGACAAGTGCCTCCCCACCCACTCACTATACATGTTGCAGGGCACCTATAGGACACCATTACAGCCCTGAAACATGTATAGTGGATGGGGGGGGTGAGGTGCTTGTCTAAAAACACCCTTTGATAGCACCAGAGACTAGATTAGTGACCTCCATCATGGGTTACTTCTCTGTAGCTAGACTGCCAAAGATTGCTGTACCTTTTGGAAAAGGCTGCTAGGAGCATCAGTCACACATGCTTAGTAGTGGTTACATAAGGGTTCTTTTTACACGAGATGCACCCATGCATGAACACCCAGAAATCTGGGTGTTCATGCATGGGTGAGTCCCGTGTAAATGACGCAGCGGGTGCATGTAGTGGGTGGGTGTGCGTGTGCAATCCTGATGAACACACATCTCCACTTACCCACCCACCCACCCATCAACACGTGTCACATGTGGTTTTGGGCTATTAAGTGTGTTGTGGGAAAATACACCTTTTGGGGTTGTTAAATGTCCACACCACTGGTGTGTTACAAGCTCTCTCAAATATTCACACAAAGGGAAAGAAGTCGATTTAGTACAAAATCAAAACACAAAATATATTCTTATTACTCTATATGTTAATACAATATTGCCCTCTCAACATTTATTCATCCTTTCATACATTACCTATCCTCCTGTCAGGGAGCGCCAACACCATCCAACAAACCGGTTCCTACGACCCCATCACCTCTGTTACAGGTTGGCCACCCTGACAGGAGGATAGGTAATGTATGAAAGGATGAATGATTGTTGGGAGGGTAATATTGTATTAACATATAGAGTAATAAGAATATATTAGTTGTTCCTCTTTCACTTTCATTACTAATTCCTTGTTCTTCTTTCACTACGTCTGGGTCCCATTCTTTGATACTTTCCAAGCCCCAGTCTCTTTGCAAACAATCATGAGTTTCTCCTTTTTTTTAAAATCATGCCACTCAATAAATCAGGCTTATCCATTTTAAAATTCACTTCTTTTTGCATCAACAACAAATGCCACCTGTCAGAAATACAAGATTGGCACAATGGGCAATGTTGTTGATGCAAAAAGAAATTAATGTTAAAATTGATAAGCCTGATTTATTGAGTGGCATGATTTTTTTAAAAAGGAGAAACTTATGATTGTTTGCAAAGAGACTGGGGCTTTGAAATTCGCAAAGAATGGGACCCAGATGTAGTGAAAGAGGAACAAGGAATTTGGTTCATAGATGGTAGCTCATTTTATGTTAAAGGATGCAGAATCACAGCCTAGGAAGCAATACATACATTGGGGGCAGAAAGGGGAGGAATTATTAGTGAAACTATAAATGCACAATTAGCAGAGGTGATGACTATATTGGAAATAGTCAGGGAAAAACATAAATGGATATTTTAAATGGCCTGAAGCCTACCCTACCAAAAAAAATATAATGCTATAAAATTGTATCAAAAAAATATTTTGTAGATTTGGTACTCCACAGAATATCAGTTCAGATAGAGGAAGTGCTTTTATTTCTGAAGTTATGCAACAGCTAACAGAAGGGTTAAACATCCGGAAACAATTGCACATTGCCTATAGACCACAGTCTGCTGGACTGGTTGAAAGAATGAATCAGACAATTGAGGAAGCATTATAAAGGGGTTAGGTTACAATTTTAAAACAAAGTGGGCTCAGAATTTATGCTCTATTCTTGCAGCTATCAGAAGTTCTCCTAGATCTGACATTGTGATAAGTCCATATGAAATTTTATTTAAAAATAAAATGAGATTGGGGCTAACATGAAATTTGGAGACAGAACCTACTATTTCAGAGCATTTAAAAAGTGCAGATGCATGGAGAACTCAAATTAAATAAATCATTTTGGAACGCAACAGGGTTGATTTTAAACCTGTGAACTCAACTTTGAAACCAGAAATTGAGATGGGATCTCAAGTTATGTACCTAAGATTTGAAACAAAATCCCAATGTCACCTTTGGTTTGTTTGCTTGATTTAGGTACAGGACACAAATGGGTACACCGAAATCAAATTAAGCCTGTGCCTGTTTGAAGCAATTAGCAGATTGTACAAAGAACTACAGTGTTAACCTAATTTGGACTCTTTAAAACATCCAGGATCAGCAAAAGTGGAATGTGAGAGGTTGCCCTTGGCACTTTTGGGAATATCATCTTATAGGCCACTCTGAACTTTTGTGGTGTTTTCAAAAGACTCAACACTTGTTGTGTGCATTGATTTGTCTGTGTCCAAAAGGGGATTTTTCAATTGATGGAACCATAGTTTGGAATACAGTGATTATTATGAACCATGAAGGATGGAATTTGTTGGGAATTGTGCCTGGATGTATACATGTGACACACGCACGGAGCAACTGGTGAAAACAGTGGTTGCTCCATGTGTGTTGATGGGTAGGGGGTGAGTGGGGATGCGTGTGTGCCTGTCTAAACCCTCCCACCACCCATTGCACACGCACTGGCGCAAACACAGACCCCCCCACCCCACGCATGTAAAAAGGGTCACGCTTCTTCACATTGCGTTGAATCACTGGATTTGATATTCATGAATACTATTCACATTTTCAGATATCCCTCTAACTATCCAAACAGTATTCTCACCCAAAATTGATATCCTCATATCCACTTATTTGAGTATTCCAGTTTGGTTACTTCATTTAGTTTGGTATTTTGGTTATTTCAGGTTGATCAGTTTGGTATTTTGGTTACTTCACTTTGACTATTGCGCAAACAGCATAGTGGTAATAGTGAAAGAAAAAAAAACATAAAGGAAATCACTGACCCAAAACAATTGAAAAAACAGAATAACAAAACTGGAACAAGAAAAACAAATATTTGATAAAGTAGGGACAGATAGCAGTTCATATCTGCTTCAGTGGATCCAAATTGAAATGGGCAAATTTGTTGGATATGATATTGCCATGGATATTTGTTTCAGCTCTAGTAGCTAGCTAGCTACTTTTATCAGCAAGTTCATAGACATTATTATCATCATTTATTTATATAGTACAAGCAGTGTACCGGGCACTGTACAATCAGTAGTCGTAGACACGTAAAAGAGTCGTAAATTGACAAAGTGTCATAAATTGACACAAGTGGCATAAATCAACAGAAAATAGTGGAAATCGATGAAAACTGATGAAAATGTGAGAAACTGATGAAAAATGACAAAAGTACAGGAAATTGATGGGAAATTATGGAAATTCCTGAAAATTGCAGGCGTCAATCTCGCAATAGGAGAAGCACAGAATCAATAGTGAGGAAATAATGATGAACAGTGGCAAGTGCTCCCAAAAGATAGGCATTTTCCGAAAGTACAGAAACACTTAAGAATATAAGAACATAAGCAGTGCCATCCTGGGTCAGACCAATGGTCCATCAAACCCAGCATCCTGTCCCTGACGTTCACTCCTAGCTCCCGATAGTAAGTCATTACTTTCCCAGTGCCTACCCTCCAAAATGTATCCAGTCCTTTCTTAAACCCAGCTATACTTCTGGCTTTGTCCACATCTGGCAACAAATTCCACAAGTTAATTGTGTGTTGAATGAAAAATACTTTATTATTTGTTTTAAATCTGCTGCCTGTTAGTTTCTAGGAATGCGTGAACAGAACGCGGTTCGGATGTTCGGTCGTTCAGCTCGAAACCTGAGTTTGGGTTCGGTTTTTCGGTTCAGTTGTTCAGTTCGGCCAAGCTTAGCAGAACATCCAAAAATAGCGCTATCAATACCAATACCGAAATTGATTTTTTTTTTCTGTATTGTTTGGCCCTGAAAGAACTCTTGGTCTCCACCCCTGGTGCCAGGAAGTCTGCTCCTCAGCTGCCTCTCCCTTCCAGACACGTTTTTCCTGCCCAAAGTCACGTTTTTACTGCCCCCAAACTCATCCAAACTTTTCCAAACTGTTTGGCCATTCGAACATTCAGTTCGGTCATCCGAACAGGCCAAGTTTGGCCTAAACGCCAAACATCTGAACCGCGTTCGCACATCCCTATTAGTTTCATGGAGTGTCCCCTAATTCTAGTACTGTTTGAGAGGGTAAATTGACCTTGCTTAGCTCTCGCCTCAGCTTTAGGGCTGAATACAGGTGAAGAGAGCCAGTGTAGGGCGGAAAGAAGGGGCCAGCCATGGTCAAAGTAATGGGCAAGGGGTTGACCTTGGCAGCAGAGTGTTGAATGGAAGTGAGAGGGATGAGGTTAGACAGGGTGGGGGAAAATAGAGAAGGAAGTTGTAGTAGTCAAGACGAGAGATGACTAGAGCATGGAGTAGGGTTTTGGCAGTGAAAATAGTAAAGCAGGGCCAGAGATTTGCAATATTATGCAGAGTGAAGCGACAGGACCTGGCAACAGTCTGGATCTGAGGCGTAAAGGAGAGGGAGGAGTCAAAGATGAATCCCAGGCTATGTGCCTGAGGGACAGACTGAATGGTGATATCCTCAGGCCGTATTAAACTTGAGTTGTCATGAGACATCCAAGTAGAGATGTCAGAGAGACAGTCTGAAATATGAGACTGGATGGAGGAGGAGAGTGCAGGGGCAGAAAGATAGAGTTGAGTGTCATCCCCATGCACGTGACACTGGAAGCTAAGGGTGGGACTCCAGGCGAATGATCGGTTACCGGTTTTATCAGTATCGGATGAATCTGATATCGGATTTATCGGTATCGGTATATCGCTTTTTTAACATTGCTGATTTTTTTATCTTTAATATTGCGGCCATTTTAAAAATGGCCGCAATGTTAGAGATAAAAAAAATCAGCAATGTTAAAAAAGCGATATACCGATACGACATCGGTTTTATCAGATTAATCCAATATCGACAATTATCGGCATTATCGGATTAATCTGATACCAATAGTCCCATCCCTACGGTGGAAGCCATGAGATTCAATGAGTTTTCCCAGAGAAAGAGTGTAAACAGAGAAGAGAAGAGGGCGCAGGAATGATCCTTGGGGAGCACCCACAGAGGAAGGGGGAGCAACATGGACCCCAGAAGCCAAGGAAGCAAAACAAATCCAGGAAGAGACTACGGCCAACAGTGCCAAAAGTGTCAGAGAGATCGAGCAGGACAAGAATGGAACACAGGTCATCATAAGAGCTACCAAGTCTTCCTGAAGGGTGAAGTTCTTCCCAACATGAAGGGCTTGGGCAAGAATGACTCTATGCTGTACTTACACTGGTGGAGGGAAATATGATCTAGTACAGGAGTGGCCAAGAGGTAGATTTTGATCTACTGGTAGATCACAAGCTACTTTCCAGTAGGTCACAGTGTGGTGAAGGGGGTCCAACCTCTAAGAGATCATCTCTGGGGGAGGGTACTGCAATCCTGGATTTGTTTTGCTCCCTTGGCTTCTGGGATTTGGTTCTTGACTGGTTCTCTTTGTATCTCTCAAACTGATTTTTCAAGCTCTCTCTTGCTTCTACCTCCTCCATGTTTCTCCAGGGAAAAGTCTAGGTAGGAAAGCTCTTCCAGGGGTGTAGGGAAGGCTGTCACTAAAAGAGGGTGTGTCTCTCCACCCCTAAGACCAGTTGCTGCTGAGGAGCTTTAGAGCTGGGATCCAGCAGGGAGGTCCTGGTAGATCACCCAAGATTGGCGCCAGAATCAAGTGGATCACATGCACAAGTCTGGTCAACCCTGGTCTAGTAGTCATGTGATAGCCTGGGTCATGGGAAAGCTGGGTTCAATGCCCTGTTTACTACAAACTTCCTGTGTGGCCATTAGACTTTCTGTTCCTCAGCTGTACTTTCCTAGGTCACAAGCACAATGGGAGGATAAACACATTCAAGACTGAGCTGAAACAAGTAGTCAGTTTTGTACCCTCAGGTACTCACTCAAGTTTGTGGGTAACCGTGTGGCACCTGCAGGATATCTGCATACTTTAGGGGTGTGCATGTCATTTTCATTATTCCAATAACGATAACAAAAATTGTTGTTTTCGTTTTCGTTATTGCAATAACAAAAATGACAACTGAGAATAACGATAACGAAAATGACAATGTCATTATCGTTGTCATTATATTAGTGCTGTGGCAGTTGGGTTTTGGAGGGAAAATGTGGAGTGGGGAAGAGGGACCAGACGTCTCGGAGCCCTAAACAGGATTGAACTCTTGAACTGTGCCTGTGTTGAGAGGGGCGAGCAGCTCAGCAGTAGCTGATGGATGTATCGCTGGCCAATGAGCAGCGCAAGCAGGCCCCAGCAGTCTCATGACACTCTGTGATTTCTCAATGCCTGCTGCCTCCCACAACCAATCAGGGGGATTCTGGGGAAGGGCACTGCAACTCTTTATAATGGGAGGGCCAGGCTTTTTCTCTCCGTTATGTGAGAGCTCTGCTTGTTAGGTTGTATTTACAGAACTGTGGTGCTTGCACACAAAAAATCCTCCCTAGCCCTCATTGTATTACCACCAATACCTTGTCTTCCTCATACCCTACATTTTACCTTCTCCCTTTCCTTGCCCTTCTCCCCCCTGTACATAATAGATAGGTAGTATAGATTAGATATAGATATATATCATACACATATAGATTAGATTGGATTAGCTATATAGATAATTGATTAGATAATAGTTTTCCTTTTCCCTTCCCTTGTCTCCTTTAGATTTAGATAGATATTCATTGTGTACATAGAGAGATTATATATTATATAGCTATTTAGGCTAGTCTGTTTTATTATATAATATTATGTTATAATATATAATATAATATATATACACACATATATATATATATATTATATATTATGTTATCAGAATCAATAACGATACCGATACCACAAATAAAATCTTCGTTTGAAATAACACCAATACCAATAACAATAACAATAACAAAAACAACATTGTCGTTAATAACGATAATGAAAACAACATTTTTTAATAACGAAAATTAAAACCAAAACCAAAAATGACATGGGGGCCTGGTGCACACCCCTATTGGATGAGTATCCGGAGTACAAAGTTACTTCAAATGTTACCTCCAGGTACCTGTTTATACAGGAAGGGGCATGGTGAGGAAGCAGCAGGGCTTGGATCTGTGAAAAGTGGACCAGGGGTCTTTGCATCTTAGCGCATGTGCAGACCTTGGTGTATGAACAGACTGAGTAGGTACAGGCATCAGGCTGTGGCCTGGACATGCACACCAATAGCTGACCAACTGGTGCACTGCATGTGCACATGTGCCCAGCTGTCTGGATGGGCCTCAGGAGGCTTTAGGACTCAGCCTCTGGCCCCAGATTGCCACTGCTGTCCTTCAGTTCATGGCCGCCACACCACTGCGACCACACCCATGCAGGCCCCACCTGCTGTAGCACAAATTCAACAGGTAAACCCACTTTTAAGGGTACCCATTTCACTCTAATTCAAGAGTTTGAAGTGTTCGGGTGCTGTGCTAATGAAAAGCTATATACTAGGGGTGGGACATCAGGCAAAATACCGGTTACCAGTTACCGGTTTACAAAAAACTGGATTACCGGATTAAAACCGGATTACCGGTGCCGAATTTATTGTATTGATTTCAATGGGGAACTGTCCCCATTGAAATCAATGGGGGGGGAAATACTTCCCCCCTCCCTCTCCCAGGCTGTGCGGGTGGAGGGGGGGCACCCTCCACCCACCCTGCCCAGCCTGGATTTAAAAAAAAAATGTTTACCCTAAGTCCCTACTAGTGCGGGCTCCGGGCCACCGCCAGCGACTCAGAGCCCGCACCAGCAGGTACTAGGGTGATCCCTGGGGTGGCGGGTGGTTTAACACACACCCCACCCCAGGAATCACCCTACCTCCCCACCCAGGGATCACCTATCTTTGGCGCTCCGGGCAGCGGCGGCCATTCATTTCAATGGCCGCAATGTAAAAAAACCCGGCACGGGGATCTGGTACCGGTACCCCCAAATACTGGAGTAATCCGATACTGCCAGTACACCAAAATACCGGCAGTATCAGATACCGGATGATCCGAACTTCCCACCCCTAATAAATATTACCTAAAGATGCACCAATATCAGAACGAGGTCGGTAGCCAATAAGTCAACTACAGTCTGGGAGATGATCCTGGACCAGGTGACTGACCTCGCATGTATTACGGAGACCTAGCTGGACACTGAGTCGGGGCCTATACTGGCTTACCTTTTTCTGGCTGGGTACTCCGTACAGCATCAGCCTCGGCTGGGGGGGCCGTGTGGCGATGTAGCCATTATTTTTAAGGATACATTCTCTGCGAGGAGATTTCTTCTGCAAACTATCATGCGTATAGAGGGCCTTCATCTGGTGTTGGATTTGGCTGAGGACAGAGTAGGGATACTGCTGATATACTGGGCACTGATATACTGTTGATATACTGGACACCCACCTGTATGGCCGTTTCCCTGCCCACATTGACCGAACTGGTGTCGGAGGTGATCTTGCAGTCCCACAGGGCAATAGTCCTGAGGGATTTCAACATCCATGCTGACGCCAGTCTTGGAGGGGCAGAGTGTGAGTTCATGGCTGCCATGGTTACCATGGGCCTGTCTCAGAGAATGGTGGGCCCCACACATGTTGGAGGACATACCCTGGACATGATATTTTGCACAGGCCTTGAGGCAGGGGATCCATTAGTGGGGAAGGTGTCATCAGTGCCCTTGTCACGGACGGATCATTATCTCCTCCAGGCTGGTATCCTGGCGCATGTCGGTCCCCGGGAGGCTGCCGTTGGTCACCCCCGATGGCTTATGGAACCTGGAAGGTTCCAGACTGCTCTAGGGGATGTTTCCTCTGATCTTGATGGCTGCTCACTCAATGATCTCATGACCATATGGAATTCCACGTTGGTGGAGGCCATCGACCAGGTGACTCCCAGGCATCCACTCCTGAACCGCCAACAATGCAGGTCCCCATGGTATACAGAGGAGCTGCAGCGGATGAAGTGGGAAGGACGATGGTTAGAGCTACAGTGGTGTCGCTCGTGTGCTGAAGTTGACCAATTGTGACATAGAGTTTGGTTGCGTACCTATGCCATGGCAATGCGGGAAGCAAAGAAAGTTTTCTTTGCTGCCCTCAATGCATCTGCTAAGTCCCATCCGGTGGAGCTTTTCCGGGTGGTGAGGGGACTGGTCAGTCCGGCCTCCCTCTGCCTGGATTTAGAGTAATCAAATACCCGCTGTGATTTGTTTGTGGACTTTTTTGTGGATAAAATTGCTCAAATCCACCACAGTTTTGACGCATCATTTTTAGCAGTAGGTGAGCCAGAGACAGTAGAAGCCCCAATGCCCATCTTGTCCTGTTTTTTGGGGTGAATTTCAGAATGTGTCGCCCTCAGATGCGGGGGATGCTCTTGGGACTGTTAGGGGTGTGCATGTCATTTTTGTTATTGCAATAACAATAATGAAAATTTCCATGTCTGTACAATGTGCTCCAAAGAACATATAAATCTGGTTTAGATGTCCAGGACACAGATATGATTAAAAGACAAAGACTCTTATTTAAAACACAGGAGCGCATGCACACAACAGATAGGGACAGATTATCCATGGCCTGAACCCTCCTTCTCTGAAACATATTCCTATTACACTCCCAACACAGGCGTTCAAACATAGATACAGCTGATCAAACATAAATCAAACAACCCCCACACTGACACAGTACCCCCCATGAAAGCAGAGATAAGGAACTGAACCTCAGGCCCAGAACAGTCAAACACAGCTCTCAGTAAGACTTTGTCAGTGTGACCCCTTTCCATTTCTTGGATTTAAGGGTCTCAAGCACCAAAGCACTAAAAACCCAGTTAAACGTATCAAACACGAAACAACTCCCCCATGACCACAGCACCCCCAGCCCCTTCCCAAACCATCCCCCAGATGGCCCCACTCTACTCCCAAAGCCCCACAGACGCATGTAGCAGCACAAATGAGTTCATATCAAGAAAGAGGAGGTAGAGATATTGGCCGGGTGGCCCTTACCTCAGCTGCTGCTGGGCCTGGGTCTTCTGGGAGCTGGGCTGGAGGCTGACAGGCTTAGGTTGCTAAGCAGGAGGGGACAGCATGAACATTCTGCTGGGCCTCTCCTTGGGCAGGGGGGTGGCTCCCTTTCCCCTTCCAGGAGCCATGGGGGAGCGGGGGCAGCCATCGGGGGGTGAGGCGGGGACAGTCATGGGAGGGGGAGCGGACTAGAGGGAGCAACTCCCCCTCGCACACACACACTCACCCACACACACCCTTCTATCTCTTACACACCCCTCACATACATTCATTCTCTCATACACATTCATTCATTCGCTCTCTCACACATGCTCTCACCTCTCTCACACACACCCATTCAAACTCACACACACACTTTCATCTCTCTCTCTTTCACACACACACACACACATTCATACTCTCACACATGCTCTCACCTCTCTCTTTCACACACACACACACACACACACACACACACACACCCATTCAAGCTTACACTGTCACACACGCTTTCCTCTCTCACACACACTCACACATCCATTCAAGCTTACACACATGCTTTCATCTCTCTCACACACACCCCTCAATCCCCATTCATACTCACACACATGTTCTCACCTCTCTTTCACACACACACCCATTCAAGCTTACACTGTCATACACGCTTTCATCTCTCTCTCTCTCTCTCTCTCTCTCAC
>QEPC01010859.1:3766686-3801602 GCA_003113815.1 Sphenodon punctatus
CCCCCCTCCACATGCTTCTGTTCTGCCCTCTTTGAATGTACACATTTTCCTTTAGTCATGGAAGTATAATTTGTGCCTATTATACCGTATTATAGATCAGGGTGATGCACGTTATTGGCTGGGAAGTCTGTTTATTGTCCCACCGAGGTTTTTTTTAAATAAATAAATAGATAAATATGTTTGGTTTTTTTAAATACAAGGGGGAAAGAAAGGAAAAGAAAGCAACTCTGCTTAGAGGAGGGAAAACATAGAAGAGTGACTCCGATCTCCAAGTTTAATTTACAGGAACGAACGATTTATTAACATCTCGTTGTTTGCTTTTTTTGTCACATTGTGTACGTACAGGGCAAAGCGTCTGGCCCCTCGCCAGCTCAGACCACCCAGGGAGGCAAAGCAGAGCTACTGGCAGAACACACCCAAGTTCATAGGTTCATGAGAGAACTCACCAATTTAATCAGTTATTTAGTTGCCTTTCGTATCACCAGATTGGAGGCAAAGGCGGGGGGTATGGGGTGGAAACAAGAACTGTCCTAACAGACTGGCTGTCTGGGACTCCAGGATTACAAAAACAACCTCCACCCTAACACTGAAGGAGTGTGTGTGGATGTATGTGTGCGTGTGTGTGTGTGTGTGAGAGAGAGAGAGAGTGGAGCAGACAGAGAGGGGAGGGGAGAAGGAGGAAGGAGCCCAGGCAGAGGGAAAACATCACTCCATCTCTCTCACTTCACAAGAGCTGAGCGAGGAGCAGGAAGATGTTTGATAACACACAGTACCCCTATAACTGTTTTAATTACGACGGGGATGATTACCCAACCTGCAGCTCTGACGAGGAGAAAAAATTCACCAGACCGGCATACAGGTAAGGTTAAGTTTTCCAAGTCCTCCTCTCTCTATGAAGTGTGTCTGCACACTGAGATAGCATTTCTCTCTCTCTCTCTCTCTCTCTCTCACACACACACACACACACACACACACACACACACCCCTCCCCTCTCCATTTATTCTCTCTAATAACCAGCATGGGGATCTTTCCAGGTGTAAACAACTTGTAGTAGAGGAAAGGTCCTTCTTATTTCTCTCTTTGCGTAAATCTTCACCCACCTTTCTCATGGGGGTGGGGAGTGTTACTAATTGGCTTTACTATCCTGGAATCATTTTTGAATTCCTTTGATTTTTAGGATTCAAAGGGACCTCCAGGATTCCCTAGTCTTTCTTACCTTTAAGTTTGACAGTATTTTTCTCTACCAGAAAACTCATTCTTTGTATTCTAATTAGTAAGATGCTAGATACATGAATTTGTAAAATCCTGCAGGTGAGCAAAGAGATATACTATGATAAGAGATGCCAGGGCAGGTCTGTTGGATGATGAATCGCATCTTTCTCTCTAACTAGCCAAGGCATGATGTCTGTAGGCAGATTTTCTATCCTCGGGTGATGAAGCTCTTGGTTATAGTGAATGTTATGGGAGCCCAAGAGTTCAGGAGAAACTTTCCTTAAGCAGCTTGGGTTGTGTGTAAGTGTACGTGAGCGTGAGTGCATGTACGCAAAGCCCTCTCTTGAGAGCAAAAGGTGATTTGGCCTGATTAGATTCCAATTATCTGTAAACAATGTCTGGATCTCATGCTGTTTGAATCAATGTAATGAATGTTTATTGGAATTTAGCTTTCTCCTCTGATGAAAGGAGTTTGACCCAAGATGCCACTTTCAGAACATAATGGATCAATCAAAATTCAGGACGAGATGAGATTTAATAACTAGGGATAGCCACACACCCTATAGATATGGTTTCTGTATAAGGCAATGCTGTAACAGTGAGTATTCTCTTTCAGCTACATCGCCTTAATTGCAATGGCCATCCAGCAGAGCCCTTCCAACAAAGTGACCCTGTCTGGCATTTATGACTTTATAATGAAGAAATTTCCTTACTACAGATCAAATCAAAGAGCCTGGCAGAACTCCATCCGGCATAACCTATCACTTAACAGCTGCTTTGTAAAGGTAAGAGCCGTTCCTCATGACCCATCGTATACATTTAAGCTGGAACAGTCTACTGAAAAAGAAAGGGTTAGGGTAATGAGATGAAAATCATTTCAAAGCTCTCTACAGCCTCCGAGCTGTCATTTGCAAAGGTAAAGAGTTTGTTCGTGTCTGATTTATGTTAATATGTAGCAAATTGAAGAGGCTGGGTATTTACCTACAACTTGTATAATGAAAGAGAATAGGCTTCGATGGCTTGTCATATATGTTTACACCAATCTTGCATTTAAATGAATCCAGATGTTTAAGCAGCCGCATCTGTCGCACAAACAAACACTCAACTGCCTTTAAATGAATGCAGGTCCCCAGAACAGAAGGGAATGAGAAGGGCAAAGGAAACTATTGGAGCTTTGCGTCAGGATGTGAATCCATGCTGGATCTGTTTGAAAACGGGAATTACAGGAGGAGGCGGAGAAGGAGGAATGTCAAAAGAGAACAGAAAGAGCAGAGACCCACCAAAGGCAAAGATCCATCTCCTGCTGAATTTCCTCCAGTAGATTCTGGCTTTCACAGCATCTCTTGTACTGGCAGCAAAGGCGAGAGGACGGAACCTGGACCCAGACTCTTAGAATCTCGTGGTTTCTTTACCAGCGACTCTTCCAACAGAGAAAGCCTGAACAGCTCCTCCCTAGGAAAATCTGACTCTGAAATTAAATTTAGCATCGATTATATTCTTTCGGCCCCAGATCCCCTGCCTGTTCTGAGATCTCAGTACAGCATGCACGAGAATAAATACTACCTACTGGAGTCTCAGCAAATTAACCTCCAGTTTTGGACAATGTGATAGTGTTTATAATTGATAACAAATCAGCAAAAGTGTTCAAACCAAGAGCCAGGTTGCCATTTTAGATCATGAGTTTTCCTTCTTTCTTTCTTTCTTTCTTTCTTTCTTTCCATAACAGTATTCAGACAGGGAGACAAGTAATTTGATCAACTAGATGGGCTATATTTATAAGTCTCTCAAGAGTGTGTCTTTTGGGGGATAAAGTCCAACAGTTAACCAGTCTAATTATGACCTTGCCAAAGATGTCTTGAAAAGACAGCTCGATTTCCTAAAGTTTCACCCTCACCAGCTGACATGTCACAGGCTTTTTCTTCTTTGAATCGATTGGCTGTAGGTTTGCTTTTGGTCCCGTCATCCACTTTCATTTACGTTGGTGTAAAATAGGTGTAACTGCACTAAAGCCTACAGGCTGGATCCTCAGCTGGTTTAAAACTACACAGCTTCATTGATTTACACCAGCTGAATGGCTGGCAGTTTAGTTTTCATAAAGTGAGGTGCAAAAAGAGTCAAGCTGCCCTTCATTGCTACCTTTTTATCAATTCAGCTCAGATTATTTGAAGTAGGTAGGGCAGATGATTTACGATATTATTTAGTAAATACGGCTCTTAATTTTGTTACTATAGAAACATTGAGGCATAAATGCATAAACACGCTAAAGTAAAGCGTATTCAAATTTATTCCATAGACATTATAAAAGCGCTGATGCATTCTGATAAACTTTGGTGAATAATGGGACAGAATTCGACAACCCCACATTATCTCGTTTTAAACCAGTGTCCCCCTTTTTGTATCACAAAGTTTCTTGAGATGTAGGAAAGTTCTTGACCTTATTTCATTCAGTAAGTATGAAAGAAGCATGGACCCAGCAATGATATCAAACAACATGGGACAAATTAAGATCTCCCCTACCTTCTTTGAGAAAGTTGAACACTCAGATTAAGTCGAATTTTATTGAACTTCTCGACAAGCAATCTCCAAAGTGGTAGTTGATACAATTTCAGCAAACCTGGTATGATTCCTAATACACAGACATTGAGGTTAGGACCATGAACTCCATTTAAAAATTATTCTTCAATTACCATAGCTACACCAGATGGCTGTTTAAAAAAAAAGATATGTCATGTTATAATAATAACATACAATCAACACTTAGTCATTTTTATAGAGACATTTTGCATCATTAATTGTTTCCATTACCTAATGCTAGCATTAGTATGGATTCCAGTAAACCATGTGTGCAGCTTGGCTAGTATAGACTTAACCTTGCAGTGGAAAAAAAAAAGTCAAGGATGCTGGTTTGTTTAATACGCAATTGTATAAAGTAAAGGGGGGCGGGGAAGTCAGTGTGTAATATGAACTCCAGATAAATGAAGGTATTCAAGATGATAAGACTGAGCTGAAAGTATGCATGCTCAGGCATGACTTGAATTTTTATGCAGAAACTTTGACATTTCCCTAAGCTATTTTACATGGTTGCTAATATATACTGTACATTTATACTCTATATTCTTATATATTGTTATTGAGAAAGGAAATGAATTGAGGCACTTATCTGTTGTAAAGATGCATGAAGTTATGTCTTCTTGGTGCTAAACATTATTGCAATGTATCTAAGGTCTACTAGCAACAGGTTTTAACAAACTGGTAATTAATTAAGATCTGTTTTGAACCCTATGAAACCCAGAATGATTAAGCATATTGAGAAGCAAGGCTGAAGATCGTTTAACGAGAAAAGGGTCAAACCTGTTCAAGCAATACGACTGCATGTCTTCCAAAGTGACCATGGATAATTATTTATGGTAAAAGGTTTCGCTCAGAAGGAAGTGTGCAGACTTTGTTGTCACTGATGGGAGTTGTGTGCAATGATGGGCAGACAGAATTTGGCTTGTAAGGCTGAATCCCTATTCCATTTACACCGATGTAAATCTGGAATATGTATACATTCCAGGTTTATAATAATGTAACAGCAAGCAAAATTTGCTCCTGAAATATTTACCTGACAGTAGCATGTTGGTGTGCATGTCTCTATAACTGTATGCGCTCAAATAAGTGTATGTATGTGTGCATCCTTATAGTCATACATACATCTATGTATTACTGTTTTATATGCAAATTCGTTCTTCTTAACGGTTATAAAGAGGACATTGATGCTGTTTAATATGTAGCTAGAGCAAATCTATGCAGTCTATTGGAAATATATTTTTCTGCTGCTAAATGCACAAATATACTTCTATAGCATGTGTTTTTGTTACTCATTGACATTACTTGGTGAATCACAGCAAAGCAAAGGTTTAGAGCAAGCCCATAAGCTGGGATTTAAGACAATGAAGGATTTGCAATATAGCCAGCTTTATAGGTTCTGAATTCATGAATCTTGGCTCCCTGGCCCAAATTGTGAAATTTTATTTATTTTATTTTATTTTATAGATTTATACCCCGCCCCTCCTGCAAAAGCCAACAAAGTATATGTTGGGACCTTTTAGCTTGCTTTTTGATTCCTTGCTTATACTGGAGTCTAGAGAGCATGAGGTTACCCTGTTGCTCCCAACTGTAAAAGATGGAGACAAAGGGTGTTTTCAGACGTTACGGGGCCGCTTGGCCCCGTACCGAAAACAACGAATCCATCCCCCGCCGGGGTGACCCTGTCATGCCATATCAGAGGTGCCGGGGGATCCCAGTGGGGAATCTGGGAGGGGGCGGGGCCGCGCAGCGCAATGTGCGGCCGCACGGCCCCGCCCCCTCCACGCTTCCCGCCGCCCGCCCTCTGGGGAGACGGGTGGGTGGCGGGGCCAATGCAGCCGCAGCGTCCGGCCGAATTCGCCACGACCTGGGATCCCACCGGTGATCCCGGGCCGTGGCACCCGGCCAGACGTTATTTTTTTTTTGGTCCCTGCTGGGGATCTCTTTCACCACGCTTCCTGGGACATTCCCCCGGATAGCCCGGGAAGCGTGGTTCAAATTGACCCCATGCAGGTATTGACCATGGTGAACATCTGGCGGCCGCCAAACAGACGTTCGAGACACAGTGACCACAGGTGGGTATTCACCATGGTTCACTGTGATCTCGTAACGTCTGAAAACACCCAAAGAGTATGGCCATTTTTACATGGCCGGCGGTGGGTGGGGGGATGGGTGTTTGGCTGCAGTGGGTGGAGGTGGGTGTGTGGCCGTCCGGTTTTCTGGAGGGCCCCGTGGGTGGCGATGGGTGGATGATGGGTGTAGGTGGGTGTGCGTTGGGAGCGTGCACACACAAACACGCACCACCCGTGGTGTTTACATGGGCGCATACCTGGTGCACACCCATCCCCGCACCCACCACCGGTCATTTACATGGAGCCCTGCCCCCCCAATACCGTCCGGAACACAGAGCGGGGGGGAGGACGTCCATGTAAAAACGGCCTATGTATACTCTCACCAACAGAAGTTGACTCAATAAAAGATGTCATCTGAACTACTTTGTCTCCATCCCTTAGCCTTCACTCCATACCACTCCCATTGGTCTGCCCAATATGGCAGTTCTTATGATCTTGTGGTATACGGGAGTAACATTTTCATGCTTTTGTTGACAACCAGGAGGGCTACATATTTCTTCTTCTTTTAGATAATAAATCCTGACATTCAGATGATTCCAGGAAACAGAGTTCTAGAAAAGTTTTGCAGACCTCCTGAGAAATTCACAAGTGATGGAAGCACAGGATTTACATGGGAGTAGGACTGAGCTGCTGAGCAACTGCTTGCATGAATGTGCTATAAGAAAGGTAGAATACAGAAACATTCCTTACAAACGTAAATATTTACAACAGAGATCTAAATCCATCTACAGCAAATTAAATTAGTCTCCACAAGTCTCTGTTGTCTTTCCTCACAATATGCTGCCTGCTAGGAAATATGCTTATTCCTCAGCTCTCCTAACACAAAAATCAAAGAAATTTGTGTACAACGTGTGTTAACATTTGTTTTGCAAAGGATATCTATCATATTCCTAAAAATGAAGGGACATTTTTCAATTTAGCCGGCGTATTATATTCTGACAACTTCCGAAAGGTTTCCAGCACTTTCAGTGAATGGCATTTAATATAGAACAACATAAAAGGGGTGAGGGCTAGATGTGACCTTATTCAAATGTCGTCGCCATTACAAAGCCATTCACAATGTAATTATAATTAAACACTTTATGCCTTTCTTGCAAATCCTCTGATCGATCATTGGTATTAACATTAATATTGTATTACCCCCGAGCAACTGTCTACTACACAAGTGTTACGGATCACCAGGTTTCCATTAACAAAGTTGTGAGGTATTGCTATATGCTGCTCATGGATAAATTTACGTAAATTACCTTTTTGCAGGAGGGTTAGCGGGGACTTCCAGATTTTTTCCTGGGATTTGGTGCTATTGCTTCTGCTCTACTATCATCAGTAGGTCACTTACATAGAGGGGCATTCAGTAGGTCACTTACAGAGAGGGGCAGTCAAGTAGTCAGTTGCTCCAGTTTGAAGAACGGCTGCTTGACAACTGGAAGTCTGTCAAGTAGCAGAGGGTCCACAAAAACCCTCTTGTGGACCAAGAATAAAGAGTCAAAGGCTGGTGGTTATGCAGGCAATATTCTGTGGAGTCAAAGTCCTAGTGTTTGGCCTTCTTCAAGGATACAGATGACTGAAAAAAAATAATGGTTTCCTGTAAGAAATGTTGGAGTATCATGAATTTAAACCAGCAAGAGAATTTGGCTTGTCAAGTTTAGCTTTAACTTTAGTGAAACGAATATCCATTTTGAATAGTGTAGCCAACTATTTTGCCTGATTTAAACTATATCTGCCAAAATGGATAATAACTGCTATTGGGATCCATCTTTGTCAGATATCCATTTTGGTTTTTCAGGTCAATTTTTTGTTGTTCAGATAGGGCTGAAGTGGCAACTTGTTTTTCTGCGCCGATATTTCATTCCCTCATTTCAGAATTGCCCACAACATTCCTCAGCTTTTCCGCCAGAATTCCGCTAATTCCATGCCCTTGGCTTTGCGACATCTGAATTATCAGAAAGTGTCAGAATAGTCTCAGAAAGTGTTGGAAAAAACATCGTTCTTCTACTTTCGCACTGTGACCACATGTCAGAAAGTGCCAGCAGAAGTAGTGGAATGAAAGTAGCAGAAAGAATGTCTCTATCGC
Source organism: Sphenodon punctatus (assembly GCA_003113815.1). Classification (NCBI taxonomy): domain Eukaryota; kingdom Metazoa; phylum Chordata; class Lepidosauria; order Sphenodontia; family Sphenodontidae; genus Sphenodon; species Sphenodon punctatus. Next base: position 3,774,674 of record QEPC01010859.1, read on the forward strand.
GCCGTGTGGTTCATTGCAGAAAAGCTCTTTCCATCAGAAACAGCTACTGTGGTGGCTTGTTCTTTCAGTCCTAGATATTCAGTTATTCAGTTACTTCCTTTTGGCTATTTGTGCATACACAATAGCGCCCCCCCAAAATTAGCAGAACAATCAAATAAACAAACAGCCAAAAACCAAAACAACAGATATGTGCATATCTGTTTTCGTTGTGGATACTATTTGGATATTTGGATGGGTATCCAAAATTGTTAATTACATCCACAAATACAAATTCCATTATCCATTTCAGAACTCTGTTATGCATCTCCTCATTAACTGTGGTGGAAATCTCATTGCTTCATCTGCAGAGATTTCTGCAAGAAACAGAAGACTGCAACAGTAAACTCCAGTTGGGCCCCATTAAGTCCTTTCCTAGGTACAGAGGCTCCAAAACCAAATAAAGTTTGTATACAAGAAACAGCTGGAGACTGTTACATGCTAGCGTGTTGGCTTTCACATCTCCTTTATTCCACTGCATTGCACTATGCTGGGTGGGCTTAAATATTTTCAGGTCTGTCTTCGCATCAGCGGTCTGGCTGGGGAACTTTAATAAGTGGTGATCAAGCACTCTCTCGAACTGGTGGATTAGTAGTAGGGGTGGTTCCTTTGGATAAAAATTCATTTTCTTTTATTTTTGTTTCATTTCCACAAAGGCTGTTTTTACACAGATGAGAGTGGGTGGGGGGTTGGGTGTTCACAGCCACGGCGGCTGGAGGTGTGTGTGTGTTCCTTTACATGGACACGCACCCACCTCCACCCATCTCCACCCACGGGGCCGCCTCTGGAGGTCCCCATGGGTGGAGATGGGTGGGTGATGGGTAGAGGTGGGTGTGCGCCGGGAGCACGCACACACAAACACCCACTGCCCGTGGTGTTCACACAGGCAAACACCCAGCGCACACCCATCCCCACCACTAGCACCAGCCCATTTCCACAGACGCTTCCCCCCCCACCGCACACCCGCCCAAACACCGAGCGGTGGGTGAGGCCACCTGGGCCTCTGCCTGGAGGGCGTTCTACAGCCTTGGTGCGGCCACCGAGAACGTCCTCTCGATAGTCACCCACCGGAATACCCAGGGGACTTTGAGAAAGGTGCCCCCAGTTGACCGCAGGGGTCGATCCAGAGCAAAAATGGTAACAAAATGGCCACTCTGTGCATGTGCACCCCCTCCTCCTGGCAGCCAATTTGTGCATGCACAGAGTTTTTAGGGTTTCGCAAATCTCTCAAGATCCTTGAAAACCTTTAAAAATGCTCTGCATGTGTGCAAAATGGCCACTGGGTGTGTGTGAATGTGGAGAATGGCTGTGGCATCCATTTTGCGCAGACTCAGAACTTTTTTTTTTTCCGGCTTTCAAGAATCTCGTGAGATTCTCCAAAACCACAGCCTGATCTCGCAAGATCTCACTGGGGAAAAGCTCACCTGATTCTCATGAGAATTGTTTTTATTCTCGTTTCACCTTTACTTCTCAGTCTTCTCATCCCAGGTTCACAGTCTATGCTATTTACAATGCTATATCTACAGCCAGTAATCAGCCTCTGGGGTGGCTACTTAGTTAGTTCCTTGTTTGCCAGGCAACACCTTCTGGGTCTTTGTAATCTCTCAGTCAGGCTTCCCCAGCTCAGAGGGTGGCTCCAAGTCTCTCACAGTCAAGCTGCTTCCCTTGCAGGCTCTGTTCTGCAGCTCCTCTCAACACATCATCCCTCCTCAAACTGAGCTATGGACCAGCTTTTCAGTCTCCCAGACTGGCCTAGCCATGCCCCAGTTCAGCTGCATCCTATCCAATGCTGTCCTTTGTTTCCTGTGGCTCCGCCAGTCCAGCAGCCCCTGCTCCTGGCTGGTGCGAGCTGCATTTCTTAATTGCAACCCACAGGGGTCTCTGCCCTGCTACAACCCCATTTTGAGACTTCGATATAATTAGTGACCCCAGACCAGCATTAAAGACATGCCAACACCACAACCCCATCGCCACATAGTGTGACACACCCACCCTCCCCTTTGGAGCACCCGCCACAGTTTTCAAACCTCGATTCTAATTGCTTCTGCATGGAGAAACCACAAAGAATCTAAGGATTGGATAAAATGTTGCATAGGTACTGATAAATTTCACCCATCGCCAACTGATAAATTTCACTCAGGGAACATAATTGTTATTGAACATTGTGGCAGAGTGGCTGCCTGAAGTAAAGTCAGCCCTCTGGCCACAAGCCATTAACACAGAAGGCAACCCTAAAGTAATTGGGCAGTCAGTTGAATCCTTGTTAAAAAGGGTGATGGGCCCTTTAAGAAAAATTCCTTGTGATGAACAGGAAGTGGAGGGGCTACTGGCCATAAAAGCAGAGGCAGCAGTGAGGGAAGTCAGTCTGCCTTGGGCTTCTGAGGAGGAAGGAGCTGCTGCCTGCTGGAGAGAAAGAGCATGGAGGCCGTAAAGCCAGCTGACCCCAAGCCTGGAAGGAACTGAGACTGTGTCTTCGCAGACGGCGTGGGAGAACCAGGTGGGACTGTTGCGATACAAGGGCTCGAGCTGAAGACTTTGTTGAATGGGGAGAGACCCTGGACTTTATGTGCCCAGTTGGGGAGAACTTTATGTTGGTGTGCAGGACTACGTTTATATTGGGGACCACTAGTTGGGAGAAGCCCCTACCCAGTGGAATGGGCCAGCTGTAAGGGGAGATGAGGAGGTTGGAGGGCCATAAACCCTGATCTGAGGTACTAGACCCCTAGACATCAATTAGTGCAAGACTGTTTTGAAGCATACCTCAAGAAAAGGAGACAGTGATAGACAGATTGGTGAAATTGAGAGACTTTTGTGTAGACAGGACTCCAAAACTAATTCCTTATACAGGGCTCCCCTTCAGGGGAGCAGACACATCTACAAACCTATATACCAGGTATAGGACAAGATAGGGCCCAACACCAAGGAATTTTCAAAATCAGAACATTTTTTTTCTTTGCATATAGCATATTCTTATATAAAGCAATGATGACAGCAGCTGGTACAAAGTCTGAAATGAATTTTGTGGGCAGATCCAATTATTCGGTGGATGCACCGATCTGATCTGTTGAAACGGAATGGCCCTGATACGGCCCTCATTTCAACATTTCAATAGAGGGTGTTTTTAGACAAGCGCCTCCTCACCCACTGCTAGCCACCATATATGTTGCGGGACTGCATAGGGGGCCAATGTGGCTCTGCAACATGCATGGTGCATGGGTGATTGGTGGGTAACAGTGCCATTGTGCCACTCACACACAAAAAATCTGTTTACTGCACATGCCCAAAATGGGGCTCCCCACAGCTAGGGATCAAAATGCACCACCTCCGCTCGTGCACCCATGCTGCTGAATGCCTCTGACGCAAATCCCACTCTCATGCTGACTTCGTTCACTCCAAATTCTCTCTCTCCTACCTTACTTCTGCTATTTCCCTCGCTAGACAGCATTACTATGCCATCCGCATTAAGCCCTGTTCTCAGGACCCTCACCATCTGTTCTCCACCTCTGACTCCCTCCTCAAGCCCCCTGTCCTCCTCCTCCTTTTTCTCTTTCTGCTCAGGATCTCACTTCCTTCTTCACCTCCAAGACAGACAAGATCCACTTCGACATCGCTTCCCACTCCTCTCCTCTTCCTACTCCCTCCCCTCTCCCCCACTCCTTTTCTCCTGTCCTCCTTCCCTCTCGCCTCCCTTGAGGAAATCTCCTCCCTGTTCTCCTCCTCCAACCCTTCCACTTGACCCCTTGACCCCATCCCCTCCCGCCTCCTGACCTCCATTGCTTCCACTGTCGCCCCTTCCCTCCTGCACATCATCAACCTCTCCCTCTCTACTGGCTCCTTCCCATCCATCTTCAAGTACCACTGTCTCTCCTATCCTCAAAAAGTCCACTCTTGACCCCTCTGACCCTTCTAGCTACCGTCCTGTCTCACTCCTTCCTTTTGCTTCCAAGCTTCTTGAACATGTTGTCTGCTTCTGCTGCCTCGACTTCCTCTCCATCAACTCCTTCCTTGACCCCCTCCAATCTGACTTCCGCCCCCTTCACTCTACTGAAACTGCTCTCGCTAAGATGACTAATGATCTTCTTGTGGCTAAATCTAGTCATCTCTACTCCATTCTTGTCCTCGTTGACCTCTCTGCTGCCTTCAATACTTATTGACCACTCACTCATGCTGGACTCACTTCACTCCCTTGGCTTCCATGACTCTGTCCTTGACTCGTTCCGTTCTCCTCCTACCTCTCTGACTGCCCCTTCAGTGTGTCTCTTGCCAACTCCACATCCTCCTCCTTTCCCCTCTCAGTTGGTGTTGCATATTTAGCCCCATACATTATTATTGGGAGGCAAAAAATATTTGTCCTTGCTCTACTCTTCAAAAATGTTGTCTGAGAAAGAACAGTCCGCTTTGCCCTATGCTGGAGTCATGCTGTTAACACAAATAGAAAGGCCTAACCTATTTAGCTAGGCCTGATGACTTTTATTCATCCAGAAGGTCAGTATATTCCAGCAGGTTCTAAATTTATGGTTGTGAGGAGTCGTCCAAGCTGGGTTACAAAGTGTGGCACACAGTGGGATTACTGTGGAATGAATGCAAGCGAAGGAGAAACAAGGGACAAGTTTATCTTTAAGATGAAGATCCTGGAATTGCTCAGGATAAACATTCTAAATTAGGAATCAAAACATGCCATGCTTCTCACCATAACTCTGAAACTGAAAATAAGCACTAGCAGAACATTGTCCAAGACACTGAGAGAACACTGTGGCTGCTTTCCACTCGCAATTTGTACATGCACTCAGACTTTGAGCAACCAGCCATCACTGTACCCCAGGGATGGGGAACCTTAGACCGACCAGGAACCAAACACAGCCTGCGGCTAATTTTTATTTGGCCCTTTTCCAGTTCCTGGATGCACAACTCTCTTCCAAGATGGTGCTGTCAGTATCGTCACTTTGATCCAGTTCCTGTACCCCAGTATTGAAAGACTTAAGTCAGGAGAAAGGAGCAGAGATGGGGGCATGCACACAAGGACAGGGGGCAGATACGGACCTCCTTCTCTTCCTGAGTGAACCCCTTAACCATGCCCGAGTCCCCAACCTCTATGTGGCCCTCTGCACCCTACTGTACACATTGTATAAAAGGCAAATGGGCAGAGGTGGATCAGTGCTTTCCTTCTTTTCCCTTTTCTAAAGTCCCTGTCATGATCTCATCCTAAGTACCAGATTAAAAGGGCAAGATTTCACCCAACTCTAATGAAAAGTTAAAGTCTAGAGCTAAATCTAGATGAAACTTGAGGTACTTTCTGTCCTTATGACTCTAAAACTCTGACTTTCCTCTAAGTGGGTAACCAAGTCTCAAGGTTGATGTCCAGGGCAAAGGGTTGAAACTAGGACTGAAATGTGATCTCAGTTTTTCTCTTGATTCTTGCCATTTCTCGATTTTTCTCGTGGTTCTCAACTTCTTTTTAGCAAGAAATGACAATCAAGAAAACCCTTGGTTCTCAACACTTTCGTGGTCAAGAATTTTTCTTGATTTACCATTTACTGTGATTTACTGTGTACCGTTTTCGTCCCAATAATGTGTATTTGCAAAATGGCTGCCCTTTTCCAAAATGGTGGCAATGCTACTGGCACCATCTTGGAAGAGAACTGTGGATGCACAGAACAGCTGCAACAGTCATTTTGTGTGTGTGCATTACTGGGATAAATACGGTACATGGTAAGCAGTACATGTTAAATCAGTGTACGGTACATGGTAACTCACAGTAAGTGGTACATTTTGACAAAATTCTCGCTGAGATCTCAAACCGTTTGTGAGATTGTCCTGAGATCTCAGCAACAATTCTCGATTCTTGCAAGATTTTCATGAGAAACAAATTGATTCTAATTTCAGCCCCAGTTGAAACTAAGGAGTCAATCCATGAGGATTTCTGGGCAATGTCTGGACATTGGAATTGTGGTACCCGACCTAGTAACATAAGACACTAATTGGTACCTGACCCCAAATGGTACCTGATTACTGGTCCCTGTTGGGCTAACTGATGTACCAATTTACTGTTTTAAATCCCGATTTTTCCAACTTCTGGTACTAATTTTTTGACTTCCAGTGTCATTTTTCTTACTTCCCATCCTGAGTTTTCTGAGTTCTGGTGCCGATTTACTATTTACAATAGGTAAAACAGTACATTCATAATCTGGTAATACTGGATATTTTCAGATAATTGGGTACCCGATTCAGTACCCATGTATTGATTGGGCACCCAATAGACAATGGGGCCGATCCCAAGTCCTGCACATGTTGCTGTACACACACACATATGCACACCGCTGCATGGTTTGCACACGTACTGTAGGCCTCGTGCCGGGGGTGCACCTGGCTTGTATGTACGTACATGTGCACTGTGTGTGCTCTGCATACCAGTCTGCGTAGCTTGGAATAGGGCCCCAATAGTAGAGGCCCCAATGAGGGTATTACCCATATGGGTAGCAAATACACGTCCGTTTTTCAACTCTACAGGGGATGAGACCTCTGATTTCTGGGACTGAGTGACAGGGGATGAATGACTCCATTATAATGTCCTTGGTCACCTCTCTAAAGCAACCCAAACTGGTCATGGTTAAAAAGTCATGTTGGGCTAGATGGACCATTAGTGTGACCCAGGATGGAACTTCTTATATGATCATACAATAATCCTTCTTTGCAAAGCAAAACAGGTCAAAAATAACGTTGTATGCTACCTTCAACCACATTTTGCTACCAATGAAGTTACAAGAAGGCATATAGTTTCAAAATGACATTTTTTTTTATCCCTCCGCATACCAAGTGAATTTAATGTAAATTATGAATATATGACTGGCTTTGTTGTTCTAAGTAACAATTTCCTTTGAACAAAATGAAACGCCTGTTGTGCTGCGATACTGCGGATTATAAATTAGCAGTTCTTATAAGAACGTTGTTTTTTTCTCCCCCCCCCACCCCCTCCCCCGTTCCCATTTTTTGTGCAATTACTTCTCTCCCAGCTTTAGGCTACTTCAGACCAAAAAAAAAACCAAATAAAATGTGCACCCACTGAACTGAAACTTGTGGTATTAGATTTATAATAAACACAGGTAGGTCACATAATCATGTCATTAAAAAAAGCTTTAAAATTCAAGTGACAATGTTATAACACAACCTAGACCTGATTAGGCTCCTGTTGAAATCAGTAGTATCAGGATTAGGCTCTTAGCTAATACTTGTATACTGAATCCAATCTAACAAAGCGGATCATTAACTAATTAAAATTCTTACCGTTAGCAAGCAGCTGCCTTTGATGAGCAGCATGTGATATGTTAAACACAAAGCAGCCCCAAACTCATTCTTTTGGCTCTTAAATCTGCAACTTCATTTACACGATACTCTTCTCCCACCTGTACTCTTTATTGTGGGAGTTTACATTCCTACGTTTTAATTGTCCCCATGTTCCCTCCCCTGCTTTAAAAGTTCCCTCCCCAAGTAAAAAGTGACTGCATGTTCTGCCATGGCCACATAGGTATCACGTTATTATTATGGGGGAGGGAGTGTTTTACATGTCAACAATGCATTGTCTCTATTAGGCAGGAAGTGGCGGATTCATTCCCTGTAGGAAACCACCTCTATTCCCCTCCCACAGCAATTAAGGCTCACTGATATTATTTATTTATTTATTTATTTATTTATTGGCTGCCCCTCATGTCACAACAGGTAAAACAATAATAAAACACATAAAAACATCAAAAATAAATTATTAAAAAACCCCACCCCAAAATTCCCCCCCACCCCCTCTACCCTACCCTCCCACCCTCCCCTCCGAAGGCCTGGGTGAACAGCCAGGTCTTACAGGCTCGGTGAAAAGCCATCAGACCCGGGGCCAGGCAGGCTTCCCCTGGGAGGGAGTTCCAGAGTCGCGGCCCGGCCACCGAGAACGCCCTCTCCATTGTGCCCCCCCCCCCGTTTAACATAGGGGACCTCCAGGAAGGCGCCCCCAGCAGACCACAGGGATAACCGTGAGGCGCAGAAGGCGAGGCGGTCCCCAAGGTATGAGGGGCCCAGACCATATAGGGCTTTATAAATCAACACCAGCACCTTGAATCTGACTCGGTACGCTATAAGCAGCCAGTGCAGAGTGCGGAGCACAGGTGTAATATGCTCCCGTCGCCTCGTCCCTGTAAGGAGACGGGCCGCCGCATTCTGCACCAGCTGCAGCCTCTGAACCAGAAACAAGGGAAGCCCCACGTAGAGCGCGTTGCCGTAGTCTAGCCTCGAGGTGATGAAGGCGTGAATAAGGGCAGCCAGGTCGGGCCTGGAAATGTATGGGTGCAGCCTCCACACCAGATACAGCTGGCGAAAGGCAGCTTTAGCCACTGCCTCCACCTGCCGATCCAGACGGAGGCGCGGATCCAAAACCATCCCCAGACTCCAAACCTGCTGGGCTATGGGAGGGCCGACACCACCATCCCACACACACCAGAGGGGTTGGCACCTCCCTTGCCCTACACACCACCATCACCTCCGTCTTATCAGGATTGAGCTTCAGTCTGTTCTGCCGCATCCAATCCGCCACGGCCTCCAAACATTGGGAAAGCAACAGGACAGCAGGGCCTGGGTCAGTCGAAAATGAGAGGTACAGCTGAGTATCATCAGCATATTGGTGACATCGCACCACGAACCCTCTCACGATCTCCCTCAGGGGCTGCATATACACATTAGACAAAAGCAGAGACAGGATCGAACCCTGCGGAATGCCGCAGGTCAAAGCCAGGGAGCATGATGTTTCAGCCCTCAGCACCACCCGCTGACTCCTCCCCGAGAGGAATAAGCGGAATCACCCAAGGACAATCCCGTCCAGACCCCCCAGGTCTCGCAGCCATCTCAGCAGCAGCCCAGGGTCCACGGTGTCAAACGCAACCGAGAGATCTAGCAGGATCAAGAATGTAGAACATCCTGCATCCATCTCCCAGCGGAGATCGTCCACCAAAGCCATCATCGCTGTCTTAGTACCATAGCCAGGGTGGAACCCAGATTGAAAAGGGTCAAGGAAACTGATACGGTCCAGATGCACCTGGAGCTGCAGAGCCACTGCCCATTCAATAACCTTCCCTAAAAAGGGAAGATTAGAGACAGGACCATAACTGGCAAGTGCGTCCACATCCAGCAAAGGCTTCTTCCGCAGGGGGTGCACCACAGCCTCCTTGAGACTAGGAAACAACCTCCCCTGCTGAAGGGATGCGTTAACCACCCTCACCAGAACTGACCCCATTGTCTCCCTGGAAGTTTTTACCAACCAGGATAGGCACAGATCTAATTCACAACTTGTGGCTCGAACAGACCCCAAGATATCCACTGCATTGACCGGCGTCACTTCCTGAAACTCCTCCCAGGAAGATCGACCAGACGGTGTGTAATCCCTTCACACTGTAACAGTTGGCCCTAAGTGACTACAGAATTAGGACCAGATAAGCCCTGGTGAAGAATGGGAGTGACTGTCCCTTTAAGAGCATGAGCTGCTTCAACCCTCCTGGGGATATAAAGTGCAGAAGGCTCTGCTGGAGAGTCAGTCTGTGTCTGGCTGGTGTTGGAGGAAAAGCTCTGTAGCTGGTTTAGCTTAGTTTAATCAAAACTTCTATCCCACCCCCTCCTGCCAAATGACAGCTCGGGGCGGCGTACAATTCACAATAAAACACAATATAAAAAAATACAATATAAAACAATGTAAGACTTCACAGACAGATGAGGCCCAGCCTCCCCCCATAAAAAGAAACCCCTCGCACCCACTAACCATCTCCTTCACCAAACGCCTGGCGAAATAGCTAGGTCTTACATTGTCTGCAGAAGGAGGGGAGATCCAGAGAGAGGTGGATCTCTCCTCAGAGGCAGTTCCACAGCCACAGGGCAGACACCAAAAATACTCCCCCCCCCAAAAAAAAAAGTCACCACCTGATGAACTTGGGGAACCTCTAAGAGGGTGCCCCCAGCCGACCACAGGGGCCAATCCAGGACACGGGGGATGAGGCTGTCCTGCAGGTATGCAGGGACCAGGCCATATAGGACTTTTAAGGTAATAAACAACACCTTGAATTGGGCCCAGAAGTCTATAGGCAGCCACTGCAGAGAACAGAGCACCAGTGTTATGTGCTCCCGGCAGCCCATCCCCATCAGGAGGCGGACCGCCGCATTCTGCATCAGCTGCAGCCTCCTCTCCAGGTTGTCACCAAGGGTAGGGATGGGAAATCGGATTAAAATCAGAATTGAATCAAAATCAGAATCTGATTCAATTGAATCTGATCTGAATTGGATGGGAATCGGAATCGGATGTTTTCCCCATTGGCTTCAATGGGAAAATTTCCCATTGAAGTCAATGGAAAACGGAACCTATTCATTTCAGTGAATGAACTGAACTGAAATGACGCTCTGCAGCAGGGGGGCAACGCCCCCAAAGGCAAAGCCAGCCACCCAGAGCAGCACTGAGAAACAGGGGAGAGAGCCAACGTGCACACACACCCCAAACTGGTTGCAACAGACACCAACAGCAGCAGCAATGAGAAGAAGGGGAGAACCAATGCCAGGGCAGGACAAGAAAATCAGTTTTAAAAACGTGGGGTGACAGTGCACCCCATAAAGTAGTACCCTACGCAGACACCTCCCCCCCCCCAAACAGGGCACAGTCAGATGCAGCAGCAATGTGAAGAAGGGGAAAGCCCATACCAGCCCGCAGCAGGTTAAAACCCAAAAAGCACACCAAGGGGAAGGGAGGAATTGGGGGGAAGCAAAAGACCAACACAACAAAGACCAACAAGCAACACCACAACCCTCCTCCTGCCCCCCCGTGGCACACACCCAGCTCAAACCCTCCCCCAAATTTACCTACCTTTGATGATCCTGTTCTGTGCCCAACACCTAGGTGGGCAAGGCCTGTGCAGAATCCTCAAAGACCTCTCCACTGGGCAGAGCCAGAGACAACAGACAAGAGCAATGTGGCAACAGTGGAAGCAAGCAGAGCTGAGCCATGTGGAACACACAGAGCAATAAATACTCCCTTCTCAAGCTTCTAGTGCAAGTGGGAACGGAGGGAGGGGGAAACCTCTTATTTGGCTCAGACTCTACCCCTATCAGTGTGCTCTGGTGGCAATTGGCCAGCAGAGAGATCTTCTTCCCACCCTCTTCTCCTGTTGGCCAGCCATTACAGGAAACTCAGTTTCATTGGCTGGCTTCTTTCAATTGGAAAAAGGATGCCAAACCCCCTGTGCCAGCTAATGCAACCGAGACACTCAATCCGCCGATCTATGGCGCATTGGTTCTTTCCCCTGAATCGAATTAATCCGATTCCGATAAAAATCGGGCAAATCGGATTAATCCGATTCCGATTTTCCCTAGTAGCTGGAAGCTGGCTTGGAAAGAATTTGATGATAGCAAAAAGACTGAATACCTAGGACTGGCTTGTGACTGACCTCCGTAAGAAGTATTTGATTTTGGTATTTTTGAACATTTGCTCTGTAAATAAACCTGCACTTGGCGGAGTTGGAGTGGCTCATTGAGGCCCTGATACTAACCAACTCTGTAGCCAAGACCACCCTGTCACACAAGCATTCTGAGAAATGTTGATAAATTTCAACCTATTGTTAAACTTTGCTTTCGGACTTGGGGAGTTAATGCACATTACACCTGGTGCATCGTGCTGCCTAACCCTTTCACACATTCAAAAAATCAAGCTTTTTCTTTCCCATACTAAGTGTCTCATTTGATTGAAGCCTTAGACTTTCTACAAGTTCTTGATACCCAGAAAATATGCAAAATAATTCCCTCTCTTGAAAAGCTCCTTCCTAGTGCCTGTCTATGCGCATTTGAGTATTGTCTAAAGCTCCAGTCCAAACATCCAGTTGCATGTTTTTGGCACAGTCGTGTAATTAATTGCCCAGCGAGAACCATTCTTATGTGAGCACTAGTAACTGCTAGAAGCAAAGGTCTGCAGCCTCCGTGTAAGAGCATGTTCCACAAAGTAAACTTACAACTAAATCAAAAACCTCAGAACTCTAGGAAACCCATTCCCAAGACAGTACTTACAAATGTGATGGGCTGGGATTCCCCAACCCAGGATTAGGGGGGGTTTCCCCTGACCAGGTGCATTCTTGCCACAGGAACAAACATCTCCACAGTCGGACCCAGCTGGAGGGATGGGGGGAGCAACATGCAGCTGCTTGGTCATGCTCCTGTGCTCCTGGCATTGCCCCGCCCCCCATCATAACGAGCAGCCATGCTGCTTTTACCTTTCTACAAATTAGAAATAACAACATACAGGGCCCCAGGGGCTGCAAGGCAGGGAGCTACAGCCCCTTAATGGGATGTCATGTTTAAGGGTAGTGGTGTTATCCTGTTCCCAGAGCCCCCCGCCCCTGAAAGTGGAACATTCTGCTGGCGCTGCCTGAAAGTACCCAATCCTGCTGCCTGCCCTGTGTGGAGTCCTGGCCCGGCTGCTCCCCAGATCTGATTGTTCCTGATTCCCCAGCTCCGAGTCCAAGCTGCCTCCAAACTCCACCCCGCTCCTGGCCCCAAGCAGTGCTTGGCCCGGCAAAGGTGGTACGCTCCCCGCTCTGACTCTCTGCATGCACTCAGTAGTGGCCTGCTCTCCGCTGGACCTCAACCCTGGCCCAGATAACTTCTGGCTCTGGGGGCCCCAGCAGGCCCTCTAGGGCCCTGGAGGAATTGCATGCCCCTGCTTCCCAATAGCTATGCCAGTGAAGGGCAGAGCGCTGGCTTCCCCACCCACTCTGAAAATTTCCTAGCGGTGCTCAGCCTGCTTGCAAATTGCCCCCTAGATTCCAGGGCCCAGACTCAACTGAGCCCCCTTGCTCCATGCAAGCTATGCCCCTGATAGAACCCATGTATTGGGAGACCTCTTTGAGGCCCGTAACCCACAGGATCCCATGCAGCCACACAGCCTGCATTTGTCTGGTTCCGCAGCTGTGTTTCCGTACAGTTTTTAGTTTAGTACAGATAAAATCTTTTTTCTGCTGCTATTTCTCTAAGGAGTATTCATGTGAGGTTTGTATTGCTTCATCTCTGTCTGTCTGCGTGCATGTATGTGTGTCTGTATGAAATTAAAAACTCAGTGTTAATTACTAGTGGGAGTTTCAAATGTTTCCGACTGTTGAGCTCACAAGATAAGTTGATGTCTAGCTACTGAAATTGATTACCCCGGCTTCCTGTTCTCATGGCTAGGAGCTAGTAATATTGACATACTGTACAAGGAAATTGCAATCTGAACTACTAGTAGCAATAGCTAGAGGCAGTCACAGAAGGAGGTATCGCTGTTCGTGGCATAGGATCTCCTTTGTTATCATGATTACAACATTTATGTAAAAGAGGAGAAATAACAACGCTGGGATGTTTGGGAGAGCATGAAATAGCGATACTCTTCTCCTTCTTTCCATCTGCTCCTCTTGTCTCCCCTTTTCTAACCTGTTTCTCTTCCTGTGCTTTTCCCTTCTCTGCACTTGGATCCTGTCTAGAGCTACTAAATGAGTACCCACAAAAATGGGAACACCCTTCGAATTTCCAGTACCTGAATCAAACCAAATATTTCACTTACTTTTTGGTAGCCAAAGCTGTTTTCAATTGTGTACCCAAAATATGACAACTGGTATACCAAAATACTGATTTTCTTTTTTTGTCCCAATTTCATCCCAGATTTCAGGATGGGGGGGGGTAGTTTGGTTTTCAGGTAATTTGGGGTACTCTGAAAACTGGTAACAGAAATTTTGTTTTTTTCTGAGTGCTCGGGCGGTATACAGGTACCAATTCGGATAGCTGAAACGGTATCCAGAAATGCAGGTATTATCAACAGGTCCCAAATTCAGGTACCCATTTCAACACTAGACCTGTCTACAATGTGAAATTCCAGTCTCTTGCAAGATCTAGTTACAACACCATCCGACCCAGCAGATTTAGGGTTTGATTCCATGGGGTTGTTACAGCTTGAGGGTCTTCTGCACAAACACAGCTTTCAGGGTGTTGGATCCACAGTTTTATGCCACAGTCTCAAATTTACAGTGACTGGCAATGACCTAACTAAAGGGCCAATCATCAGCAAGGAATAACTAAGGCAAACACCAATCTGACCAACCTCGTTGTGAAAGAAGGCTGTGGTTTATGTAATAAATATTACGTGCTTATATTTGTCAGAAATCCTCTGTCATTATGTGAAATATTCCTGCTATTCAAAGATGCATGGATGAAAAACATTCATGTTTGGTATCATTTTATTCTTTGTGAAATGCTGAGTACAATGATATAAGAACAGTTACAATCGACATTATATCTTAATACTTGCTTGTTACTTTGTTATTGTTATTATTATACATGTTAATTCATGTCTTGAGTAGAACTATTTTGTATTTGTTCTATATTTGCTACAATGTTCAGTTTTGGCTCCATCAGGTGTTAACAGATGAGAGATTAGCCCACTGGAGTCTATGGGTTACTCCATGGAGTTCGTGCATAGCCATCAATCACAGGTTCTGCTATATGAACCGGACAGATGAGCAGGTGTTCCTCTCTTCCATGATCCACCCACCTGGACAGCCACTTAGATGCAGTCGCTCCCCAGGCCACCCTAGGTGATCTATTTAGGATTCTATGGTCCTGCACATGCGCAGAAGCTGCATGCATCCTAACAGATGGGAGGTAGCCAGTGCACGTGGGTGCACATTCGCCTGCATCACCCAGAATTTCCCTGCATGGTGCGCTCCACATTTGTAAGTGGGGCAGGCAGGTGGTAGTCACCTAATAGGTAGGCAGGTGACCACCCATCTGGAGGGGGCTAATCTGGGCTACTGTCTCGTCTGTTTTCACCCATCCTCTGCCCCTCCCCCCCCAAGCTTAATCCATCCCTGAGCAAGGACTGGAAAAATGGGGGGAGAGCAGGGGCTTGTTAAGTTGTGAGGTCCCTGCAAGGCACCTCTATCTGCCCTGCTGAAAACCTGGCATCAAGTGGTGGGATTTCCAGGGTGTGTGTAGTATGTGTGAGCAAGCATGAAGAGTGTATGTGTTCTGTGTGAACAAATGGGTGTGAAGGATCTGAGAAGAGTGTGTGTGTATTTTTTGGCATTTGCTTAAAATGGTCTCTGTAACCCATTTTGCATTCCATAAGAACATAAGAAGTGCCATACTGGGTCAAACCAATGTTCCATCTAGCCCAGCATCCTGTCTCCGACAGTGGCCAATCACGGTGGCTTGGGAGAAGCACCCAACAGGTCACAATGGGGGATCCATTCCCTGTTGTTTTCCCCCAGCTCCCGTCATGTTCCCTGATCCTGTCTGGCTAATAGCTGCTAATGGACCTATCTTCCAGAAACTTGTCCAAACCTCTTTTAAACTCAGCTATAGTACTGGCCCTTACCACAGCCTCTGGCAGTAGATTCCACAACCCAATTATACGCTGAGTGAAAAAATATTTTCTTTTATTTGTTTTAAACTTGCCACCCATGAGTTTCATGGAGTGTCCCCTAGTTCTAGTACTAGCTGAGAGGGTAAATAACTGCTCCTTGTTTATTAGTTCTACCCCACTCATGATTTTATAGACCTCTAGCATATCTCCTCTCAGTCATCTCTTCTCCAAACTGGAGAGCCCCAACCTACCAAGCCTCCCCTCATGTCCTGTCAGGAAAAAGCATTACCCTATACATAATTGGAACTGAAGTCAGTATTTGAAGAAACAGATAAACCTGTCAAAGATACCAACCCAAACCAAAAATGGCAGTTTGGGAAATAACCAATATCCATTTTACGCTCTGTTGGATATCTTTTTTGGTTATTGCATTTCAGTTTTTGGTTTGGTTATTTCAGTTGTTCGGTTATTTCAATATTTTGGTTATATCATTTCAGTAATATTGGCATTATTGCACATGCACAATTGCCAAAAATGACATAACTGAAATACTGAAATAACTGAGCAACCAAAATAACTGAACTGGAAAACTGAAGAAAACCTAAAAGGAATACCCAAAAAGAATGAAGTCCTCGTCCTCATTTTGGACCTGGTTATTAATGGGGTACTTGAAGGGCTACCTAAAAATGTGAACAATCCCTGTAAAGAATAAACCCACAACCCATACCAACTTTAATCATAGTAGTAGCCTATTGGATGATTACAGAGCTGCAGGAGCTGCTCTATAATTAAGGCCAGCTTACATAATCTGTTTTAATGAAATTACATGCTATTACTTATAACATTGTCACTATCCTATTTGTTTGATATTTGGCAAAGAGGATAGTCTTGGTGAAGGGTACAATCTATCAAAATATCAAGCAAAACAGATGTAAAACAAAGAAGTTACAGCAGTTGGACAAGTGGAGTTAAAATTGGTTTTTCTGCCTGTTTCAGACGCTTTTAGTATTTGCTTGAAAGTGTACTTTAAGAAAAATTTTGTGAGGTGTAGTGGTGTTAGGAAAGTCAAGTGCATGCCTTTTTATTTTTCAAAATCTGTCTAATAGATTTAAATGTATAAAGTTTTGAATTTCCCATATTAGTCAGTGGAGGGTTAATATCATCAGACATGAGCAGTTGAAGTGTCTCTCACTACTCTTCCCCATCTGACCCTTCTCCACCATGCATCCTGGTTTAAGGTTATGGAACCAGAGGGGAGGGATTAAATTGCAGGTGGGAGGGAGTGTTCGGACTAGGCAGAGTTTTAAATTACAGTCAGCCACAGATGGGTGCTAGGACCGGGAGGGGGTTAAATCACGTGCAGGGATGATCCTGGAAGGTGGTTGGGGGGTGGGGGTTAAATTGCAGCTGTGGAGGACTCTCAGAGAATCCAAGAGTCCTGGGAAATATACTGAGCTGTATCTCTGATAGGGAACAGGAGTAAGGGGTGTATGTGGAATGACAAAAAAAAACAACACAGGCGAGGAGGTGGAATGACAGGGTGGGAGGCAATAGGAGTGGAACGACAGGGAGGTAGCTATGGGAACTGGCTGGATGATGGGAGTGTTCCCCATGGTATCCTATAACTCTTCTGAATCACTTGCTTCACTCAGAATCTTGTCATTCTACGTGTTTGTCATGATATTCTTCCTATCATTCCACCCACTTTTCCTCCTGCACCCTATCCCTGTTCCTCCCTGTCATTTTATGCATTCCACTCACTCTCTCTGGTGCCTTCCTCTTTATTCCACACCCTCTTGCTCCCTTATTCCCAAAGATACAGCTCCGTTGTATTCTTTCACAGCCACTTAATGAGATCTGTGAATGACAATAAGATTTATTTCCAAATTGGCATTGCTCTTGCCTCCATTGCCTCCAATGGGCATTCCATTTTATTAATTTCAATATGTACCCAACTTTAATTCTTATTAAACATTTATATCCCCAGCTTTAGTGTTGCCCTCAACTTACAGAGGAAGAGAACTGGGGCTGAAAGATCAAGGCAAAGTGTGGGTGCATGGAGCCTAAGTTGTAAGGGAGCACAATAGGTGAGTGTACAACATCTTTACTGCTTACATGACATGTCAATTAAGGAAGGAGCTTTTACTTACAAGTTCCATGACTGAATTTGTAAAGGCCTTAACTTCTCTCTTAAAGTGAAGGGGTTTTTTTTTTAGTATAGAATAGTGTATGGATAAGGTTTTAGACTTGGATTTTAGACACCAGGTTCAAATCCTGTCTTAGCCATGATTTCACTGAGTGACCTTGTGCAAGTCACTGGGTAAAAATAGACATGTGGCCGGTGTGGTGGTGATGGGTCAGGAAGCTGCGAAGGACACAGTCCAGACCAGGCACCAAATACTCATGCCTGAAGCTAGGGCCCTGGGAGGGCAGAAAGCACGCCAAATGTGCAGCCAGACGGCCCACCCTGTGCCATGATGGGCAGTCATGGCAACCAATGAGGCAAACCATGGCAGCAAATCATGGTAGACCCAACCCGGACCGTATCTGCCAGTCTGGGAACAGACATGATAGCCCACTTTGGCCCAGTCAGACTGGCCTTAGTCAGGGTTGTGACTTGGGAGGTTTCCCAAGTTCAGAGCCTGGGATAGCCACAGACATGACCCAGGGCAATCCCAGGCCAACGTTTGGCAACACCTGTGCATACATGCCGGTGAGATCCAGGTGAAAGTGTGACAAAGTGGGCCACCGCGGTCCTCTGTCACATCTGTTTTTACGCACTGTCTCAGCCTTGGTTCCCCATCTGTAAAATGGGAACAATAACAACCTAACCCACAAGGTTGTTGTGAACATGAACTAGATAAGGACTGTAAAAGCATTTTCAAAACTGAAAGTGTTATAAAAATGCTTATTAATAATAATTATTATAATAATAATAAATATCCTGTTTGTTTTCTGCCATAACTAGTCATCAATTCCAGGGAAGGTAAAGTCATGGTTACAACCTTTGGAAAGGCCATTTTCCACTTCAACTTTAACAGGAAAGTGAATGTAGACAGCTTGTCAGTGCTCTGTAATTCTGATGCAGGATGCGTCAGCATCTGAACAGTGTTAACTTTAGCAAGAACTTGGCAGAATTGCATGTGACATTGTTTTAATCGTTTCCATGCCAGAGAAAGACTGCCTGAAACAATGAGGTATGTAAACTTTCTGTTTTCAGCACTCTGAAATATCCCAGGATTAAAAAGTATGCCTTGTGATGGGAGCTTTTATTTATTTTCCACAACACGAGCTGCTGTGCAGGATGGGGCGGTATAGAAATCCAATAAATAATAATAAATAAAATAAATAAATAATATAATAACATCTTCCTTTACCTTAGTTTGGCTGAACATGAACTTAGCAGCACGAAGCTTGTTCTTTAACAGCTTGATGCTGCACTATTTTCTAGGGATGGGCGAACAGAATGCTGTTCGGATGTTCGGTCATTCAGTTCGAAACCCGAGTTTGGGTTCGATGGTTCGGTTCAGCCGAGTTCAGGTTGGCCGAACTTGGCCGAACAGTCAAAAACATCAAAACAGAAACAGAATCAAAACCGAATTTATTTGTTTTTTATCCTGAAAAGACGTTTTTCCTGCCCCCGAATTCATCCGAACTAATCCATACATGACCGAACTGTTCGGTAATTCGAGAGTTCGGTTCGGACGTTCAGTTCGGACGTCCGAACAGACTGAGTTTGGTCCGAACTCCGAACATCCAAACCGCATTCGCCCATCCCTACTACTTTCACAGATAACCTTACACAGGTGAGTAATCCCACTGAATTCAGTAGGCCTACTCATCTGTGTAAAGCTGCACTCATGGGTAAAGGTTTGCAGGATCAGGATCAGAGAACATCGTTTTAGAAAAAAATCTGGTGTGGTAGAAGTTGCATCTGAGAAAAGGTGCAGAGCTGAATCAGGCAGCACATTTGCCCACAACCATTACCCACAACTTTGAGTAGTCTGTTGGGTGAGGTCTGTTGGGTGACCCAAGTACTGAGTTGAGCACCCAATTTCCCCCCAAATACCGGGTATTACCGTTACTGAGGGCATTTTTAGTTGTGCATGAAAATCACAGGGGTTTGTAATTCTACATGATTGCAGCTACGATATTGTCATAGTGGTCACAGCGGTCACGTTTTTAGTGACTTTTGGCCCCCCACCATGACTTTTCCAATTTCCCCGTGACTCCCGTCATTTTTCTCATTTTACCTGTAAAAGCCCACACTGAGGAGAGAAGTCGGCTAGAAGACGCTGAGAAGAGCAAGCTCCAAACACCTCCCCATTGGCTGGGTACAGCTGCAGCGTCTTCCTTGAGCTCCAAACCCCTTCTCTGTATTGTTTCTTTCCGAGGGTGGAGCTTTGGGCATGGAGAGCCGCAGAGCAGAGCCATCGAGAAGGGCCCCCTCAGCACTGCCTGGAAGCGCTATGCTGTGGCATCTCCCTGCTGCTCCTAACCCCTCCTCTTCTCAGATCAGCAGTGGTAAAGGCAGAGGACGGAGCTTTCCGCTCCGAGTCAACGGAGCGGAATGGCACTTGTGGGCTGAACCTGTCCGGGGGTCAGGGGGAGAGGTTAGAGGTTTTTTCTGTAGCATGGAGCAGGGAGGGGAGATTAGAGCCTACCTCAGCCGGGGATTTTTTCCTCTCCTGTCTCCAGGCCCAGCGGAGCCACGGTGGTGGGAGGCTGCGGGCTGAGCGTCTTCTTCCTCCAGCACCAGCCTGGAGGAAAAACCCCAGCCTCAGCATCCCATCCTGAGCAGCAGCAATAAGCAGCATGGGGGAAAGGCTTGTGACTTTTTCATTTTTTACCACGACCTCAGCATGATTTTTCATTCAAAAATATGATGAGAGAATCATACCCATGATCATTCCTCTCCCACGACAAAGAAGGTGGCGCTGAGGATCATGGGATTGCAACGTCACATTCACTTGGGAAACTCTTGCGAAAATCACAATCAGGGCATTTTTAGACGTGCATGACGAAGAATTTGTGCGAGTCTTGTGGGAGTTTTCAAGTGCACATTCAGAAACCCTCAACATCTATGGTTTATAGATGTGCATTAACACACAGGCATTCCCACAACTCTCACGGGAGAATAGTTTACACGTGCAGGTAATTTGTGAGGTTTATTGTCCTCCGACATGAGTAGCATCTTGTCTAAAAACCAGGGCTGAACCTTGAGTCACGCAATCTTGCTTTTCTCAGTGAGAATCAGGGTTCTCAACTCGTTCTTGAGAATGAGTCGAGAATTGCCTGGATTCTCACTGAGAAAAGCGAGAATCTCGCAAACAGCCCCCAGGCTCATTCACCTGGCTACCGTTCCGGGTCAGTATCTCTGCTCTGCTTGGCTCTGCATCTTCTCTTCTCTCCTCTGTGGGGGTAGAGGCGGCAGCTTCATGTTCTGGGAATAAAAATCACTGCACATGCACAAAATGACCATCAGGGCATTTCTGCGCATGTGCAGCCTTTTCCAAAATGGCAGTGATGCTGCCGGGACCTGGCAAAGGAGTGTGTATATGCACGGAATGGCCTGGCAGCCATTTGCACATGCAAAGTGGGGTGGTTTGTGGGTTTTTTTTTAAAGTTATTTATTTTTTAAAATATTTATTTATTTTATTTATTTTTATTAATAAAACTTGTATGCTGCCCCCTCCTGCTAAAAGCATCTCGGGGTGGCTAACATCTTAAAATACAAATTAAAATAAACAGCATCGAAGTACAATTAAAAACAACCTAAAATCCCCCAGTTTAAAACAATTCAAACCCAAACCCTCCCTAACCCAACCCAACCCAACCCATCTCCCTCGGCAAAGGGTGGAACATCCAGGCCTTACATTGTCTACGGAAAGAGGGGAGGTCAGTGGTCAAGCTGACTTCCAGTGTGAGGGAGTTCCACAGCCACAGAAAATGCCCTCCGCAAGGTCAACACCCAGGAAACTGGGGGACTTCGAGAAGGACGCCCCTGGCCAGCCGCAGGGGCCGATCCAGATATCTTGCGGGATTTCGCCTGGGGCCCAGATCTCAGTGAGATCTTGGTCCTTGCTGAAATCTTACAAGATATCTCATGAGAATCAAAATTGATTATCATTTCAGCCCTACTAAATTCTCTGATTTACAATTTTACTCATCGGAAAACCATAAAACTAGTACCAGAAATTAGAAAATCAGTACTGGAAGTTGGAAAATTGGTATGGAAATCTGTAAATCAGGTAAACTGTCAGGTGCTAATCAGGCACCGATTGGTACCCGATCTTACCGGGTCGGGTCGGGTATTGTAATTTTGACAGGAATGCTCGTTTTGTGACTACGCATTTGAGCTCTAGACGGGGACAGAACGTGCACTGCTGGATTCAGGGAAGTCAAGACTCTGTGTGAATTGATGATGTGGGCCCCCTTCTATCACAGAAATGTTCAATTCACTGACTCTCTCATTCGAAAAAGTAAAATGTTACCATCACTAATTTGTGATGTTCCGTTCACTGTAAGATTCCCTTCAGGGACTATAGTTCCTTGAATTGCAGGGCCTGTATGGGTGAAAACCAACATTGTCAGCTGCACATTCCGGGGGGAAGGACAGACACTGGGAAGAGAATAAAAGTTTTCCTGGCCTGACCTATCTGGGGAACAGGGTCAGGGAGCAATGTGCAGCCAGCTGGCCCCGCCCATCACTATGACAGGCAGCCATGGCTGCCAATAACAGGCAGCCATAGCTGGCAGACATAGCAACCTAAAAAACCTGAATGATCCTTGTGCGCAGAAAAATCCCCCTTCTCTAAGGACAACCATCCAACCTAACCCAACACCAAAGAAGAGAAGGGGGATGGATGTAACCATCCACAATAAAATAGTTAATAATACACCATGTAGATGTAATGATATAAACAATAAAATAAGTAACATACAATAAACTACATGAGTGACCAAAAATGATCACATACACCCAAATTCACATAAACCAAACGCGGTTCGGGGGTAAACAGGGCCCCTTTCTCAATGGGTAAAATATATATATACACTCATTGGCCACTTCATTTTAAAACAAGAAGGCCAATGCTGGCTGTAAGAGTAGCAACACTAACAGTAGAACCAATCATACAAAGGGAATTGTTATAAATTCAAATGAACATAACAACATAAAAAAGAAATAATAAACAATATAACATGTATCAAGCACACTGTCCGCACCCCCTGAGGCCATCACCAGCACCTGCACGCCCCAGGGTGGGCTGAGGAGCCGGCCACACAGGGCTGGATGCCCTTACTCCTGATGTGCTGTAGGTGTAGGACCACCAGGGCCGGCTCGGGGCAGCTGCCCCGGGCCCCATTCCTGGGGGGGGGGCACACAGGGTCCCCAGTTCCCGGCCTGACAGTGGCCGGGAGCTGGGGAGCCCAAGTGCGGGGACCCCGGCTGACTTTGACTGACAGGCAGTGGAGGGGGCCAGCAGCCTCTCCCACACGCCGTGCCCCCCTTCTGCTGCCTGTCAGTCTCAGCCAGGGGAAATGAGGGAGAGGCGGGGTCTCTGCCTCTCCCTCATTTCCCCTGGCTGAATCAGCCAGGCAGAGGAGGGGGCCAGAAGCATGAGGGAGAGGCGGGGCCTCTGCTTCTCCCTCACTTCCAGCGGAAGTGAGGGAGAAGCAGAGGCCCCGCCTCTCCCTCACTCCGTGGGTGCCTCCCCTGCCTGTCAGTCTCTTCGCAAGGGGAAATGTGGGAGAGGCGGGACCTCTGCCTCTCTCTCATTTCCTCTGGCCGAGACAGCCAGTCAGCGGGGGGAGGGGGGAGCAGTGGAAGGTCCGGTGGCGGCGGCCAGCACAGCGGGAGATTTAATCTGCTGCCACGGTGCCTGCCCCGCCTGAGGCTCCGAGCCCGGCACAGGGCCCAGGCTGGTGACGGAGGCAGCGGAGGTGGATCAGGTAAGTGATCCGATGGCTGGGCTTGGGGATGGGTGGAGGGGCATGCCGCGCCACCCTCAGACCAAGCCAGGGAGTGCCCCTTGAGCCAGGGAGCACCCCTAGGACCACTGGTGGAATAATAGGGCCCCGCCTTTGTTCCCAACCCTGGGCTCCACATATGCTACGGCCGGCCCTGAGGCCCACTCCTGCTAGGAGTGCATGCACACTCCTCCCTGCCTAACGACTGATGGCAGCAGAGGGAAACCTGGGAGGAGCATGAACGCCCTTCTTCCCAGACTGACAAACAGCTAATTGTGGGAGATCACGGTGGGGAGAGGGAGAGTCCACATGATCCTCAATGCCGCCACTCCCTGGACTTCCTACAATCAGCAGTTTATCAGGGTAGGTAGAGGGGTGCACATGTGCTCATCTGAACCCCTCCTCCGCACAATCAGCTGGTGGGTGGGTGGATCAGGGGTAGGGGTTAACTCATGTCCTCTTCCCAGATTTCCCTGCCCCATCCACCTGTCCAACAGCTGATATGGGGAGAGGAGCCTGGGAAGGGGTATGCGCTTCTCCCAATAACCCCCTCCCCCCAATCAATCTGCCCAACAGCTGATCAGGGAAGAGGGTCCTGGGAAGGGTACATGTGCTCCTCCCAAGGCCCCCCTCCCCCCAATCAATCTGCCTAACAGCTGATTAGGGGAGACAGCCTGGGAAGGGCTCCACTCAGGCCCCCTCCCTTGATCAAGCCCCCTCCGTCCAATTCACCCGCCCAAAAGCTGATTGGGGGAGAGGGCATGGGAAGGGGGCATGCACTTTCCCCAGGTTCCCTGCCCCGATCAGCTTTGGGTGAATGGGAGGAGCACGTGCCCTCTTTCCTGGCCCCCCTCCCCTGAAAGCAGCTATTAGGTGGGTACATCGGGAAAGGGGAACCTGGGAAGAGCATGCACCCTCTTCCCTTCCACAGAACAGCTGATTGAGGGGGAGGGGGGCCTGGGAAGAGCGTGCACCCCCTTCCCAGCCCCCTTCCTCAATCAGCTGTTAGGTAGCAGGGAAGAGGACACGCACTATTCCCAGGCTACACTCTGCCACCCTCAGCTGTTAAGTGGGGGTGCGATGTGCCCCTCCAGGCCCAATCCACAGACCCCGCCTCATGGCAGGACTGGGCTGCACATAATGACCACACAGGAAGCGAGCCCTTTAATAAAAATTTGGGCAGCCTTACACCGTTTTGGGTACTGCCTCCCATGCATTTTCCCGAAACGCATTGTGGAGTAGCTGGCTGTGTGAACATCTGGCGGCTGCCACTGCATTGCATGGTAACATTACCCATAACATCTTGTGTGGGGGCTGCAGCACCCCATGGACATGACAGGGGAGGGGGGTAGCGAATGAGCTACCTACTCTAGTTAAAGTTGATAGGCAGCATAACAGCCCCGTTGCCCGGCCCCTTTCCTGATGTGGTCACGCCTGCTATGGAGTGTTGGGTTGTGAGAACACTCGATAAGGGATGGCGATTGCATCAGAAAAGGGGTGTGAAACCCCTTTGGCCTGCCCCCTCCAGGTTTCCGTGACACGGGATGTGGCAACTTTAGCCGTTCTTCCCCTTCTCCAAGTCTGGGGTAAGAAATAGTGCAGTGATGATCTTGGTGGAACAAAAAAAACAAACTGAGGGAAGGGCGGGTAGAGATAAACCAAGCCCAGACTGTATCACTCCCCGCCACACACACACACCACCCTGCTCAGGGCCTCGGTGGTATTGGTCCCTTACTGTTTGTTTGAATATTAGCATCCATCAACTGTGTAAACCAGACTTTTCATTAGCTCCTTCTTCATGGTGGGAAAAGCTATTAATGTCGCCAGTTGCTTCAAATGAGCTCTGGGTGGCTGCAATAGCAGGACCTGATGAAAACAATAAATGTTAGACCAGATTAGATGTAAAGGTTAATCCATAAATCAAAGGAAAATGTCAGTTGCCTTTTAACATTGATTGAGATGTAATTTGGTCCTTGCTGGCGCAATGTTTCTTACATAAATTCACAGAAGCCACACAATTCTCGTTGGGGCCTGGCTCTTTTGTAACTCGAAACAAATCAAGTAGTTTGTGTTTGTTTATATAACCACATAAAATTGATTACCTCCCTTCCTCCATCCTGATTTTGGTATATCACGGATTTAAAAATAAGTGTATATATATACGAACGCTCCTTCTGATAGTGTCGTGCCTGTGAGCAGAGAACGAAAGCTACGAATTGCAATGGATTTATAATATGCTGCATTTAAGGTTAAATACCATTGAGTGCTGTTCCTTTTTATTATTGGCTTTCAATTATGTTTTTTAAAAATGTAAAAGCTCAGGAACAGACTTTCCATACAAGAGTGCTCCAACATATACCCAGGAATCAAGAAGAGAAGGAAGTGCCGTAGCTTAGATCTGATTATTATAAAGCTATGTTCTGTAAAAAAGCGGAAAATTCAAGAAAAATGTTGTACATTGATATTAGACTGAGGGTGTTTTTAGGGAAGATGCTACCATGCAAGGGCACTCAGGAGCTGCTCATCCGACTGCCCTTCTGAAGGTGGAGTGAGGGGATGTGTGCTTCTGTGAGCTACACACCTACTCATGGCTAATTACAGGGCACTCTCCCAAAATCCGGAGTGCCCCATGCAGGGCAAGCCAAAAAAGTGTGTGGCAATGGGTGCCCACACAGCCCCTGCCCATATGAACTGGGGAGGCCACCCAGCCAGCAGAGGCACTGTGGTTAGGGGGCACGGCCTTCGCAAGTCACAGAAACTGGCCGCGAGTGCTGTGGAACCCAGTTCCCCAGTGCTCATGGCCAGGACGTGTCAGTTTCAAAGGCCAGCCCAGCGTGCTTTGGAGAATTTGAGCAAAACCAAACACAAAGAGGTTAAGATGGTCGACACAACTGGAATGAGACAGGACAAAGTATTGGGTTTTTAACGGCCGCACTCTCTAATCAAAACAAAATTAGGCTGGTGGGCTAATTGCCCGAGGCAATTTGGGTCCAGAACAAGCAACCAATAACAGGTTAACAATAACGGTCAGAGGACTGGCTTGGATGTGCCCTCCTTTGCCAGCCCCAATTCTTTTCAACACAAACATACATCACCCCTTTGTTACAGGGCCAGTAGGTGGGGCTGAAGGGGACAATGTCCTTTATGGACCGGAGTAAGAAGTCAGGTGCCTGAAGGCTGGGGACTGTACCTGTCCCTAACCGCCTTCATGACACACCCGTCCTAGGGATGCCACCCCAGTGCTTGCCATGCCCTGCTTTTCTGCCAGGTGTTGCCTCCCCATCTCATAAGACCATAAGAACATAAGAAATGCCATACTGGGTCAGACCAATGGTCCATCTAGCCCAGCATCCTGTCTCCGACAGTGGCCAATCACGGTGGCTTGGGAGAAGCACCCAACAGGTCACAATGGGGGATCCATTCCCTGTTGTTTTCCCCCAGCTCCCGTCATGTTCCCTGATCCTGTCTGGCTAATAGCTGCTAATGGACCTATCTTCCAGAAACTTGTCCAAACCTCTTTTAAACTCAGCT